>OX345636.1:14772614-15110114 GCA_947044365.1 Petrosia ficiformis | reverse complement strand
ATAATTAACTGTGCCATCTGCCCCAAAGAACACTGTGCTGTGCCAAATAAGAAGCTCTTTGGGTCAATGGTGGGCCATATGAGCTTATCAAAAACAGTGGTTGATGTAATTAATAATAGGCTTGAAGTATATGTATAGAAAACAAAGTATAATAATTATGGATTCCTATGATTACTTTGTAGTGACTAATGATGACTTTCTCATGTTTGATACACAACAAAATTATTATAGATTTTTTTCCATTCTTAACAGTTCTTTTATACATTTTGTAAATGTATTTTCAGCTATCAATTGCAGTGTCCATAAGCTGATCATCATACTGCATGGGTTTGTTATACAACATGTAGCTAGAGCATGTGTTCATTATCATGTCATGTCAATTAATTAATAACCAAGCCCTTGGAATGATGTAACTACATACACAACACATGTGACACAAGAATATATAATTTTATATTTATAAATAGTTCACACCCATCATGTGGAAAAGCGGCAATGGACCTGCAAGTGATATCAAGTGTTATTGAGTATTAGGCATGAGAAAGTCATCATGAATTATTATTCATTTTAGTAAGTTAGTATTCATAGTACACAGTAAGGTCACTAGTAGATATCAGGAATGATTGATAGTCAACACAAACCAATCATAGAAATAATGTTTTCTCACTATACAATGCATTTTGTTAACATCGGTCATTAACCTACCAAACATTTGTTAGTGTGACCATATATTCCACATGTTGCTTGATGACATCCAATCAGTATTGATATATACCTGATATCAAATTTCTAATATCACCCAGCTCATATATACTCCATGGAATGAGCTACAGTGTCCTATAAACAAAGAATATAGTTATAATTATACATGTATGATAAAGACACTCTTACAACTGATCTGGTCACAAACTCATTTGTATTAATGATATCATTATGACGTCACTTGTATCACAAACAATATAGTCTCATACATGTATGTAAAATCAGACACAATTCATCAGAGAATGGTTTGGGGACAAACCTAGTCTCGTAGGTCATATGATAAAACCTATTAAATTTAACATCTGATGAACTTGTGTTGAGGGTGCTAATAAATTTCATTTCAATGATTATCATGTGACCTCAGACTAATAACAGAATAATTATTATTTGTGGGTGATTATAGTACATGTATGTATCGTGTGTACTAGTAGGGTATACATACATATGATTGGATATACATGTAGTGGCTATATATTAATAATATTATAATGTAATATTATCACTATACATGACTATATAATTATATCAATCACTTTCTATTTACATTCTGTTACCATGAAAACACTTTCAGATACCAAGACAAGTACACAAACCTTCAAATATACATGTATCTGTGTATATAGCACAATATAGTACATGTACAGTATAATGTACACACTACACTAACAGTAGTACAGTACTACATGTACATGTATACAAACATTCAAATATACATGTACATTGTGTATCTGTGTATATAGTACAGTATAGTACATGTACAGTATAATGTACACACTACACTAACAGTAGTACAGTACTACATGTACATGTATACAAACCTTCAAATATACATGTACATTGTGTATCTGTGTATATACATGTAGTACAGTATAGTACATGTACAGTATAATGTACACACTACACTAACAGTAGTACAGTACTACATGTACATGTATACAAACCTTCAAATATACATGTACAGTATAATGTACACACTACACTAACAGTAGTACAGTACTACATGTACATGTATACAAACCTTCAAATATACATGTACATTGTGTATCTGTGTATATAGTACAGTATAGTACATGTACAGTATAATGTACACACTACACTAACAGTAGTACAGTACTACATGTACATGTATACAAACCTTCAAATATACATGTACATTGTGTATCTGTGTATATACATGTAGTACAGTATAGTACATGTACAGTATAATGTACACACTACACTAACAGTAGTACAGTACTACATGTACATGTATACAAACCTTCAAATATACATGTACAGTATAATGTACACACTACACTAACAGTAGTACAGTACTACATGTACATGTATACAAACCTTCAAATATACATGTACATTGTGTATCTGTGTATATAGTACAGTATAGTACATGTACAGTATAATGTACACACTACACTAACAGTAGTACAGTACTACATGTACATGTATACAAACCTTCAAATATACATGTATCTGTGTATATAGTACAGTATAGTACATGTACAGTATAACGTACACACTACACTGACAGTAGTACAGTACTACATGTACATGTATACAAACCTTCAAATATACATGTACAGTATAATGTACACACTACACTAACAGTAGTACAGTACTACATGTACATGTATACAAACCTTCAAATATACATGTACATTGTGTATCTGTGTATATAGTACAGTATAGTACATGTACAGTATAATGTACACACTACACTAACAGTAGTACAGTACTACATGTACATGTATACAAACCTTCAAATATACATGTATCTGTGTATATAGTACAGTATAGTACATGTACAGTATAACGTACACACTACACTAACAGTAGTACAGTACTGACTATAAAAATTATATTCAAGTTACAAATGGGAGTAAGGGAAATTCCCCTGTATATTTATAATCATAATTACACATCTGATATGATAATCACAAGAAGATATGTTGAGAAAAGAGTATCCCTATAATTGCTTTATTTTGTGATGACTACAATGTATGTACATGTACATGTTATCAATCATTGCTGATAGCACTAGTGTCTCTACCTCTCTGTGTACTGTAAGTGCACAGAAACTGAAGTACATTGTACTCCTTCAAGGTTATAAATAATGACTTAATCATGTCTGAAACTCAACTACGTACTTGTTAAAAATTCCTGCATCATCTTTATACTGTTTCTCTGCTATATACAATTATTACTTGTAGTTTTACATTCTTCCTACTGGTCTGTAGCTTGAGCGTGCATTCTTTTATGTACCACACCCATTAATTAACCAAGCCCATCGCAATTATACAACTTCATTGACTACATATAATACATATACTCACGTAAGCGACACAAATACAAATTCTAAATATATATATAATTATATAGATTCAACCCCATGGAAAGCAATTATAGGAATGGCATGGCACTATAATTGATACCAAGTCAAGTAATACAAACCTTCAAATATATCTAAAAATAATTACACATTTAAAGATACATGTAAATATGATTATATCTTAAGCCTATTTTTAATTGCACATACTAATTTTAGCATTTATAGTGACTAACATTGTAACTGCTAAAACAAGTGTATACAGAGAAAAAAACATACCTATGATTGCTTTACAAATTTAAGTGAAGATAAAAGTATCCCTATGATTGCTTTGTGGCGTCCAGCATTCAGTAATCATGGCTGACTTTATCAAGCATGAACTTATTATAGTTATTATTTTGATTATCTACTCTCCTGACCTTTCAAAGGACCTTGTAGAACTTTAGGAATATATTTCAGGCAGAATAGCTAGCTATTAGTTCTAGTTTCTACGTAAGCTACTTACATGTAGCTACAAGCAGCTTTCTTTCTGCTGGTCTGTAGAGCTCGAGCATGCGTTCTTTTACGCACCACACCCATTAATTGACCGAATCAGCAACCCCCGTGGAAAGCAATCATAGATATTCATGATGATCAGACAATGGGGAAGAAACAAGGACGACCACTTCTTCTTCCAGAAGAGATTGATGATTTGAGGCAATTTATTAAAAGCCTACGTTTGTGTGGCTCTCCAGTAAGTTCTTCTATTGTGTTGGCAGCAGCTAAAGGCATTGTAATCCACAAAAATCAGTCTGTACTTAAGGAGTTTGGTGGATCAGTGGAACTGATCAAGTTATGGCCCTTTTCCTTTCTTCATTGATGTGGCTACATTAAACGCAAGAGCACTCGTACTGCTCGTAACATCCCATATGATTTTGATGAAATCAAAGTTGCTTTCCTTGAGAGAGTTAGTAAGGTAGTACAAGCTAACAACATACTGTTATCCATGATTGTTAATTTTGATCAGACGGGTACTAAAATGGTCCGAGTAAGCGAATGGACTATGGAGATACAAGGAAGCAAGCAAATTGACGTGGTTGGGTTGGATGACAACCGAGAAGTGACAACGCTTCTGGCTATCTCTCATTCTGGGAATCTTTTACCTCCTCAAGAGATTTATGCAGGAAAGACGGAAAGATGCCATCTAAATGTAAATGTTCCTGATGGATGGGATGTGACTCATTCTGAAACACATCGGTCAACAAAATACACAATGCTAGAGTATATTGACATGGTACATGTATATGACACAACAGCGACAAATACTTGGTCTTAGTTCAGATACTGTAAGGGCTATGCATTTTTGATGTTTTCGCTGCTCATAGGTGTGACTGTGTCCTGGAGAAGCTCGATGCTTGTGGAATAAAACATGTATTTGTTCCGGCTGGATGTACAGGTTCTTTGCAACCCCTGGATATATCAGTCAACGAACCTTTTAAGCAACACTTAAAGGAAATATTTAGTATCTGGTACGCCCAGCAAGTGAACAAGTGTATATAGAGAAAAAAACATCCCTACATTTGCTTTGTGATGACTATGTATTAAGCATTGCTGATGGGACTAGTGTCTCTACCTTTCTGTGTACTCCTGGGGCCTGAAGACGTAAGTGTAAGCCTAATTGCAGTCTAAATACACAGATGTCTGATGAACTGACTGAGGTACTCCTTCAAGGTTCTAAATGATGACTTCCTCGTGTCTGAAACTCAACAACTTATCATACTTACTTGTTAAAGATTCTTGCATTATATCTATACTGTTTCTCTGCTATATACAACAGTTATTAGCAGTTTTACATCCTTCCTGAATCTTCCTGGCTGGTCTGTAGCTCAAACGCGCGTTCTTTTACGCGCCACACCCATTAATTGACCGAGCCCCCCCCCCCCCCCGGGAATGACGCAACTTCCTTAACTACGTATACAACGCATAGTCGCGCAAGTGACACAAGAATATATATATATAATTATATATATATATATATACATTAAACCCCGTGGAAAGCAATTATAGGGATGGCCCTATAATTGCTTTCCACTATAAAAATAGTCTAGACAAGGATGATTCAGTTATTTCAGTATCAAATGTCAAAGTTGACCTCAAGACGACGTCAACGACCTCTACAATCAAGCCCATCCACTTCCAGTGGCTTATTCTTGGTTGTCAAAACAAGACAAAGCACTAATTCATGGTTGGAAGGATTCTAGAATTATCACAAGTTTAAGTAACAATTAATACCTGTTTACTTTCGTTATAATAAAATTTCATTAACATGTAATATTTTGGCAAAAAGTTAAAATTTAAGAGCACTAACATTTCTTGATTTACAGTATAATATATATCCAGGTAAGGTAAAATGAATGCAGTAATTGGCTAACACAGAAATTATGTATTAGGTACGTATGTTACACTCAAGGGGAGGCAATACAGGTGTTTGGCGAAATAAAGGAGGTGAAACCTACTATTTATGTGCGTAAGCACACGGCCAACTATAGCGTTGAAAATTTAAAATTCAGACTCTCTGAGATCACTTCTATGCATTTTCAGACAAATATTTGCTGAGAAGGTTTGATATCACAAAGTCGACTTTAAAAGAAAACTAACTGAATTAGCTATACATATACCTTTGATAGTTCAATTTTATGCATTGCAAATTAATAATTGTAAGAAAAGTAAGCGGGGCAAATTCCCTCCTCAACCCTCCCACTTCCACCCTCTAAATGCAGCCCTGCTAGTATCTCTAGTTCCTCCTCCTTTTCTGTGAGTGTCTGGCTATACCAGACTACACATTCGAGGCATGAGTTCATCCCAATCAAAGGATACAGCTATAAACCCTATACTACAATCAAATGCACCACAGCCTATACATAATAACAAGTTTTGGTTAAACTGGTATTAAATATGTTAAGGTGGTGCTCGGGTAATTAGCATATTCATGAGACAACTTTTTTCACTAAATAAACTCCACTTACAGAAGAACTTCTTGATTACTTTTGATAGTCTTACTGACCTCTGAACACAGGACTGATCTTGTTTTGATAGTACTCTCTGTTTCACAGCAATTCCATGCTGTTTCTTTCAGCTAGAGGTAACTTATTTGAAACTTGTTCCACTCTCATAACTTACATGTACCTTAGTTTACACAGCAACAATCTCCTTTTTTTAAATACAGCTATCTGAAATGAGCATTCCACTATGTAAAATGTACTGTGACTCAAAACAAACAGGAGTAAAATAAAAATCGGTATGCTGCCATGCCTGCCAAACACTTCATTCTTTCAACTACTGGTATTCAAAATTTCAGAGCAATAGAGCATGTGGATAATTAGAACAAGTTACATGTACCTAAAAATATACTGTAACAGTAATAAAAAATGTATAGCAAATTGCTAATTACTCAAGCGCCACCTTTTCTACTCATATTTATCATTATTGAACTGAGAATAGGAGAGAAGCAACAAGAAATACAGCTTCAACATTTCTGAAACACATCCACAATATTGAACACACATTTGGACTGTACAAGTGCACATGTACAAACATTATATGGTGAGGTTAACATTTGAAGGATACATATACCATTCAAATGTGGCCTTATATAAATGAATGGATGTTCTAATGTCAGTACATTAATCACATGACTAGAATAAACAGACAAATGTATTGTAATTTTATCTTACATGATAGTTTGAAGGTCTCATCTCTTTGTAAAGACTCCTCTCTAGAGACTGGAATATCAAACCAACGAGATCTGTGAAGAATATAATATATACATGTATATATCAAAACACGAGATAAAATACTATTCTACACGTACAAGTACATGTGCATGTACATGTACTTATATGTACATAATATAAATTAATGTATATGCACAGGTAGGTGATAGATGAGATAACAATATACATGTAATAGTATGTACAGTATACTAAATTATACTGCACAATTCATGAAGTGCCCCATTATTAGCTATAGTTATAACTAACTTGTGATCTACTAGTTACAATGTTAATTTTATAGTCTGGTGGCCAGCCAGCCCCTTCGCATAGAGGGGAAGGGTCTGGTATGGCACACACACACGAGTTGTGCAGTTCCCCAGCACTCCAGGGGTAAACTGCAGTGTATAAACAGTTTATATATCTATTATTAATGCATTTCATTATAAAAGCCCCTATCTTAAGTTTATTTTAAATTGCTTGTACTGATTTTAGTAATAATCGCTAAAATACGTAGGTGTGGCTCAGAAATTTGCTTAATTTAATGCATGCTAAATCCGAGTGTTTATAAATCAATTTAGTGGATGTAGTTAATAGTAGGCTTAAGGTATGACTCTACATAGCTAACATACTATCAATTTTACAAGGTAGTTTACAACCAAAATTGTGTATTGCTACATGTGTATTTGCATAGCCCAGTCAGTAATGAGAGCCAAAAAGGTTAAGGTAGATCATGTCTTAGGGTTAGAGGATGATTGTTTAAAATTCCCCCTCTCACCCTTCTACATAACACATTCATTTGGACCACAAGCTGTCCAAGTGTGCTCTGGCCAATCAATTGTTACTGTTAATCCTAATGAAAATAAAGTGTCCCCTAATGTATGATGCTAGAGATGCACTGGAGCTGATATGTGGCCAACCAGCTCAAAATGTTGTTTTTCCTGTAGCCGAACAAATTAAGCAGGAAACTGGTTTTTATGTATTTCCCTTATATAAACTCCCTAAAACTGCCACAGAAATAAATCTTAACATTGTTCCATTTGTAGGAGGTGTGGTTGCAGCTCTTCTAGAATTGCACCAAAAAGTAAGAGCACATTTAGATATCAGGAGGGAAAATATCTGCTATGACAACCATGATCAGGTACAATTAATAGATCTGGACAGGAATTGTAGTATTTCTAAGGAACCACTCCATCTTTCCTTTAAATATGGAGTCGATGTGTTGTACACCTGCCCTATTGGGTTTAAGACAGTGGATAATGATGAACTTCTATTGAATCTAAAGGGCAGCAAAAAATTCCATTTCAATGAATATCATGTGACCTTAGACTATTAACAGAATAATATTTGTGGGTGATTATAGTATGTAGTTAATACAACCATAGATTGGGAAAGTTACGGTGTTAAAAAGGTTCGAATGTTCAACTATGTACGAAATGTAAACAGGCAAGTGAAGAATTTAGGAAGTCCATGAAAGGTGTGTCTACAAAACGTGGACCTTATCAGCAGTACAATCCAGACATTCGAGCTAAAATTGGCAAGGACGTTAGTCATCATGGTGTTTCTGCAGCATCGTGTTAGTTTACTACAAAACTGGACAAGCTTATTAGTAAGAGTACTGTACATGTACATATGTACATTCAATTCATGAAACATACATGGAGGTAGTGACAAGAAAACAAAATGTAGAAGTTAGTGTGAATACTGTGCCATATAAACGAAGAGGCAGACCATTATTACTCGGTGAAGAAGCAGACACAAAGGTACAGATGTATTTAAGAAAGTTTGAGAAGGAGGAGGTGGAGTATGGCAGTACTTCAGTATGACAAAACAAGGTTAGTGGAATTTGGTGGCCATACTGAACTGAATAGATATTGGGACCATGTACTTCTGATAAGAATGAAATTTGTTCAGAGAAAAGCTACATGTACCACAGCCAAAGGCAAGGAAGTAATAGCAGACTTTAAATGAACTAGCGAAGTCATTTCTTGCCAATGTTGTTGCAACTGTGTCAATGGAGGACATTCCACCCAAACTAGTACTGAGCTGATACCACAGGTCTAAAGATTATACCCAGCTCCATGTGGACAATGGAAAGACAAGGTGCAAAGCGAGCAGAAATGGTGGGTGTTAACGACAAAGCTATATACACGTATGACAAAGACAATCCTAAAACTGAACTGATCAAAAACATATTTGTATTAATAATATCATTATATCACTTGTATCACAACAATATAGTCTCATACATGTACATGTATGTAAAATCAGACACAATTCATCAGAGAATGGTTTGGGGACAAACCTAGTCTCATAAGTCATATGATAAAACCTACGAAAGCTAAACATCTGATGAACTTGTATTGAATCAACAGAATAATATTTGTGGGTGATTATACTATTACATGTAGTTAGTAGTACATGTATCTCTTTTGCAGACAATGTATATAATAATATTGAGGAACACAGTAAAATACATTTTTTACACCTGAACATAAAGCATGATAAACAGTCATATGATATAATGGATCATGTGTACTAGTAGGGTACACATACATGATAGGATATAACTATATATATATATATATATATATATATATATATATAATTATATATACTCACCTTAAGGTTGTAGTCTTTTCCGTGGGCGGATGCTACTCCAATCAGTTTCTAGTCTTGCAAGCTTCTTGCTGCATACAATCTGGTTCCATTCTGTAATTTTTGGAAGCCACACCCACCCGGGGGTATAATTATTGGGCCTAAATGTTTTGACTGATGGTGGAGGGGGCGGTAGGTGGTAAACAATGGCGGGTAACTGTAGTTGGTGTCTGAGAAAGATCGGAGTTTGATAGTGCCTAGAAAGGTAGATTTTATGGTTTCAGTGAAAAGCTACAGAATTCAGCTTTCTTCAGCCTCTTGTAACTATAAAAGTAAAATGAATTTCCAGAAAACGGCTCTATTTGTTTTCTCTAAATGCATTGTACTTGGTGCACGCCATGATTGGTGGGCGTGGCTTTCTCCGTTTTGTACTTATTAAGATGGCAAAAATGGACATTTTATATATGTTTTATCAATTCCAGGACCCTATAAAGGTGATTAGAAGATATGAAGGTTGCCATTACACCAGGTTAGAGTCATATTATATAATATTCTATTTTGAAACTGATTGGAGTCGCATCCGCCCACTCCCTAGTACCACCTTAATAATAATTCATAAATTAGTACATGTATAAGTGTTCTATTATAAGTATATAATCTTATTATGGCCCGTAGGGCCATCCCTATAATTGCTTTCCACGGGGTTTAATGTATATATATATATATAATATATAATTATTATATAATTTATATAATTATATTCTTGTGTCACTTGCGCGACTATGCGTTGTATATGTAGTTAAGGAAGTTGCGTCATTCCCGGAGGGCTCGGTCAATTAATGGGCGTGGCGCGTAAAAGAACGCGCGTTTGAGCTACAGACCAGCCAGGAAGATTCAGAAAGGATGTAAAACTGCTAATAACTGTTGTATATAGCAGAGAAACAGTATAGATATTATGCAAGAATCTTTAACAAGTAAGTATGATAAGTTGTTGAGTTTCAGACACGAGGAAGTCATCATTTAGAACCTTGAAGGAGTACCTCAGTCAGTTCATCAGACATCTGTTTATTTAGACTGCAATTAGGCTTACACTTACGTCTTCAGGAGTACACAGAAAGGTAGAGACACTAGTGCCATCAGCAATGCTTAATACATAGTCATCACAAAGCAAATATAGGGATGTTTTTTTCTCTATATACACTTGTTTTACATTATACATGTTTTTTGTGCGAGGTGGTATCTCCTAGTCTACAATAATTATATTCCACTATTATTATTAATCTCATATAATATACTCATCTTATTGATGTTTATTATTTCAATGTAGCCTTCACTACATGTATAGTGAATGAGGATGAGACTAGGCATTCCAACAAACACCCTTCACCAGAGGCTAGTCTGGTCCCCATCACAATGGGGAAGGGGTCTGGGCTCACTCTTACTGACAGTTGTGCAAGGTAACATGAATTCCTGCTACCGTAATTTTTTCTATTTTGTTTGTGTTTGTGGTTAATTATATGATTATAATATGGAGGAATTAGTTAGAGAAAATGCATCTTTCCTTTCATATACAATTAAGAAAAAACAGTTGGATGTTGTTGTCTAATTTTTACAAGAGATTTAGAGAGATGTATTGCCATTTTCTTACATGTACCAGGTTTGTTAAGTTATTTTGTTTTGCTTATTTTCCAGAAGCCTTTAATTGTCTTCGCTATATATATATACTGGAGCAATAAAATGTGACCAGATTTGCAAAAACCTCGTTGTGTTGTCACTAAATCTTCCTTCCTGTTATTAACTAATGATAGTTTCATGAATCATCCTATCATACTATAATTAGTTAATTGATGTCATGGAATGTCAATAATTGGTTTTCAAAATTTGTCAAGATCACACCTCTATTAAACATTCTATTATTACTCATTTAATTAAAAATTACAATTGCATCATTTAATTAATAATTACAATAATACAATTGCATGGATATCACATCCATCCTTTTGAGTGGCAAAATGCAATACACACATAATTACAATAGAGATGTCCATTTGCTGTTTTGGTAGCTCCATGGTATTCAGCAGCTCGGGAATCCCTTATCATTGTCTGTAATTACCTTTTCCATATTTGACTTTCTCGTATCTAACTGTAAGGACTTCACAAGCCAATCAAAGATCACCTGACAAGAACGTTAATATGAGTGGGTGTTTCCTCAATCCCAGCTAGGAGGTTTATAGGCATTATATCTGCCATTGACCATACAAACTTGAGATACCATTCTTGTCAGTTGACTGAATCAGATCATAGAGTATAGCTATGCTGCATGTACAATGACAACGGATTCCCAAGCTGCTGAATATCATGTCACAATCATTCTATTCTCTGGAACAGATATTTACCTTATTTATGTCTGTTTATTCCATTGCAAATGTCTTGAGCCTTTCCTTTTTGCACCTGCATGATGTGCATGTTTTATAACCATCCTCGTTGTCACGTGAACTGAGGCCATAAAACTCCGCACATGGTTATTTTTAGCCACACCTTTTGCTTGAGAAAGGGTGTGGCTCAAGTAGTCAAGACCAATATCTCTCAATCTGAAGTAAGTTTATAAGTACTGTGAGATAATTTAGTCTGTGTACCATCAGGGATCTATTACTAGGGCCATGACAATATATAGAGTTCAAAACAATAATTATTATTTTAGTTTACTAAAACCCTTCACAAGTTTAGAAAGGCTTCTTTACTTTTTGTTGAAGACTATAATATATATCATTCCCAGGATTTTCTTACAGTTTGGTTACCATTCAATAAACAGCTTAAAGCAACACACACACACATATATATATATATATATCACGAGCTATAATTAAGCAAATTAACTACCCATATTTTCGTGGTTCAAACATTTCGTGAAACTGGCGTTGATATCACTCCCCCTACATTTTCTGTTATCGCTCCACCTACCATTTGGACGTGTACGTGTGATAGCCTTCCAAAACAGCCAGAAAGACCTAGAGAAAATGCTTCGTTTGGAATTCCAGTCTTGCATCAGAGGCTTTCACGTTTATAAATCGACCTGGACTCCTTTTATAGGAGAGACACTTTTGTGTTCACGGGAAACATCTAATCTTCACAATCAGTTCGCTGTGAAAGTAGTAAAGACTGACATGATTGTTGGTCATTTACCAAAGAAAATAAGTTCTACGTGCAGCATTTTTTTGAGAAAAGGAGGAACAATAACATGCAGAGTCAATGGAACAAGAAGATACTCTAGAGATTTCATACAGGGAGGGTTAGAAATACCGTTCGTGTTAATATTTGAAATCGACAATGATTCTTTCATCTGTAAGATACAAAAAATATTTAGTCACTGCCAAAAGCAAGAGGAAGAAATGGAAGTACCAGCTAAAAGGATTAAACTGGAAAATAAAGAAAATGAAAGAAATGAGAATATTGCTGATGAGGTAAATTTTCCTGTCTGGCTGAGTTTAAAGGACCCTTGCATTACTCTCTACAGTAGTAAACAAAGATGCACTCTTAAAGGGAGAGAGATTGAATGACATACACATTGTGTTTGTCCAAATCCTTCTGAAACAGCAATTCCCTGGAGTTCAAGGTTTAAGCTGCACACTGACTCAAAACCGTCTTCGATTCGACATTGACAAAGAGATTGTTCAAATATGCCATGTTCGAAATGATCACTGGATTGTAATTTCGAATATATTGTCAGAGGCAAAGAAGATTGACATTTTTGATAGTGTTTACTCTGGCATTGATGAGAGCACCAAAGCCCTAGTAAGCAATATGTTCAACCAGCCATTGGAATTTAAAGTTTACCCCAGTTTACAGAAGCAGAAAGGAAGTATGGATTGTGGAGTTTTCTGTATTGCTGTTTGTGCATCTCTTCTACACAGAGCACACATAAATTTTTCTCAGTCACTTTTACGCCAAAAGCTTGTTTCATATTATGAACAATTTCATATTCTACCTTTCCCATGGCTGGAAAATCCCTAATTTTCGTGAGGAAAATTTTCGAAATCTTTGGTGAAATCACGAAATTCACGAAAATATTGTGCCACGAAAATTTGGAGCTATACGGTATTAGAAGTCTCAAGGAAAATATCGAACTCTTATGCATCATGCTGCGCTTTATCTCCTGATCTGCCAAAAAAAATTATAATTGTATCAGTATAAATAATCTTTTCTACTATATACAGAATTTAAAATGATTGATCTTACACAGTGGAGAGTTTGTATTGGAATGTGGTGTTGCTGTCTGAAACCTTTCAAGACGAAAAGCAATCATAATCAACATACTCAGCGACAGTGGATCAATGATTGTCTATGTGAAACTAATACACTTCAATCATGTTACTCATTACTCAGTCATACTAGTGTATTGTTATACACACTCACTGTGTGTATATTTCTACAACTCATACTTTCTGGTGATGTGGAGAAAAATCCAGGACCTGTGGGTTAGTGATTAGATCATATGTGCCTTAACACACATACAGTATTGTAGGTATTACCTATGGTGTATTATTGTCATTCCCATTCTTGTTCCTGTGAATACAACATATGTTACTTACACACTTAAGGGTGATTACTAATTACATCAATTTGTACTTACAACAACAAATAACATCCTTGTCCATAAATTACTATGGGACTTTTCATAGCATGTAACTAGATAAATATCAAAAGGTTACTATTTGTAAACATTATACTGAACAAGAAAAGAAATCAGTAGTTGATTGATTTGTCTTAGGAGCATATAGTTATTATATTGTAACTTAAATGAGGGTTAAAATAACCCAGTATTTTTTTACATATGAATAACAAATGAGTATCATAAAATATTTTTTCATCAATAAAAATTATAGATATTACTTCTAGCAAAGCAGTAGAGCTGCTTCGTGAATGTGGATTTAATTTTAAGAGCAAGTGGAGTTCTATAACAACTTTCTTGAATGTTCCCCTGGAGAAAATGGAGAAAGTGCAAGCTATAATAGAGGAAGATGAAGCATATGAATATGCATTAGAAATAGCATTGGAATGGTGGATTAAAAACACGTCAGAAGCATCATGGAAAGAATTAATACCAATGATATACAGGTGTGGAGAGAATGATACTGCAGATGAAATGAGGAAAAAATTAGGTAAGTATGATTTGTATCTTTTGTCTATATTAGAACAAGTATTCCACCTTCAATTCTTTTGTACATATTGTAAGTGATAGAGTGATTAACCTTTTAAATGTTCCGAAGGCCTTCTTATAGCAGTGGGTGTTTATTTTGATCGAAGTTGAAGTTATTTTTGTGGTTCAAACCTCTATCTATATAGAGTTGCTTTCCACATGGTCAATTCATATAACAACAAGAACAAAAAACATAAATTTTCAATAAAAATTAACATCGTATGGATCCCTAACTTACCTCAACCTGTCAAAGGAAAGGAGGGGGGGGCCTCTTTATCACTCTCGAGTAAGAGGGATAGAGGTGTTTGGTAATTATGAGGCCCCTCCCCAAACATGATGCCATTGCAACCCTACCTACAAGGTGTGGTTGCCAGGGGGAGGGGATTCAGGGTAATTAATTAATTAACCCTGATTAGCCCAAAGGAGAGTAACCCTCTCCCCCCAAATACTAATCAAGTGTCCAATTCGCCCCATAAATGACATTTCAGAGCAAATGAAAATATATTTCAGAAAATCATAGGTCATACAATGGCATGGAACTAAATAATGATAGCAATATACAAGGAACCAAATAGCACAGATAATCGATATGGGTTAAATGCAGTAAATATTAGGTTATGACACTAGTCTTGCTGAGACAGGAACCAGTTGACTGCAAGGAGTCTGAACATAACGAAGATAAGCAGCTGATTGCCACCGACCCAGCATCTGGATAGTTGAGTCTTCTATGCCCTTCTGGGCAGCTGTTGTGGCTGCTCCAATCCGAAAGCTATGACCATTGAATCGAGTGTGGTCTACTCCGACTTGTGACAACGCCTCCTTTAAGGCTGCGACCAGCCGTGCCCTAGTCAAATAGGACCCATCCTGGTAGGTGAACAATGGGCCATGGCCTTTCGGTCGCACTGCCAAGAATGAGGTGAGCGCCTTAACGGGACACACAATGTCTCCAGTCCTTCCCATGAAAAGTGTGACCCCCAGGCGAAAAGGGTCTGTTTTACTCTGGTTTAGTGTCACTGCCAACATGGTAGGGTTATTGTGGGTGTCAAGTGCTATGTCTGACAACAGAAGTGTAGACTGTGGGTCATATGAGTCCTGTGACGGAGTCGTCAACTCACCAGAGCGTAGAAATCCAAAAAAGGCTACACAACAAGCCGCCCACAATAAGTGAGTGTCAGGGTTATTGGCTACCTCTGCCCACACTCTGTGCATTCTGCGTAAAATATCAGGAGTAATTGGTAATCACTTCAGGGTAGGTGTTGGGGTAGGAGAACGACGAACTCCCTTAAGCACATATTCTAGCCGAGGGAAGGCACCAGGGGAAAAAGGGTCTGCAAAACCATGAGAGATCTGTAAATGCCGAATGGCCGACAAGTAACACTTAATGGACTGGTACTTCAACTGCTGAGCAGACAAATAGGAAACATATCTACACAACTTTATTTCGGATAGAGGAAGGGGTGGAATATTATATGTATGACAGAAGATGAGATATCTCTGCTTTGCTGATGCGTATGTTCGTGTAGTTGAAGGGGCTAGACCCTTGTCAAAGAGCTCTTTAGCCAATACATCCAGCCTGGGGACATCCAATCCGACTTCCGAACTAATACCAGGTCCACCCACTGGGGGGGTATGCGAGTCTGGCTCCAACTGGCCTGTGGAAAGAGAGAGAGAAAGCAGGATAGGTTATTCCTGGATAGAGCATCTGCTGCCAGATTCAATTTTCCAGGAATGTGGGGTCAAACTGGTAGAAAGCAGTAATCAGCCATAGGCATCGTAGTAAGTGCATAGTCGCCGGGTCCTTTGAGGAGCCAGACAACAGGCATGACACAACTGCCATGTTGTCACAATTAAATTGTACACGTTTCCCCTGCCACTGATGACCCCACAACATGGAGGCTAAAACAATCGGTGCCAATTCCTTTGTCATGATAGCGGTTTCCGCCTAGCTACTGGGCCACGGCAACTGGAACCAGTGGGTATCACAGAATGCACCACAACCCCAGGACCCAGATGCATCCGACATGACATGCAAAGTAACCCCGTGCCGGGGAATCATAGATATGCCATTTTAATCCTCAATAAATGTCGCCCACCACAATAGATCTGCTCGAAATGCCGCGTTAAGGCAGATAAAGTGATCTGGTTGATTGGCAATCGGCAACAAATCGATCATTCTCCGAAGGAATGATCGCCCTGGTTTCACCACCTTGGCTGCATGGTTTAGATGCCCAACTAAAGATTGCAAGTCTCGCTTCTTACAAGAATGTCTTCCTTGCCAGGTAGCTATTAATGACTGTAGTCGGCGAAGTTTAACAGCCGGCAGACGGCATTGCAACCTTGCTGAGTCAATCTCAATCCCAAGAAAGGTGAGCATTGTACATGGGGGTACAAGCTTGTCCATTGCTATTGGTACTCCTAACACATGGCAGCATTGTAGGAAGCTGTGATAGTAGCACTCGCAAATGGGGCTGTTTGATGGGCCTACCATAAAGAAATCATCCAGGTAATGGATTTGGAGGGCTACTCCATGCTGGTATGCTATCCATGCCAAGGCATCTGCCAATGCTGAAAAAATTTTTGGTGCTGACCGTAATCCAAAGGGTAAGGCCATGTCAAGGAATACCTTACCATCCCACTTGACACCCAACAGGGGTCTGTCCTCTGGGTGGATGGGGACAACCCTGTATGTACTCTGCAAGTCAACCTTACACATGAGTGCGTTTGCCCCGTGCGTCACGAGTAATTGGATGGCATCATCAACCTTACAGTATTGTAAGGAGCAGAGATCTGGTGAGATACCATCATTAATGCTGTGGTGATGTGGAGAGGAGAGATCTGTGATTAGTCTCCACTTTCCAGGTTGAGATTTAGGGACCAATCCTAACGGGCTCACATGACAATTCTGGATCAGATGAGCAGGAACCTGTGGTGAGAATTGGCCCAATTTCTGCTCCAGAGTTAAATAGTCCTCGACAGCACTTGGTCTCAGCCTCACAGATGGATGATTGCGTCGGGATGAATGGAGGGTGATTGATCGCTCCATACCAACCCTAAATCCCTCTTGTATACCCCTTAGTAAGTAGCTGACAAACTGTTGGTCTGGATGTGCCTGCAAGTATTGAGACCATGCTAAAGGGTGTAAGGGGGTGGAGATTGGGTGAGATGCACTCCACTTACCCATAGCTACTGTCAGGGATCCATGACAGGCATCCAAGGCCAGGAGCTCTCTGCTGTAGCGGTAGGTTCCATCGATCACACCACAGATCCCTGTGAGATGATGTAGAAATGAATTACCTGTACACCCACACCCTATGTGTGTCATACATGCACCATGCGACTGGTCATAATAATATACAAGTGTATATAGAGAAAAAAACATCCCTATATTGGCTTTGTGATGACTATGTATTAAGCATTGCTGATGGCACTAGTGTCTCTACCTTTCTGTGTACTCCTGGGGCCTGAAGACGTAAGTGTAAGCCTAATTGCAGTCTAAGTACACAGATGTCTGATGAACTGACTGAGGTACTCCTTCAAGGTTCTAAATGATGACTTCCTCATGTCTGAAACTCAACAACTTATCATACTTACTTGTTAAAGATTCTTGCATAATATCTATACTGTTTCTCTGCTATATACAACAGTTATTAGCAGTTTTACATCCATTCTGAATCTTCCTGGCTGGTCTGTAGCTCAAACGCGCGTTCTTTTACGCGCCACGCCCATTAATTGACCGAGCCCTCCGGGAATGACGCAACTTCCTTAACTACGTACACAACGCATAGTCGCACAAGTGACACAAGAATATATATAATTATATATATATATATATACATTAAACCCCGTGGAAAGCAATTATAGGGATGGCCCTACGGGCCATAATAACTTTCCCATATGTTAATAATGGTAATAGACATGATCAAATTTAACACAAAACAAATAATGAATAGACAACACAACACTGCTTATAGACTAATTAGGTCCTGTCCTGTATTCACAAAGTAGGCCGCTGCCTACGTTGGTCCTGCAGCGGGTGACGAGAGAAGTTGGGATGGGCACCAGCCTTGTACTCAGACGTGTCCAGAGTATCCACACAATCACGAGCCCTATGGCCAAAAATCCTGCAGGTTGCACATTTGTGTTTGAATGTACAGCTCCTTGGGTATGCACAGCGGCCTTTGTTCCACGATACACATATCCTATCAAGAGTCTCCAGTCGCATTCTGTGAGGCAGTGGAGAACGACTTTGTGTTTCAGTTGTCCCCAGGGTGCGAGGTACGGGTGGCTCCCGTACAGACCGCAGAGCACAGTCCTGTGAAGAGTGATCCACCTCCTGGCAGAGAGTGCAGAAGGTACCCTGATCTGTACGTGCCCCAAAAAAGGTTGATGCTACCTGGCTGGGGCTGAGAGCATTCCACTGGATAGATTGGTCTGCAGCTGCTTGCTGCCTGAAAATACGGTCATACTCTATCCATCCTGACCCCCCATACCGGCGAGCTTCTCTTAACACCAGGCGAGCATAGGTGAGAAGTCCCCTCACAAACTGGTCATCTGTCCTAACTGCACAGTATGCCAGAAAACAATATACCCACGTGAGGATGGAGGATATGTCGCGTAGTCTAGGATGGGATCCCGAGGACTGGTGAAGTACTGATGTGTTTGGCTGCACCTCCTCCAGCTGACGCAGCAGTGTGATGTTATCAGTGAGGAGCTCCCTCATCTCCACAAATTCACCTCTCCTAATTCTCCCAACCAGTCTGGAAGGTAGAGGGGTCAAGGACGGTGACAGCAGTAGTGGCTGTGTGGCAGAGCTGGTCTGCGGAGGACTAGTGACTGGTGAGAGGGGCGACAACAGGGCTGTAGAGGGGGTGGCAGACAGTATGGCAGTCATTAGTGGGACATCAGATATTCTGGCTGGTGATGGTGTGACAAGCTATAATGAGACTATTGGCTTGGCTTGGTGCCAGACAAGGAACCCACACACTCTGAAAACTACATGCAGGTGGCTAAAACACCCCCACCCCCAATTTAACAGTCCACCTGGTACAGCCAACTCTAATGTGCCTAGCCTGTGCTACTGATGTCAATAGGCATGTCAGCCCTGTCAGGTGCATTAGTCTTTTGGTATTCCAAATAGCCTAGCTAAGTGCCAGGCAAGGCACCCAACTGTCCATGTCAGGGGTACATACTAATGTCTGAGTTGGATAGGCAGCAATGCCATTCCATTTGTCTGTGGCTATTCAAGTCGACTCAGAGAATGAGACATGACCATGACCAGATAGGCCCCGGCCTGGTAGACTGTACTTTGCCCGCCATGGCACTGTCTGGAACAATGTTGTAGGCGACAACCGAAGGGCACAACATCCTACGTTAGTCTAGCATGGTACCATCTAACCTGTAGCGAGAGTTGTCTAGTGTACACAGTGGCAACCATCATTATCCCATGTCAAATGGACGGCCTGCCTTAGGTTTGCTGACTATTTGGCCCCTTAAGAGGTATGCCAGACAGGGCTCATCAAACCCGGTCTGGTGACCTAGGCTATGCAAAGCTGTGTCCCACCCAAAACTACAACAGACCCTGGGCAACACAGCACAATGACACAACTAGCACAACTACTAACGCAGTAATCCTTGCATGGGACACACCCGGTGCTGTGTCGCCAATAATGTGCACATGTGTGTGTGTGCAGTTACTGACTCACCAGAAAGAGGCATAGTGACACACACCCCAGTCGAAGATGACGTGGAAACCGGGGTTGATGCTAGGGCAGACTGCACCCCCTCCTGGATAAGAGAACGGAGAGTAGGCAGAAGCTATCAACTCTGGGTCTGCGGTATCTTGGTGGACATCATCGCTATCCCTATTGGATCCCGTACCATGGGTCATTGCTTCAAAGACAGACAGCTAAGACTGAATACCTAGTCTGCTAACTCGTGCTATATGGCACGTGGACATCGCTCATAGCACATGGGAGCCAGGCCTCTGCTCATTCCTCGTGATGGTCCGCTAATGTGGTCCAGCCTCATCCCACATGAAAGGGAGGCCGCGCTATTTTGGCCACGGGGCCGGCTCCATCAATGTTAACCTTGTTTAACATATTAAACATCATTGAAAGAAGATACAGGGATCTCAAAACCTAAAAAGCATGTGAACTAGGTTGGGAGGCTAACATAGGACTCAAATTCACTTTCATATAACCCTATATATGTGCTATAAATAAAATACAAAGAGCTGTTCTTATATAGGGAAACGACCAGGTTTTGTTTCCAACAACGCTAGAGCAACCGCATTGCTCTTATTAACTGCTATTTTATGGATCTTACTCTCTTCATACCTATAAGCTGTTCTCCATTATAAATTTGAAGTTATACAAATTCTTATGTAAAATGCTTGTACAGACCATGGCCATGGCACATGGCCAATGGAACAAAATCTACTAGATGACAGCTGTCCTTTCCTGAGAGAAGTATAAGAATTTACAGTAGATGCCATGATCTGTACAAAAAATAAAAAATATAAATATAAACAAGTAATCTTCTAACCAATAAACTCTAGCACTATAATGAGATTAAAACATATCGAACAAGACAGCTTTACCCAACAATTCTTGTGAATAGAACCTGGTCTGAGTTGTTATCAGTAAGATATGCATACAAATGTAAGCACCAGTAATATGTCGGATTAATTCAAGTTGGGCAGGTTTTGTTTCCGACAATGCTATTTCAGTGAGAGTACACATGCAAAAAGAAGACAGATCTACCAAACATTGAGTAAAAAATCTATTTGTTCTGATTCTTCATTAAGACAATATACAAAGAAATATACTTATATAACTAGTGAGATCATTGATCAAGCCATAGCAACATGGATATTGTGTATTCTAACTTAGGGTAGGTGTGGCACTTATGAGTCACAATGACATTTTTGGTCGTAAATTCCTGTTAAAAGCTTCAACGCTAGCTAAAACATTTCTAGTACATTTAAACGTTGGTATACAACATACATACTTTGTTACCTTAAAAAATATTACAAAGAAACAATTTCAAAAGAACAAAATTGTTAACTACAAGATGGTATTATGAGTCACGGTATGTATTATGAGTCATGGTATGTATTATGAGTCGTATTGAATCCACACAATTTTCACAATAAGAAAAGTCCGGAATATTTCTCATTTTGATGTTAGTACACTTCAAATAAAACCACTGGTTACACCCGTCGCAGCAGACCCACAAAACCCTACTATCAGAATACATATGCCCACACTTGGGACAAACTGTGTCTTCTTCAGATTCAGAATAATCATCATTATCAGAAAGTTGAATTTCTGTAAATTTATACGCAAGACTCAAAATGTTTTGATTTCCAGCTTCTTTTTCCTTTTCAGTCTTCTTGCTTTCCTCTTTAGCTCTGCAACCATCAATTTCTTTTTTTTTCTCTCTCCTTTTCTTCCATTCTGTTCCTCTCTAATCTGGTCTCTCACTAATTGTTTTTACTTGATCTCCTTCTTCTGTCACTGAAATGAAATGTATGGGCGGCCATGTTTTTTTCGTGCCATCCCTACATAGTGAGTACTACCGTACTCTCTGATTATGACAATGTTTGTGTCACATGCTGGTTGTGTATAATATATATAGTTAAGGAACTTACATCATTCTAGGGACTCGCTCAAATAATGTCATAATAAACATGATGCATGAGCCTATCAGCTTGACAATAATATTTATTTTCAGAAAAAAAAAATACTAGTATAATGAAACTCTTGAATTCCACAGATATGATGGTTGATGATCGACCATTAAAAGGTAATCTTCTAATACTTATTAATATAAATTACTACCGAAATTGAAAGCATTGTAGGGGCGATCCTGAGGATGTTTTACTGTGTGCCTGAAATAGTACATGGGCAATTGTTTGGTAAATCCTGTAAAGATATAACCGAAATAGAAACAGACCTTGAGCTCTAAAGCAAAATTATTTATGTTGTTACAAAAGGACAAGAGTGGGATTCAAACCAGGGTCCCTTTGCTCCAAGCAAATAGTGAAAAAAAAGGGTTAACTGAGTGGGATTCAAACCCAATTAAGACCCTTAGCTCTATACAAACGTTCGCTCATTCAGTTGACTATACTCAGGCTCGCCCCAATAATAATTACTGCTAGGACACTAAAAGTGCTGAATGAGCATTCAGTTGTGAATTGTTAGGTTATATAACCATTCTTTATTACTGTTATATAGCTTAAATGGATTACATATATCTCAGCATATCATTTAGATATCTCTACCTTAATTATAAACCAATAGCTTTTTTTCTCTCTTGTTCAATGGGAATAAGTAGTCAAAAGCATCAAATACATATATGCCTGCATAATTATTGATTTATTTATCTTGCTGAAAATGCATGGTTATATAAATTATATGTGTAAAGTGCTCATGTCACTTTTGATTTTATGTTTTTGAGTTGTCTTCCATTTTTATTCAGAGGATGATTTGGTTTCTGTAATGACAGCCACAATTACTGTCAATAATTGGAATCGCTTTGGTCTCGTTCTTGGTCTACCACATCATGTTGTTGATAGAATTAGACAACAGTATAGTATACAGGATCATCAACAATATATACTTTTATACTGGATAGGAACAGGGTGTGCCTCTTGGGCAGGACTAGTTACAGCTCTATGTAGTCCTTTAGTAAATAAGGAGGGACTTGCAAGTGAAATTACCAAGGATCATCCATGTAAGTGTAAGCTGACTGCAAAAATAAAAGTTTTAAAATAACAAATTTATTGTTAGAAATTTTAATTTTAACTAGTCATGTAGGTTGTTATGAATATACATGTAATAAATGTAATTCCAATATCCTTATCCTGTCTGATAGATGTACAAAGAAGCAGGATAGATATTTTAATTAGGGTTCCAAACCTTCTTTATGCATCTAATATGAGATATCAGGCATGATAGTTGGTTATAATTGATATACATACATCTTTTATGTATTTAATACAAAGTAGCTATAATGTTAGATGTATTAATCCTGAACAACCAACTAATTGTTAAATCCTTGCAAATGCACTATCCAACTTATTAATTAATTTAATTATTCTATTTTTGCAGTGTAGCTCTTTATCTTCGATATTTGCACTATCTTATAACAAAATGTAGTCAATTGTTTAAAGTGAATGAAAAAAGTGAAAAGCTTTTTATGGCCCGTAGGGCCATCCCTATGATTGTTTTCGCACAGGTTCAAACTATAATTACTTATATATATTATATATATATATATATATATATATATATATATATATATATATATATATATATATATATATATATATACAACATATACATGTATATGTTTTTAGCCACTTACACGTATGCGTTGTATACATAGTTAAGGAAGTTACGTCACCCGGGGGCTCGGTTAATTTATGAACAGTTTTGCGCGGTACTTGGGGTTTAAAAAGTAGAAGAATAGATATACAAAATAATGCAGAGTCTATGCATAATTTTTACATGTTCACAAGCTGAGTTATCAATCAGTGAAATTGATGAAGAAAAAAACCTCCCTGCAAGCGAAATTGGATTTCAGCAAATTGTTTTCCTCTCAACTTACTGATATTTACAATTATTACAAAAAGTATATACATGTTAAGTTGGTTCATAATAATTTCTGTGTATGTTCTGCATTTTTAACTTTTCAGAAACAATTACAGCCAAAATAACAAGATTATCGTTGATAATTCATTTGATATTATAAAATACTAATACTGTCCAGCACTAGTCTGCATAGTTTATGAGAATTTTGGTAAAATTTCCACATCGACACAGCACTAATAATAATTATTAATTTTTTAATTTTTACTGTTATTAGGGCGAGCCTGAGCGAGCTAGGGAGATAGCTGAAAAGTATGCGTGTTTGTATTCCGTAAATATGTTTAATTCTCGTATTCTGTAAATATCTTTTGAACAATAAAATTTGAGAAAGCCATGTGCTTGCTTTGTTCGTTATGAAATTGGTTACGTATTCCGTAAATATTTTTAATTCTTGTATTCCGTAAATATCTTTTCAATAAAATTTGAGAAAGGGACAGAGCTAAACGAGCTGCAGAAACTAAAGAGGAGAGAGAGGTGAGATTACATAAGAGAAGGGACATAGATAGATCTCGTCGTGATCGAGAGAGACAGAGGGAGATAAGCGATGTGGAGACTGCTGAGCAAAGCCTGTAAAGAGAGATTGAAAATTATGCAGGATAGAGAGAGAGAGAGACAAGAGCTATGGAGACAGATGATGAAGAGAAGTAAAGTTGGAGAGACAGAGGGATATAAGAGATGTGGAGACTTCTGAGCAAAGAGAAAAGATAATGAAGATTATGCGGGAGAGAGAACAGCTATATGGAGAGATATTAAAGATTATGCGGGAGAGAGAACAGCTATATGGAGAGTGCTGAGCAAAGTGATCTTCCCGCTAAAGTATTTAACATCCAGGTTTTTCCTACTTACCTTCATTGGTGAAACCTCCATCGCTATTTTGTGAACTGTGGCGTTTGAATGCTCCTTCATGTCTGACACATCAAACTCTCTTTTCTGTGCCATCTTCATAGACTTGCATGTGCTATATGGAGAGTGCTGAGCAAAGTGATCTTCCCGCTAAAGTATTTAACATCCAGGTTTTTCCTACTTACCTTTATTGGTGAAACCTCCATCGCTATTTTGTGAACTGTGGCGTTTGAATGCTCCTTCATGTCTGACACATCAAACTCTCTTTTCTGTGCCATCTTCATAGACTTGCATGTGTTCATAATGCATATGCAGTCGCACAACCTCGTCTTACAACCACACCTTTTTTTATGTGATCTCGCTCTCAGGCTTGCCCTAATAATATGTTTGTGCGAGTATGTGTTGTATGCGTTGTATACGTAGGTAAGGAAGTTACGTCATTCCCGATCCCGGAGGCTTAGCGCTTGGTCAATTGATGGGCGTGGCGCGTAAAAGAACGGGCGCTCAAGCTATACAAACCAGCAGAAAGAAAGCTGTGTAGCTTACGTAGAACTGGAACTAATAGCTAGACTAAGCTAGCTATTCTACCTGAAATATATTCTTAAAGTACTTTAAAAGGTAAACAGATTTGATAATCCAGATAATAACTATAATAGGCTGATGTGTTTCAGGCATGATAAATTTAGCCATAGTTACTGAATGCTGGACACCAGTCATAGGGATACATTTTATGTATAATTACAATCATGTATATAAATGCTATCGTTTTCATGAGATAAATGACAACCCATTAAACCCTAAATCAAAGTTAAAACAAGATATATATATAGAGAAAAAAGTATCCCTATGACTGCTGTCCAGCATTAAACTGTTTTTTTTTATTTCATGCCTGAAACACAACAGCCTGTTATAGTAATTATTTTGGTTATCTGCTCTCCTTACCTTTTAAACAGCTTTAGGAATAAATTTCAGGTAGGATAGCTAGTTATTCGTAAGCTTAATTGAGCTTGAGTACACGTTCTATTATGCGCCACCCCTATTAATCAACCGACCCCCCAGAATAACGCAACTTCCTTAACTATGTATACAACACATACTCACATAAGTAATATAATATACATTACACCCCGTGGAAACCAGCCCTATGGGCCATAAAAATTCACTTTGACTAACAATAATGAATAAATTATTATTACGTAATTATTATAGATGCTTCAAATTTCGAGTCTAGTAATCAGAGTAATCCTCATCAACCTCATGAAAAACTACAGACACACGAACAAATATCACTTTTATCATCCTCTCAAAAGATATCATGTCGTGGCAAAGAGAGCGATCTTCAATCATCTCTTCAAAAGAGAACTAAAACAAATCAACAAACAAAATTATCATCTAGAACTACAAATATCTCTACACTTCCACAACATCAATCAGAAAATACATTTATTCACAGTATTTCAGGTTCTACTATGAATCCAGATGAACTCATAGAAAATGTTAGTGAATGCACTTCCTTTATTAAATCCACTAATGCTCAACCAACTCCTCCACAATCATCCACTGTTCTGCACAGAACTCACATGATCTCTGATCCTCATGAGATAAGATTATATAGAAACTACCAGAGGGCTCGTTATCAGAGAACAGAATTTCCTACTTATTTCAAGGAACCAAATCCATCAATCAGAAAGTTTATAAATTTAGAACTTGTACACAAACGAAGACAAAATAAGGAAGAGAGAGTAGAAGGAATGATGAAAAAGTTGTATGGAAATGTAACAAGATATGTACAACAAAGAAAACGTATAAGTATCCAACTGATAGCTGAAGTAAAAGGGAGTGAAAAACTTCCTCGTAACATACTTATAGAAGGAGATCCTGGTGTAGGGAAGACAACATTAGTATGGGAACTGTGTAAAGGCTGGGGAGAAAATAGACTCCTAAAACAATGGGATGTTGTAGTGCTAGTACAACTTCGTGACAAGTATATGAGAGAAGCTGATAGTTTACAAGAACTTCTTGATCCCCATAAACGGTTTGGAAGTGATCTATATCAGCACTTGACAGACACTAATGGAAGAGGTGTAATGATAATATATGATGGTTATGACGAACTATCCAAGAAACAAAAAGAACACAAATCAGTATTTCAAAGATTATTAATTGGAGGAATACTACCTCAAGCAACAGTTATAGTAACCAGTCGTCCATTAGTTACACAAGAACTTCCAATGGAGTTCAGGGAACACCTTCATGAACATGTTGAAGTGGTTGGGTTTAGTGATATTGACATTAATGAATATGTTAAGTGTAAATTTTGTGATACTCCAGACATGTTGATAGATTTCCAGTCATATATATCATCTCATCCATTCATATATAAAGCCATGTATATTCCTCTTCATTGTGCATTAGTGACTGACTTGTACCAGACATATTGGAGGAAAGGAAAGAAAGAGTTTGCACCAAAAACTATCACACAACTCTACAGTTGTTTCATTCACTCACTACTAGAACGATATCTTGATGATGATCCTGTGTATGGACCACAGGAACTCTGTGTTCAAGAACTAACAGACTTACCTCGAGATGTGTTTGATGATCTAATGAGACTTGCTGAACTAGCTGCGATAGGTATTAGAGAGCAAGAATATATATTTGATAATCTTACATTTAAAACACTGGGCCTTATGCAGAGGGTAAATGACAGTGAATCTCGTAAGTCTAAATCCGTTTCGTACAGTTTCCTTCACTTGACACTTCAAGAGTATCTTGCTGCTCTCTACTGGTCTAAACTTCCATCTGAGAAAGTATCTCCTCTTTTTACAGAAACAGGTGCACTACCAGTGAAAGAATATATTTCTGGAAAGTTTTGGACTGAAGTTAAATATGAACAGAAATCTTCTAATATTCACTGGCCAGTGTTACACTTCTATGGAGGATTAACAGGACTTGTAGGAACACCACTTGAAAACATTTTTGTCGGAACGAACTTTTCTGTGAATCATAATGTTCTTTATTTACTGTTTGAGTCACAAAATGCAGAATATATTTCAATGGTATTAAAAGAGAACCAGTATAATATTCATATTAGATCCAAACTTCAAGGTTACATCACTGGATATTGTATATCTCACAGTTCATCCACAGCAAAATGGGAGATTGATGTTGATAGTGATTTATTACAATCAGTGATCAGTGGTAAATCTAGTAGTTGTACTAATATGGGAGGAATGATTAGTTATTTAAGAATTATGGAAGTTACTGACTACTCTAAATGTTTTCAAATGCTATTTCAACTTGAAAAATACACAAAAGCACTCTCTGACCTTGCTATTTATTCTCATGGCAATTTCCATCTTTTGAAATCACAAGCTGATAATAATTTTATCTATTGTGATGAACTTTCTCGACTACATAGATATTGTCCTAAACTAAAATCATTTGCACTTTCAGATTGCAAACTAAAACTTAAGTGTTCTTCACTTCATCTGATGACTTGTTCACAAACAGTATATCTTACAGGTATTGTTGTAGATGATTCAAGTCCTATAGAAAGTAATGGATTAAGACAAACAACAACATTAAAATCACTGACCTTGAGTAACTGTGCTTTGATTGGTCTATCTCAATGTAAGTCAATAGTTTCGTTGCAGTTGTACAATATCAAGATGAATATTGAAGGATCGAAAGCACTGAAACATTTTCTGAAAGAAAGTGTAAATCTCACAAGTTTGACATTGGAAGGTAACTTAAATCATTTTAGCTGTCCTCCAAATGAAGACCATTCTATTTCTTTTATTATGGGAAAAGAGTTATTTGAAGGAATACAACAAAGTAAGAGTCTAATAACATTATCACTGAAAGAGTTTGAATTGATGGGATTAGAAAGAATAAGCATGAATTCTTCATTGACTTCATTGAGGTTGAGACGTCTTGAAATTAATAAGGAGGAGGCTATGGCACTAAAACAAGTACTAATTAAGAATACAACTTTGAAAAAAATTAAACTGTCTGATTTTATTAAATTTAACTCTATGGAAGAAGCTGAAGTAGTAGCTGAAGGGTTACAATACAATACAGGTATTACAAAATTGGTGTTGTGGAATACTGAATGTATCGGAACACTTCTACAAAGACTACGAAATAACAAAACGTTAACTTCATTGGAATTGAATAGTCTGGAAATGAATAAGGAAGGAGCTATTGTACTAAAACAAGTGCTAATTGAGAATACAACTCTGAGAGAAATCGAACTGTCTGATTGTATTAAATCTATGGAAGTAGCCGAAGTAGTAGGCGAAGGGTTACAATACAATACAGGAGTTACAAAATTGGTGTTGTGGAACACTGAATGTATCGGAACACTTCTACAAAGACTACGAAATAATACAACATTAACTTCATTGGAATTAAATAATCTGGACATGGATAAGGAAGGAGCTATTGTACTAAAACAAGTGCTAATTGAGAATGCAACTCTGAAAGAAATCGAACTGTATAAATGTATTAAATCTATGGAAGTAGCTGAGGTAGTAGGCGAAGGGTTACAATACAATACAGGTATTACAAAATTGACACTGGGTAGTATTGAAAAGGATGGTGTAACTGAAACACTTATAAAAGGACTATCAGAGAGTACAGTAGTAATCACTATGTAAGGATGATCTTTTTGATTTGGATGATATGCTGAAAATCTGTGAAGTATTGCTTGAGAATACTTATTTGTTACTATCTTAGACTGTTATGTGTTGTGACTATTAATTTTTTCAAGACTATTAAACTAGTACTCTCATTGTATTCATATCCTGTAGACAGAGTGATGTACAAGAGTGAGGATGAATGTAAGTTGTTATATAACTTTAAGTATAAGAGTTGATAGATAGTTTAGTTTTCAACTGGAATCCTATATCTGGACCAGGAAAGATTTAATCATAACTTTGAAAAATACAATATGCCGTTTAGCTGGAAATATTGGCAGAACAAAACATTAGCGGTTTCACCTGGAAACAAGGAAAATTAAAAGTTTACTGAGTTAATTTTGATTAAAGTTTATGCGTGGGTGGGATTTACTTGTGCAAGCACTTTCAATACGACCAGCTGTGTACGTGGCCATCATGACTACAAGAATGTATGAATGCCGACACTAGGGGATGAACTGGAGTGCACAGACAATGATTTTGATCAATGTGCTGTAGCTGTGCTAAGGAGAGGTGTTGTTGTTGGGCATCCTCGACTTCCGCTAGCCTCTACGTTATGGCACTGCTGGACCTTTTTGTTGACTTCCTTGAGCTCCTTTGCAGATAGAAGAGTACAGTCGTTCTCGTCAGGCAGTATTGTTTCTCTTGCTCTTTTGAGGTACTTCAACATGGTCACGATAACATGTGGTTTTGTACCATTTTTTTAATTTTACGGATTCAATATTGAGGTTTTTAAGTTTACACCGCCAAACTACCAATGTTTATTCTCTGCCAATATTTCCAGCTATACACTATATCATCATTATGATCTTGTAACACATCAGTATAAACATAAAGTGAGATCTTCTGATATAAATCAAATCATTATTTTGTTTATTGTAATTTCATGTATCATATTGTATATATGTACTGTATAATATTGTTACATATACAGCACATGTATGTACAAATATTAGGTAATAATGTGATTATGTGACTGAATTTATTTTTATTTTACTAAATTTTAGTTTAGTTATTGTAGTATCATGTGAAATATTCATCATTATAATTATACAGTTATTATATTTAACTAGTGATAATATTGTGTATTCAATTCATGATATTTCCTGATATTAATATAATATTGTGTACATTTATATTATATGTTTACTGTATAATTTGTCTCTACAGTTTATAATATACTAGCTGAATCACTTTTTCAAGTTCTAATCAACCAGTCAATATTTCTATAAGGTATGTGTGATAATCTTATGTATAATAGTTTATGTACTTGTTAATTAGTGGATGTGTTATCTTGTCAGGAGGTTGATATTAGGTTAATGAGTAAAGTACAGTATTATCACTACATGTAGTATATAATATTGATATTAATACATGTATATAATATTGATATTAATACTTTCATCATGAATCAATATCTTTACCCACAACTGTACAAAATACATAATACACACATACATAATTTATGTAACAGTGTATGTATTAATCATGTAGTGATAATGCATTATGATTCGCACACTTTTTGGGTTTTGATGTCCATAAACCTTTCATTTCATGTAGCACTCACAAGAAACAAGACAAATTGAAACTGGACTCCAATGTGGTGAGCACTTCGTTTTATTAATTTTTATGATTTAAATTTTTTGTAATAATTATAATAATTATTATTATTATGAAAAAAGATCAAATTTCTTGAATATATGTCTCATTCTTGCGATTATCATTAGTAAAAGAGGAAGAAGAATGTGTAATGAATAAATTATAGTTATTAAAATTGATAATAATCACGATAATATTAGTATACTTTCTATAAAATATACTAATACTACTACTGAATGATGTACAGAACAATCACTATAACGATCTAAATCTGGTTCAATAATATTACAATTAGTTTATTAAGGGTGGGGCTCCACTGTTTTTGTAATTGTATGGTATACGTAGGTGTGGTCATTGTTTGGTCATCATGACCAAATGATAACCACACTCAACATTGTTCATAATGGTTTTACTCAGGTATTTAACTAGTCTCATCGACCAAACCCTTTGCTCAAGGAGAGGAAGGGTCTATCTAGTCTATTGGAGTTATACAAATGGGTGCATAAACATGTAAAGTAATGCTACATGGTAACAATATGAGGCTGGGCTACACACTTGAACATGCATGATTATTTAGCAAGTGCAAATTTGATTGTACTAGCTACAGTATATTCTGAGTAAAGTACAAGTTGCTCTAAAGCAGACCAGACCCTTCATCTACTAGAGACTAAATTTGCCCTTATTAACCCGAGAGCGTAGGTGGAGAGTCTTCTGGTGTGTGTGTGTGTTACCGCTTCATCATAGTAGGCAGCTGCAGATCCGGGCAAGCCTGGGCTGTGCCCTGGTTAAAATGTAAATCGCCCACGTTTTGATTATTTTGTTGCATGAAACCACAACTTCACAAGACAAGCTTTTGTGGTTTCATACACGTGCTTGCTTGTGGTTTGTTTAGTTAATTAGCTTGGCTTCCAAAACCAGCAGTTCTGTAAAGCATTGTACAATTTTAAATGCCAGTGACCAGTGTTCATTGATGGAATTTATTTCAAAGTGGTCTAGAACTCAAGAACAGGATACTCCTAGTAATAGTTCTAGTGCTAGTTCTACTTCTAACAGTAAGCTTAAGGTTAGAATAGTGATAATAAATAATGAATGAAAACTATACATTAACAGCTGACAGTGTTCAGGATTCCTCGTCACCTCAACCTACTGATGTTACTGAGAATATACTGTCCAACCCGCACAGCACACTGCTGATAGACCACCAACTGATATAGCACATCATGAATCTGAGTCACTTAAAGAGTGTTTTCCAATGCTTCTTAATTAAGTGCATCCAAATTGCTATGACTATGGGTGTAAATACAGCTTCAGCTGAACGATCTTTCTCTTCATTGCGTAGACTCAAAACATATCTTCATTCCACTATGACTAAAGAGCGTCTTTCCAACTTGGCACTATACATTGAAAGAGATGTTTCCAGTCAACTTTGGAACTCACTAGATAGCCTCATCTGCCTCGTCTTACAGCAGGCCTTAGACTAAAAAACATTGACCTTTTTTGAGGATATTGATAACGAATGTTTTCACCAAGAGCTCCTAGAAGCATATCCAAACCTTAGTGAAACAGGAGGGTTTGAACTTCTTCGAACAAGTCAGAGATCAAACAAATTCCTTGATGCGATTCCGCTTCCATCAAGTGGATATTCAATACATTATTTGAAAAGTATTGCTGCACAAGCCAAGATTTGCATCAGACCAATACAACAAGATCTGAAGGTCGAAGTTATTCAGGAAGATGGTGTTAAGGTTTTATGCATAATTATACGTCATTTACTCTTATGTAATTTCATCTTGTCTTGGATTCTGGGTGGTCTAGTATATACATTGGGATTCATTAAACTTTGTAGTTTAATACATATATTAGTTGATTTGAAATGATGTTGTATATCCAAAAATCGTATAGAAGTCAAGCACAGAGGTAAAAGAAATGATAAAGTAACTACATCAATAAAAGCATGGATTTAATTAAGTCAATGTTTTCATTCGTACATAATCTACACACTCTATATACAATTGAATGCCAAGCTATATTCAAGTGGATTAAGAAGATCTGTCAGTTCTACGAAATGCTCCTGGGACAACAGAGGATAACATGGTGGATCAACGATAATACTACTACCACTACTGTCAGAGAAAAGTACACATGGTAGTGGTCCATCCCAATCTACCCCCAAGTAGACATCATCCCATGTGCCATGTGTGAATATGTAATAGTTGTATAATTATAAATTGTAATAAATTACACATGTAATTATAATTATTATGTACATTGTATATCAACACACCTGAACATGTAACTCATTGGGGTCACAAGGGTGTTCTCCAGTCATCATATTTGCAAAGGTGATAGGTTAGATTCGGTGCCTAGAGGATGGTGATTCCATATATTCTTGTTGATGCGTGGCAAGAAGATGTAGAGCAAGCAGAAGAGCTGTAATTCGTCATCGACATTGAGTATGTCATTCTCTTCCATATAATAGAATAACTGGTAATATAACATTGTGCAACCACTAAATACATCCCTCCACATACATTCTATTCGTTGATTATGAACACTACGTCCACAAATGAAGCTTCCTCGCCCAGCTCCTCGTTGTGCTATCATGAAGTCTGCCACATCAACATTTTCAGAACCTCTGTCACTCCTCAAACGACTTGGCAGCCCATACAACTCCGCTGCTTCCTGAAATAGTTGCAAAACAGTACTAGCTTCGTTGTTATTAGCACATCTTAAAGCAACCACCATTCGGCTGTAACCATCTATATACACAACCATGTATCACTAATCTCCACCTGCAAAGCAGCAAGATACTTACATGACTGCATGGGTAACATAAACTTCATTATTGTTTTTAAAAATCAATTCATGCAATCATTAATTTACAATAACAACTGAATTATGTAATATGGTATTGGACTTAGGCAACTGAGGTGTAGCTACATCCTTCATAATTATAGAAAAATGAACATAGTCTAATGCTTGTAAATCAATTGCCACTAATGCTTGTATACCTGATTGTTACTATCTATGTGCCACAGATGTGGGCCATGAACAGAATAGTGTCTCCTATGCAAATGTTGCAAACAATGCATAATTAATCCTTGTGGATCAATTCGTTTCTGGGAGTCTCTAATTCATTGAAACTGGGGTCGAGTATAATGTGACAACATATATCCATATATTAGACTGTTTCCCAAGGTATGAAATTGTCTCTGGATCCCAGCAACAAGTTCATCCAACTCAGCATCACTGATGTCAGAATATGTTCCACGAATGGTAAGGTTGTATTCTTTCATTATCCGTCTGACAGTACTCACAGATAAACCCAATAATTAGGAAATCTGAGGAACTGTAAAATGAGCATTAACTAATAATTCATGGTATGGAACCATGAAACGAGGTCTGCCGACATTACCATCTATATTTAAAGTGGCTGGTTGTAATGGTGAAACTTGAACAAATTCGTAACTCTCCATCACTTGCTTCATTAATGAATGTGCTTGTGCAATGAGTGGAAGGGCATCCCTCTCTGTATCAGTAATGTCTCCACTCCACTGGCTTCCTTCACTAGAGACTCCCGATATACTATTTCTACTCTCTATGGTGTCCTATAAACAAAGAATATAGCTATAATTATACATGTATGATAAAGACACTCTTACAACTGATCTGGTCACAAACTCATTTGTATTAATGATAATATCATTATGTCACTTGTATCACAACAATATAGTCTCAGAGAAGGGTCTGGGGACAAACCTAGTCTCGTGTGTCATATGATAAAACCTATTAAATTTCACATCTGATGAACTTGTATTGAATCAAAAGGGTACTAAGGAATTTCTGAATATCATGTGACCTCAGACTAATAACAGAAAACAGTGCAGGTTAGTCTAAACTTATTAAATATGCACATTTTTTCTGCACTCAGCTTAACCACTATTTTTTTATACTTTTGCATCGTGTATTTACTGACAACTACATTTGATAATATATATTTCAAAAGTATTATTCTCATTTTTGAATATTGCAAATGTCAATCGGGTTATATCAGATTTATAAAAACTGAGCCCGAGGGCAAGGTTTTCTGATATCGTTATGACAGCTCACAGTGCCAATGACTAAGAATAAGACATCATATAACATGCTAATACTTGTACTATAACACTAGTATAAGAATGTTATAGAATGTTATAGTTATGTCTTATAACAGGATTATATCGGACTATTGATACGATATAAGCTCCTTTTTTATAAGCAGCTTATTCCAAAGTTATAGTCCATGCTTATACCACTCTTATAACATTCTTATACCATTGTAATACTCTAGGATTATATGCTCTGAAGAGGTGTTAATTAGGTGATAATTAATTAGTGACCAGTTTTATTAATTTTTAAACATGAAAATAACACGAGCATGTGTAGATTGTGTATCACTGAAAAAAAAAAGAATTGCAATAAAACATTTGAAAATATAGCATTGAGTCTTCAAAAACATTAATAATTATTACAGTTTAGTATTTGCAAGTCACCAATGGAAGAACATCTTGTGTGATATACTGTACTTGTATATGGTTCTCAGTTTTTTGTGGCACAACTAATGGGAATTTGAACAATTTTCATAACTATACATGGTTAAACTTCCATTTATACCTGCATGATTAGTAAACATCATATACTGCATAATGAACAGTAGATTAGAGTATAGCTATATACGTGGAAAGAGTAATAAATAATTATTATACACATACATGAAAATACCTTTTTTCAAGATTCATCTATACCTGCACAAATAATATGCTATTTTATAATGCTGTACAAAAATTAATGAACAGTAGTATAGCTACCTACATGGACAGAGAGCAATATATTATAATCCTGGAAATGCATACCTCCTCTTTGAGATCCATTTGTATACCTGCTCAATTATTGATAAGCTCCACAATTAACAACATAGATTGGAGTGACTACACAAAAATAGTATCAGTCTTTCAGTATACATTATATTCATACCAGTGCAACAACTATCTCCAGTTCAACCATATCAAAATATTAACATCAGTAGAAACAGTCAGGCAAAACATTTCTTTTGAGATCATCCGATACTTTTAAAAATATTATATCACAAACAACTGTTGCTAAAGGAAAAAATAGAATAATCATACATATACATGGTAAGTTGGTAACCTTCTCATTGAGCTATACCGGCATGATTATAAAATATTCATTATAAAAGACTGGAGTTACTCCTTTTCCTTAACGAAGCTTTCAATATCAGTATTAGAGGTTGCCTGTATAAAGAAAAAAAAAATTAATGAATAAGTATAAGGTCCACTACATTCAAAGACATTGAATATGCAGAGTTGCAGAAACTACATAACAACAATTAAAGCTCAATATATCAGACTGACATTACATAACGACAAAGCCCAACATATCAGACTGACATTACATAACGACAAAGCCCAACATATCAGACTGACATTACATAACGACAAAGCCCAACATATCAGACAGACATTACATAACGACAAAGCCCAGCATATTAGACTGACATTACATAATGACAATTAAAGCTCAATATATCAGACTGACATTACATAACGACAAAGCCCAACATATCAGACTGACATTACATAACGACAAAGCCCAACATATCAGACTGACATTACATAACGACAAAGCCCAACATATCAGACAGACATTACATAATGACAAAGCCCAGCATATCAGACTGACATTACATAACGACAAAGCCCAACATATCAGACTGACATTACATAACGACAAAGCCCAACATATCAGACTGACATTACATAACGACAAAGCCCAGCATATTAGACTGACATTACATAACGACAATTAAAGCTCAACATACAATACATAACAATAAAGCCCATTATATCAGACTCACATTACATAACGACAAAGCCCAACATATCAGACTGACATTACATAACGACAAAGCCCAACATAACAGACTGACGACAAAGCCTGACATATCAGACTTACATTACATAACGAAACATTCACATTAGCAGTTTGAAATAACCTTCATCAGGGATATCATGAAGTACTTGTTGCACTTTAGATTTATGTTGGGATTCCAGAAGCCTGCTCCAAAATATTTGGTACAATGTTTTTCCATTTTCGCTGTGCAATAGCAGAGTAACCATCTTTTCCCAAGAATTCGTTCCATCTCACCTAACAAATGGAATACATTAACAAGAATTATATATATATATATATATATATATATATATATATATATATATATATATATATATATATATATATATAACAATAAACAATATGAAACATGCAAATACATCTTCTTCCTTGTTGAGGAAAGGGTAGTTTTAAAATAACGTCTTTAAGTCATATGTATTTTCCTGAGATATAGTATATCACTTTCTTTTCTTTGAGATGGTAAAACTATAACTTTAGGGGTTCAGAGAAAGAAGAACAGCACACTCACGTTCGCGTGGTTATCAACACGCATGCGCAAATGCTTTGACTTCGTTACCACGGTAACTAGAGGACAGATGTGTTTGTTGGTTGTGCTAAAGAGTTGCAGCTCCCTGTTTAAAAAGGATAGTTCGCCATATGTCTGCTGTTCATGCTCACTACCCAGGATTCAATATTACCTGTGGAAATCAAGGTTGTACAAGAACATACACAAATTTGTATTCATTTAATTAAGAAGCATTATATATATATATTTTTTTTTATATCGGAAACACTGCAATAGCCTCACAATGAGTACAGTGGAGAGAGAAGATACAACATTACTGACTTTGAAGATTATGCAAGAGGAAATAATGAGGAGTTATATATTCAGCCTGCATCATCAAAAAACAGAGCCGGTTACATAAAACTACTACTGGACATACTAGTTCTTTTGATCAATCACAAGCAATGGATAGGGTCACTTTTCGTCAAATCAGTCATGTTACTTGTGGGGTAGCAATGATAGATCCCACGGAAAAACCATTTCATTATCTAATACCTCCCTTAAAGGAGAAATGTTTTAATGACTCTGAATTTTCTCAACTTCAGCAGATGTATAAACTTCTATATTCTAACTCATCAATTATTAGTATTTCTCATTTTTACTATGAATGTAAACAGATGCTCATAAACAATGAAGAGTTTATTTCTTCAAACTCAAGATCACAAAGATCACCAGCAATTGTTGCACATTGGCCAAATATTTCAGGAATTGACCCACATGGTAATGCACCTCTCAGAATTGGACTTGCTGTGTCTTACTTTCGCCATCAAATTACTCTGTCTAGAGATCCATTGAACCAAAATGATGTTTCAACTGTGTTTCATGCAATCGCTCGAGTAAAGTGGTACATGGATCACCCTCATTGTGATTTTATCCATCCCTCCATTATCATTTGTGCAACAACGAACATTAATTTTGACTCTGTTTCGGAAGCAAACTTTATTCCCATAAGTAGAATTGCTGGACGAGCAGCAGATGCGAAAAGAAAGTTCATGTTTGACTATGGTTAGGACCACATAATTTTTGCTGTTCCACTACTAAAGAAAATTGATTAGTCAGTTTAGTATAATTATTAAGTTTTCTTGACAATCATGAATGTATGCATGCATGTGATTAGTTAAATCATTATATTTTCTTGACATAAAATTTATTTTGCGTAATGTAGCTATGGTCAGTCATTTGTTTCCATCAAGAAAAAATCATTATTGACTTCATAATTATAGTGAATTGAAAATGAAGCATGGATTTGTGAAAAGTATTATGCATATCCATTAAATTGATATTTCAGCTTCAGCAATGTTTTCTTTGTTAACTTTGTACATTTTCTTCATTCACTTCATTAATAAGAAAAATTTATTAATTACGTATGCAAATATAATTATAAAGTGGTGAATTATTGTTTCCCAAAGCAGTTTAATATGCACAACAATTATTATAGGCTCCCAAATCCAGCCAACAATCATTCTGAACTTTGGAATTACTTTTGAATGCTGATAAAACCAAGCAACAAACTATTTTACATATATAATGAATCATACAATAATTAAAATTGACAATGATTACCGTTATAAGATATGTATTATATCCATCTTATAACAGTTATTTATGTTATAAGACTGATATAAGATGGTAGTATATCATGTATTGTTATAAGCAGTACTATACTAGTCTTATACTCACAGATAAGAACGAGCGCCGTCGGGACGGGACCCTCGCCTACGTGGTTAAGTAGTAACGTGTGATGTATGAAGTTTAAACTTTAAACGTAAATAATTGTAAGTAATTGTAAATAATTATGTTTATCGAAAGTAGATGTGATAATATTGTATAATGTGTACATCATAATAGATATTATGTTGCTATTAAAGTTATATATTAGAGCTGAGGTTCTTGATATCTATGTGTAATACACACAGAAGAATAGAAGTAATGAAAAAAACTAATATATATATATATATATATCTTACATCTTATTCTCTGTTTTCCTTCGAAGACGTTCTCAAGTCTACCTCCAACGTGTGAAAACGTATTGAATCACCTGGATCACGTGTTTAGTACATGACGCTGCATGGACGTACGTACGTACGTACGTCATACCTGTAGGTGGAGCCGGAGCTAGGTAGCTCTCTACTATCTTGCATCAATGGTGATGTAGTAGCAACCATAACATCGATTGTTTTGGGTTTGAAGCGTTTCTTGGCTAGCGACAGCCATGCAAGAGGACCACTTGTGTTTCGTTTGTCCATATTTTCTCTCGTTATTGCCCTCGTTTCATCTTAAAGTGGTGAAACAATAACTGTGAGTTATAAAAATTGTCATAACTTTAGAACCAAAAGGTTTAAGAAGAATTCCTACGTTATTTTTTTTCCTTGTATAATTTGAAGTCTATCAGTACCCCTTTTGAAATGTCAATGTTTTTATTTTTCAAGAAAAATTGCTAACACACAGACACACAGACAAAACGATTACCGTACCCTTCCGCCTACGCTACGCGGCGAGGGTAATAAGCCGGTTTATAACATAAGGAAACTCTTAGTATAGTACAGTGCTATACTTTGCTATAACTACCCATTTGCACAGTGAGCTGTTAACATGGTGACAGGGCTTATATCAAACATCAAAAGGATATAAAGAACCCACAAGGGCTTATATCACATTTATAACCCAGGTAATTCCTTTGATGTCTGTTGTAGCTGGGATATATGTATATATTATGTAACGCTACGAGTGCTATATATATCACATTTATAATCACTTACAGTTTCTTAACCCGGGGGCTTTTGAAAATTAATTTTAATAATAATTCTAACCACACCTACCATGGATGTGATTGCGAGGTGTGGCTCAGCATCTCATTAAAATCAAAACCTTCATTGCAACTGAATACAGACAATTTGCAACTTTCTCCAACTTCTGGAGCAATCTAACACTCACCTCAACCCTGCTTACCAATTATTGCAAGCACAACATCCACTCAAGTCTGCACGCGAACGCTATTTGTCACTTATTCTCCTAACATCCCTTTCTTTCTCGCTAGAACCAGCTGGAAACCAAGTCTATACCTCACACAAACATCAACATAACGTTCTACAATGTAATGTAATGTAACAAGTGTATATAGAGAAAAAAAGTATCCCTATGATTGCTTTATGGTGTCCAGCATTCAGTAATCATGGCTGATTTTATCATGCCAACAGCCTATTATAGCAGTGGCGTAGCCGGGGGTAGGGGGGGGGGGGGTAGGGGGTGGGGCAGGAGGCATTTGCCCCCCCCCCCCCCCCCCCCCTTTTTTTCTGAAACGTGAGAGTTGTCACTTGTAAATTAAAAATTATAAAATTGCGTTATAAATTATTTCACTCCTTACGGCAATTCCAGCACTGAAAGATGATGTTTAGTAGTCTTTTAACTTGGAAACATTGTAGAGAGGATAACTATAAAGCTCTTTCCTACGTGAGTAACAAAACTTTCAATAAATTCGAGCGAGCGTGCTCCTCGAGTTAGTAATAACTTTTGAGCAGCCTCACCCAGGTGAATAACCAATCACACACGTAGTTTAGTTAGTGGGCGTTGCTTCCCGGTTCAAAAAATAAAAATAAAAAAATTAACATTTTTGGGTAGCTTCGCGCGAATTGTTTTCATCTTTGACTAAAAGCCTCCCTACGCCCATATTTTGATTATCTACTCTCTTTACCTTCTAAAGAATCTTGTAGAACCTTAGAAATATATTGCAGGTAGAATAGTCAGCTAGTAGTTCCAGTTTATAATTCTATGTAAGCTACAAGCCGCTTTCTTCCTGCTGAGTTAGAGCGCGCGTTCTAATACGCGCCACGCCCATTAATTGACCGAGCCCCCTGGGAATGATGTAACTTCCTTAACTACCACTTACAGTTTCTTAGGGTTTTGAAAAAAAGAATGAATTAATTTTAATAATAATTCCAACCACACCTAGCATGATGTAATATACTGATTGCGAGGTGTGGCTCAGCATCTCATTAAAATCAAAACCTTTGTTGCAACTGAATACAGGCAATTTGCAACTTTCTCCAACTTCTGGAGCAATCTAACACTCACCACAACCTTGCTATTTGTCACTTATTCTCCCAACATCGCTTTCTCTCTCGCTAGAACCAGCTAGAAACCAAGTCTATACATCACACAAACATCAACATAACGTTCTACTCTCCTTTCACTTTTTTTTTTTTAAGTACCCTAAGCCAGACATTGCACATCTAGTTAATGCTCTCATTTACATGTATGTACTTGTATGACCCAGAAACATTTCTTGTATATACATCTCCTTTTTAAATTGATAAAAACATGTATTTTTTTAATAATCATCGTTTATCAGATATCAAGTCAACACAACTGTATGTTTTATTCACCTCCATCATATCCTTATTGTCAACTGCCGCAATATTATCCAATGTCAATGCCGTTCTACCCCAAGAGTGGTAATGAGGTATTTCCAGTGCCATCTTTTTCTCCTGACGTTAACAAAAACTAACTTTCCATTGATTTTGTTTATTATTCATTAATTTTTATTAGTTGATTACATTCTTGTCCATCTATAATGTTGGTTATTCAATTACAACTGTCATTTAGTCATTTAGAGGTGTTATGTATCCACAGTGCACATATCAAAACATCAAAGGAAAATATGTGCACTCCAGATGTATTTCAGTGCTATATGAGATTTATAGTGCTATAAATCACATATAGAGCTTATGTAAATGCATGGCAACCGTGAATGCGTTGCTAAGGCGCCATGTTGAGTGGCAAAACGAAGAGTTGTTGTGCTATCGGTTGCTGTAATCGCTCCAAAAAGGTTCCACAGTGAGTTTTTATCGGTTTCCTGTAAACTCGGAACGTAGAGCAAGGTGGATATCAGCTATTAACCGGAAAAACTGGAAACCTAGTGAGTATTCTTGGCTGTGCAGTGATCACTTTGCTGGTGGAAGAAAGTGTGATGATGTCCTTTCTCCTGCTTATATTCCTACTATATTTAGTTTCATTAGTTCCCCAGCTAAAAGAAAGTTGAGTGTGGATTTAATCAGGTATGACAGGAGTACAATTAGGAGAAAAGCATGTGCTATGATTAGTGATCTTGACTGATGATGACTCCATGTGAATCTCTTGAATATATAGGGAACAAATACGGAAGTACAGACTGGAATAGAAAAGGCAACAAATACTATTAATTATATCACAGATCAGCCAAAGAGGTGTCAGGCAGTTGTATGTATCCAGATTCTCAGAAGGAATTAAAAGAAAATAGTAACAAATTAAAATATTACACTGACCTTCCATCATACTCCATATTCGTGGTCATATATAATTTTGTGTCACCATTTATAGCAAGCCATGGACACAGTGCCTTACTAAATTGAAGCAGTTTGTGATGGTTCTAATGAACTGCGTTTGAACTTAGGAGATAAAGATCTTGCCTACAGGTTTGGGATGCATCAGTCTACTATCTCAAGAAGGTTCAAAATATGGATCGAAGTTATGTTTGTTCGGTTGAAGCCAATGATAAAATGGCCTGCAGCTGATCATGCTGTTGTGACAAGAACTCTACCTATGGTCATTTCAAAAAATGTATATGCATTATTGATTGCTTTGAAGTTTTCTGCGATAGACCAACTAGAGTAAAAGCTAGAGCACAAACATATTCTCAATACAAACACCACAATACCATGAAGTTTTTAATAGGTATTACACCACAAGGATCTATATCTTTTATCTCTAAGGGATGGGGTAGTAGAGTGTCTGACCTCCATCTAACTCTGCATTGTGGACTTGTAGAAAATCTTATTCCAGGTGATCTTTTGTTGGCAGATCGAGGATTTAATATCCAAGAAGCTATTGTGCAGAGGTTAAAGTCCCGCCTTTTACAAAAGGTAAACCACAGCTTAGTAGAATGGAAGTTGACACTGCACGTGAATTAGCTCATGTACGTATACACGTGGAAAGAGTCATTGAGACAAAAATATACTTATCTAGGAGGAGTGCTACCATCGATACCATCATGTGTGACTCATCATCTGAAAATAGTATGATAAATAAAGTAGTTACGATTTGTTGTGTACTGTGTAATTGCTGCGATTCAATTGTACCATTTGAATAATATAATAGTTATAATAATCATACAATAATCATTATCAGGTAATTATTATGTTTCTCAATAATTATTATAATTATAGAAATTATTATTATTATTATTTTATTATAACAAACTATAGCTTTTTCAGTGATCTTTTTCTTTGCTTTCTTTTGGTGCTGCAGTTAGGACAATACCATTTTCCTTTTGGCACAGCTTTTAATTCGAGACAGTCGACACGAAAACATTGTATGTCGCGAGTGGAGTTGTCACACATAATCATTTCTCCAGACTCAGCACCTTTGCAAGAGCACCAACTGTCATCAGTTTTATTTTTATCTTGAGCAACATTACCATTGGGTTCAACTGCAACCCATGGATGCGATGGAGCTACAGACAACTTCTGAAAATGTTTGACATTTCCTGTTACAATACACACTATTTTACCTGTTATCTTAGCTGTCGAACGATAAAGTTTAACATAAGAAGCCTATCCATCCACCACATACTTGTATGCTTCTAAACTCTTATAAGCCTTCAGTTGATCTTTGGTAAATATAGCTGCTAGGAGTAGTCACTAGATAGTTATAAATGTCAGGGTATTCAACACATGGGCATAGCCTTTCATCATGCTTGACACTGTCTCCCTTGTTAAATGCATACGGGTCCTCTATTCCTCCAAGCATCCCAGTCAATTTTGTGAGTATCTTCTCTTTGATTCCTCGAAGTAGCTTATCCAGTATCCACGCCTGCTTTTGCCACTCAATATGGCGCCCTAGCAACGCATTCACGGTTGCTATGCATTTACGCATTTGTGCATAACCTCTATAGCACTGAAATATATATATATACACTACCAGTCAAAAAGAATTGAACAGGGCCATGGAAAACCATATACATAATTTTATGTGCAATTATTATTTGTTTTCATACAGAGATTTCAATATTTGACTTCATTCATTATAATAATAATTATTGTGTAGCAATGATTTGGAACCAAGTTTATATTTACCCTCGCCGCGTAGCGTAGGCGGAAGGGTACGGTAATCGTTTTGTCTGTGTGTGTGTTAGCAATTTTTCTGGAAAAATAAAAACATTGACATTTCAAACGGGGTACTGGTAGACTTCAAATTATACAAGGAAAAAAAATAACGTAGGAAATCTTCTAAAACCTTTTGGTTCTAAAGTTATGGCAATTTTTATAACTCACTTACTCACAGTTACCGTTTCAAGACTTTAAGATGAAGCGAGGGCAATAACGAGAGTAAATATGGACACACAAACACAAGTTATCCTGTTTCATGGCCTGTCGCTAGCCAAGAAACACTTCAAACCAAAAACAATCGAGGTAATGGTTGCTACTAGACCACCATTGATGATGCAAGCTACTTAGCTCCACCTACAGGCATGGTCACGTGCACGTGAATGCTAACACTTAATAGAGGTGATTCGTTTTCACACGTTGAGACACGTTGGAGACTTCAGAGAATATGATGTAAGATATATATATACAAATTATACATTTTCAATACGTTTTCACACATTGGAGACTTTAGAGGTAGATTTGAGAACTTTTCCATTGTTTTTCGAAGGAAAACAGAATAATATGTAAGATAGATATACAAATTATATAATTATACATACATTTCTTTCATTGATATTCTTATTTTGTCTTTTAGAATATGAAGTTATAACAGTTTTAATGCCCATAAATGTTTTTCAAATTTATATGTAACAATAGTATTGTTTATTTCATACACAAACTTTATTATATTTAGAAAAAAATTGTAGTGCTTTGTATTACTTTGCCACAAAGGCGAGGGTCCCGTCCCGAAGGAGCTCGTTTGTATAGTGGAGGAGGAGTTTAAATTGAGCTCACCCACGCTTTGCATGATTTTCAAGTGGGTGCTCAAAAATGATAAACAAACACTTAATTTCAAGAAATGGGACTGACCTACAGAACAATAGCAATTAGGGTTGGCTGTTCTGTTGGGTCTGTACATTATGTACTACAAAAGAAGAAAGAAACTGGAACAGTTAAAGATAAACCCATTACTGGTCGAAAAAGAGCTACTACTCAACATCAAGACAGAATTATGAATAGAATATCAATGGCTAACAGGCAAAAAACAGCACCTCAAATCAGAGCAGAAATGATGGAACATCATACCCTGACCTTATCTGTGAGTACTGTTCAACGTAGGCTGAGAGAAGTTGGTCTGAAAGCATGCAGACTTCGAAAACCCCTCGTTTGACAAAACTGCACAAACAAAAAAGATTAGAATTTGCCACAAAATATAGGGACTGGACGGAAGTTGATAGGTCAAAAGTGGTTTTTAGTGATGAATCACGATATCAGTTGTTTCGCAATGATGGCAGAGCTTTTGTTAGACACAGAACTGGTGAGGCTTAAATAGAAGACTGTGTAGACCCAACTGTCAAGCATGGAGGAGGCAGTATCATAGTCTGGTGTAGTCTCGAGGCCACGCCCGTTCGCTGGAAAAGGAACGGTCTGGGGAAACTGTGTAGAAAAAGTTTGCACTTAGGAATGCGGAAATGAATATATTTCAATGACTGTCATGTGACCGCGGCGAGATATAACAATAATTAGTGAGAAAGAAATCGAGAATGGCAGGTGTTCTTGCTCCTTTTTTTTTACCTGTTGATATCTCAGTCTGATGACTACATCCTGCAGAACACCAACTACATCCACCTTCCTTCTCTTTGTGTCCATGACAATGAATAATTAACATTTCTGCGGTACAGATCACATGATCAAACAATTCTGATTGGGGGCTTCCTACATTCCGGCAGAGCCAAACGTTTTCTCCAGCGAACGGGCGTTGGCGAGTCAAAACGCTGGCCGTCTATGTGCTAAAGACTACGTGGCTCTTCTACCTAGAGCTTTACCTGCGAGTGTTCGTTCTCTAGGACTCGAAGATGAGTTTATCTTTCAGCAAGACAATGCTAGCTGTCATTCAGCAAAGCACATGAAGACATGGATGGCTAAAAAGAATATTCACCTGCTTGATTGGCCTGCACAAAGTTTTCGGTAAAGCTCTTGATGGAAAGATATTTACCAGCCAAGATGCACTGTGGACGGAGTTACAAAAGTGCTGGTAAGAACTTCCTCGCTTGGTAACTGTAAAACTTGTTGGGAGTATGCCCCGACGAATTAATGCCGTAATTAAAGCCCGTGGTGGATACACCTGCTACTGAATTTAGACTGAAAACACATATTCATATTTGTTATTTGTCACACAACTATTAATTGCCTAAATAATCAAATATAGCTATCTTAAGAACATCAATTATACATCATTTAAATCTCAAATGTTTTTGTAACTTTGAATAAATAATTAATTCGGCAAAATATTACAACCGTTTATCTTTTTTTTGCAACCTGAAATGAAGAATAACATACAGTTCAACAGATTGTGAAGAAAAATTTTCAAATTGCTATTGCATATGCAATCTAACACGATAATTATATTGCCTTTTTAGTAAGTGTTCAATTCTGTTTGACTGGTAGTATATATAAAATTATATGTATATATATATTTATGTTTATATAATTGTAGTAAGTTAGATGATATCCACAGAAACAATAAGATTGGTGTAGGCTGCATGTCCATTTTTGCAATTGTAATAAGTACAAAACCAAGAAAGCCACGCCCACCAATCATGGCGTGCACCAAGTACAATGCATTTTGAGAAAACAAATAGAGCCGTTTTCTGAAAATTCATTTTACTTTTATAGTTACAAGAGGCTGAAGAAAGCTGAATTCTGTAGTTTTTCACTGAAACCATAAAATCTACCTTTCTAGGCACTATCAAACTCCGATCTTTCTCAGAGAGCAACTACAGTTACCTCTCCACCACCTGTGGGCCGTGTTTAGTGAAAACATTTAGGCCCAATAATTATACCCCCAGGTGGGTGTGGCTTCCAAAAAATACAGAATGGAACCAGATTGTATGCACCAAGAAGCTTGCAAGACTAGAAACTGATTGGAGTAGCATCCGCCCACGGAAAAGACTGCTCTTCACTGCTTGTTTTCAGTGGACTGGCGGCTATCTTGTTAAGTTGCACGTGTTTCAAATAAATGCCCGTGTTACCTAGTCCGTGTATTAGTTTATAGTCCGTGTTTTAGTGAAAAACACGGACCCATGTTTTGTGGTCCGTGGTCCGATCGGTGTTTTATGTAGTCAATCCCGAATATTTCGCAAGACCAACAGCTCTCAATCTGAAGTAAGTTCTGTGAGATAATTTAGTCTGTGTACGATTAGGGATCAAGTACTAGCTGGGACGGCAGTAGGGCCATGACAATATATAGAGTTTATAGTTAATTAATAACTGAAACCCTTTTTCTTTACTTTTTGTTAAAGACTAAGATATAACTTGAGTAAATAACAAGAATAATGTAATAACTATAACTAACACAAATGAAATATGGCCAATAATAGGCACTTGTAGTAAAACTAAAACCATTTTAGTAAACTTAATCTTAACATACTTGAGGTTATTAAAAAGTAGTTCAGTTTTTTTTTCTTCTTCATATCATACTGACCAGTTGTGGTTGTGTTATTTACAGAAGAAACACTGCTGATTTTATATTGACTGAAGGGTGGTGATGTGAAATGGCACAAGCCATCTGCTGCCATCATAGCAAGCAGACTAAAGATGCTCTTCGAATATGTTTGCATTTTCTGTTGTGAAGTTCAAACTTCAAAGGTCAACCCTTTTTCCAAGAGATAGAAATAGGGTTCCATTAAACACCTCCTGTGCAAAAACAGTTAACTGTATTCAGAAATGAATATGTAGTTTTAATATGGTTTCTACTTGCTTGCTTTTGCTGTTCAGTTCAGGGGCCTGGTTTTAATGGTTCTGAAGATATTTCAATTGGACAAAATTCCAAAATTGTACTTCAAGTGTTACCCTGGAAGTAGCAAGACACCATTTCATTGTCAGTTTGGTAATCTAATGTGTGTGCTGCTTCCCTATGAAGAGCTATAATAATGATGAGTTTGAGAAACTACGTAACTAAAATTGGTCAATATTATCAAACTAAAACCATACAGTAGACTACATGTACTTGTAGGTGTACTTTAATTACAACTAAAATTGGTCATTATTGTCAAACTAAAACCATACATGTACTTGTAGGTGTACTTTAATTATAGCTAAAATTGGTCATTATTGTCAAACTAAAGCCATACTAATAATTTATAATTATAACATTGACATGACCATTTTGCTTTGTTTGTTGTTCCCAACTGATGAGCAAACTGATTTAGTCAATTTGTGATGTTGAAAGATATGAAGTGTATAATTATCATATAATATAATTTATTTATAACTACCTATACACAATGTATTACCATAATTATATGTGGAAATATTGACTGTTTTTGATTTTGCGGTTTGGATGTTTTGGGTTTAAAACCGTCAAATTAAAATTTGTCAATTACTTCATGAAGGCAAATGCGCATTCCAAATGTTTCCCTACTAAGAAATATAGAACAACCAGCTGATATCTTTCTTGGAATATGTCCAACAAGAAGTAGAAGTCTCCATTTCTCAGTTCTCACCTTCCACTACTATCTACATGTACTTCCAGTGATAAAATTAAAGTGAAACATTTTTTTACGTGCAAAATGCATGCTCATGAAATTTAATTTGTCAATACTCTGTGGGGAGCAAACCATCAATATTTTCACATATACATTATTATACAGGTACATGTACAAACATGTACATGTAATACAGTTTTCATTACAAAATATAGGTTTTATATTATGGCCACACATGAAGAAACAGTAATAAATACAGACTATGCCTTTCAAGCTATTCAAGAGAACATTAGTGATTTCACAAGTGCTTCAATCGATCCGTTATGGTTGGCCACTCATTTATTATCTTACAATGTAATAACTTTACAACAAAAGGATGATGCTACAGATGGAAGTCTTCAAGCTAGTGTTAAATTAGATAAAATATTAACATTAGTACTAAGAGCAGTACAGAGGAATGGACATGTTTATACAATATTACTGAATATCCTATCAAAGGAAGCCCAGGTATATAAGTGGTTAATAGACAAGATCAAGAACTCTTATAAAAGACTATATAGTACTGGAGTATATCAACCATTTAGTCAGTATGATATACCTATTAGTAGTGTTGGATACAGTGTTCCTATTAACACAAGACCTGAACTTATTGGTAGTATTCAACATCCATACATACCACATCAACTTATAAACACTGTTCAGTATGATCAACCTATGTGTATATATATATTCAGTACATGAACCTATGAATGATTCTCAACATGTTCAACCTATTAATACTATGCCTGCTAGCACTTCGTACAGTTGGATGCCTGGACTTGGTAATACTCCTCGTTATAATCAATCTACTTCTACATATACAGTTCAGGAACTGATTAACAACTCTCAGTATAGTAAACCAATTAACACAACACCTCCACACAGTCAACCTTTGTACAGCTGGATGTCTGGACTTACTACTCCTCGGTATAATCAACAAGCAAATATATATAGATCTATGTGTATCAACAATTATCAACATAGTCGATCTATTGCACTTTTTAATCAACCTCTGTATAGTTGGATACCTGGACATACTGTTAGTGGTTGGTATAATCAACCTATGTACATACCTGGACCTATTGATAATATTCATAGTAATCAAGATTCATTACAATTTATCAGTGGTTGTTCCTACAGTCAAGATATAACAGGTACAAAATTATACATGTAATAAGCTAATTAAATATGTTTATAATAGCTGTGACCTAATTTTTGAAAAGGTATGGTTTCCTACAAAATAATTAATTTTGATTAAACGCTTACCTTCAATCACTCGCCATTCCACCATTTTGTGCAATATCAAAGAAGATTGATAACAGCTCTACCTGGATACCAAATTTCAATGACTTTCTGTACAAAATGATAGAAAGGAGGCAATCAAAGGTAAAGTGTTTGATCAAAATTATTATGCAGAAAGTGACCCTTTTTAAAATTACGTCACAATTATTACATGTATATATGTAGTATAGTGTATAAATGAATTATAGCATAAACGAATGTAGTTTTCTCCACTTTGAACATTCGCTAAGTAGTAATCGTCATTAAATATGTACATTTTCAATCTTTCACTAAATTGGTTGATATAATGGGTTTCTTTATAATGATAATAATTATAGTTTTACAAATCATGTTTACAGTATATCCAGTGTATGAAAATAATGCGTGTAATAGGTTAAAACATGTCGATGATTAAACTAACACATTGCTGGAATAAGCCTTTTCATTCAAAGATGAAATTGGAGTTTATTTTACAAAGACAGTAACAAGGTATATGAAGAAAACATATCCCTATGATGACGTCGTGATGTTGGCTGCATTTCTCTTGTCTAAAAGCCTACATGTATATATTTGTTTACCTGCTCGTCTTACTCTTTGATGATTCTTGTAGAACATTTGGAATCTAGAATAGCTATTAGTTTCAGTTACAACCTGGAAAGCAATCATAGGGATGACATACGCAATGTACATGTGTGTGCTAAGTGAATGTGTTTCCTTAACCTAGGACTGAGCTTGTTTTTCAAAATTCTTCCCATTTCCAACACTGGCGTCTCTGCTGCATATATATTTTGGCCTCCGTTCTCTTTCTCTACCCCAAACTTGGCTCCTTTTCCAACATGGAGTACTACTTTTACCAACTTGCTTACTGGGACTTGAAAGTCTCCAATCGCTTCATATGATTAATTCAAATGCAGTGCTCTCCTCTTTTGACTGCAACTGGGGCAAACAAAACGACCCCACTGCATGTTGGCACCAGCTACACCCACGATTTTGAGCTTTACAGCAAGGGAATTTTCTCAGCTACCCACCAGATTGCATGGGCGGGGTCACTAAACCCCAAAATTGCATGGAGGGTTGAAATATGGTGTGGAACTATTTTTTTCTTTCAATAAAAACTTGGGAAAAACCAGTGTTTTCACCAGAATTTTAACAATTGGTGGTGCATGTAGAATGTTTTATTTTTGAAGCATCGCAAAATGTACACAATAAGGGTTATTTTAACCCTCATTTGGTTAAATAGCTACATCAGTTTGAATGCAATATTATAACAATAGACTGTTTAAATCAATACTGATTTCTTTTCTTACTACTAGTTACTAGGTAATGTTTACAAGTAATAATTTATTTCTTTTGATCTTGATCTACATATATTGACTAGTATATAAGTACATAATTATCATAATAAAAACAATACAATATATTTCACTCATAATACGTCATAAATCCCATACTAATTACATATATATATATATATATCCCGATACGGCGAAACATCAAAGTAAACCACAGGTTTATATATCAGATATAGCACCCTGTGGTCAGATATAAAACCTGCCGTCGAAACAGACTACAAGAAAACAACGCTTACCTTCTCCAAAGTGCCGACAAAAAGGCATCAGACATCAAAGGTTTTGTCGTTCATGAAATATATTGATTATAACACGCTTACTCGTGCTATATCAGATTTATAATCACCTCGCCCTCGGGCCTACTGCCCGAGTGCTCGGTGATTATAAATTTGATATGGCACTCATAGGGTGTTATAACCTTTACATATATATATATATATATATATATATATATATATATATATCTATATATAATTATATGTAACCAAATTCTCAAATATCTGTGGAGTAAAACAGAATTGTTAAAATAACTATTTTATTGGTTAGCACAGTTGCAAAGATTTAACAATTAGTAGGTTATTCAGATTGTTATGGATACACACATGCTAATGCCATAATTTCAGGATGCTGTCTACTCATATTTCATACAGTGTACCAACAATGTAATAACCTAATCACTTAAAATGATTGTATCTGACAGTTATGGCCAATGAAAGGATTTGGAACTTCCCAATACATAATTTAATTATTCTAGTGTACATTTTTATACATGGCACGTGATGTCATATAGTAATCATACATTTAGCCACAACAACCAGCATGTATGACAAACTAGATTAAGCTATTCCTTGCAATTGTGCTAACCAATAAACTACATAATTATAGTTACAGCCATCACTTATACCAAAATGGAACTGCTTTGCACTTAAAGCATGGTGTTCATCTCCTGCTTTTAATCTAAAGTGTTTTAATAATCCAATACCTGTACCTTTGAAAATTATACCCTTGTTCCACAGCAAGCATACGTCCCTGGTAAAAGATTGAATGGTTCTGTGCCAAATCCCTCTGCTGCGAGCATCAAGAGACTTACAGAATAGAATGTTGTAGGCTGACAAATGGCTATCAAAAAAATAAACATCAAAGCATGCCATTATTTTTAAGGTAATGCTTGATTGACACCACAATCTGATACAAAGATTTAGGATGATATGGTGTCACACCATCTTTTTTCACAGCTTCATGAACAAAACAAACTACATATACTTGTTCATCAGTCAATATCAGTAACATAAGTCTCTATTCCTCATCACACGATGCTTCAAATATGCTAACACCCCAGCTTGAGCATCTTGGAATGTATTTCTTGGAATTCTCAGGACAATAGCCTTTTCAACATGTTCCTCATTGACAATTATCTGAAAGCAACAAGAAGACCTAGAATAGGCCTCAATTGAGGGTCTACAAACATTCTTCTTAGCTTCCATATCAATGCAACAAAAACTATCACTACCGCAGAATTCACTGACTTTACTCCAGTTCTTGTCCCAGTTTATGTCTTCAACCAAAAGAGCATGCGTACAAGGTTGGGAGGCTAACATACGACCCAAAATAAAACAAACTACTTCCATATAACCCTACATAAGTACAGCTCTTTGTAGTTTGCTTTATAGTGGTGTAAATACTTATGTAAGGTTATATGAAAGTACTTTGTTTAATTTTGGGTCGTATATTAGCCTCCCAACCTTGTTTGCATGCTTTTTGGGTTTTAAAATTCCTACATCTTCTTTCATCTGAGTGACAATGCTTTTTATTATTCTTGTTATTATTATCATTACTTGTTGTAATTTCATGTCATGAGAATAAAACACATTGTTCCCTCACTTTTTACTCATCACGGAAATGATCTGTAGTATAATTACATGCAAAAAATTTAATAGTAATATCATAATCTCAAGATAATATAACTATTATAATTATAGATCTTACAAGTGTAGAGTCTAGTGATAACCAGAGTAATCCTCAACCACCTCACAAGAAACTAAAGACAAATGAACAACTATCACCTTCATCTTCCTCTTTAACAAAACGAAAACATCCAATTATATCTCTTCATGACAAAGAGAGTGGTCTTCAATCATATCATGAAAAGAGAACAAAAACAGATCCAACACAATTATCATCTACTACTACAAATATCTCTACACTTCCAAAACATCAATCAGAAAATACAATTCCTGACAGTATTTCAGGTTCTAACATCAATCCAGATCAACTCATAGAAAATGTTAGTGAATGCTCTTCCTCTATTAAATCCACTAATGGTCAACCAACCCCTCCACAGTCATCCACTGTTATGTACAGAACACACATGATCTCTGATCCTCATGAGATAAGATTATTTAGAAACTACCATAGAGCTTGTTATCAGAGAACAGAATTTCCTACTTATTTCAAGGAACCAAATCCATCAATCAAAAAGTTTATAAATTTAGAACTTGTAAACAAGAAAAGAGAAAGTAGAGTAGAGAGAGTTGAAGGAATGACAGATAAGCTTCATGGAAATGTAACAAGATATGTACAACAAAGAGAACCTTTAGGTATTGAACAAATAGCCAAAGTAAATGAAGGTGAAAAATTTCCTCGTAACATACTTATAGAAGGAGATCCTGGTGTAGGAAAGACAACACTAGTATGGGAACTGTGTAAGGGCTGGGAAGAAAATAGACTACTACAACAATGGGATGTTGTGGTGTTGATACAACTTCGTGATGTGGATGCAAGAGAAGCAAGTAATTTAGAAGAGCTTCTTGATCCTGATAAACAGTTTGGGAGTGGGATAGACTACATAAAGAGGACATGTGGAAATGGTGTTATGATAATATTTGATGGATATGATGAGCTTTCACAAAAGCAGAAACAGCGAACATCAGTTTTTCAACGATTACTAGTTGGAAGACTATTACCAAGTGCTACTTTACTTGTAACCAGTCGTCCTTTACCTACGCAAGAACTTCCTATGGAGTTCAGGAAACAGCTTCATGAACATATTGAAGTGGTTGGATTTAGTGATAATGACATTGATGAATATGTTAAGTGTAAATTTTGTGATACTCCAAACATGTTGATAGATTTCCAGTCATATATATCATCTCATCCATTCATATATAAAACCATGTATATTCCTCTTCATTGTGCATTAGTGACTGACTTGTACCAGACATATTGGAGGAAAAGAAAGAAAGAGTTTGCACCAAAAACCATTACACAACTCTACACTTGTTTCATTCACTCACTACTAGAACGATATCTTGATGATCATCCTGTGTATGGACTACAGGAACTCTGTGTTCAAGAACTAACAGACTTACCACAAGATGTGTTTGATGATCTAATGAGACTGGCTGAACTAGCAGCGAAAAGTATTAGAGAGCAAGAATATATATTTGATAATCTTACACATAACACACTGGGTCTTATGCAGAGGGTAAATGACAGTGAATCTCATAAGTCTAAATCTGTTTCATACAGTTTCCTTCACTTGACACTTCAAGAGTATCTTGCTGCTCTCTACTGGTCTAAACTTTCATCTGAGAAAGTGTCTTCTCTTTTTACAGAAACAGGTGCATTACCAATGAAAGAATATATTTCTGGAGATTTTTGGGCTGAAGAAGAATATAGACAGGAATATTCTAATATTCACTGGCCAGTGTTACACTTCTACGGAGGATTAACAGGAGTTGTAGGAACACCACTTGAAAACATTTTTGTTGGCATGAAATCTAAGTTAGTCAAACATAATGTTCTTTATTTACTGTTTGAGTCACAAAATCCAGAATATATTTCAACATTATTAAAAGAGAAACAGTATGAAGTGAACATTAAATCCAAACTTCAAGGTTACATCATTGGATATTGTATATCTCACAGTTCCTCTACTGCAGAGTGGATGATTACTGATGATAGCAATCATTTATTACAATCAATGATCAGTAGTACATCTAGTAGTAGTATGGGAGGAATGATTAATCATTTAACAATTAGTAAAGTTACTGACTACTCTAAATGTTTTCAAATGCTATATCAACTTGAAAAACACACAAAAGCACTCTCTAAACTTTCTATTTATGGATCACTTAACGACTTTTCTCATTCAAAATTACATGCTGATCATAATGGCATCTGTTGTGATGAGCTTTCTCAACTATACAAATGTTGTCCTAAACTAAAAAAATTTCAACTTCATGATTTCGATAAGAAACTAAATTGTATTCCACTTTTTTCTTCACTTCATCTGATGACCTGTTTAGAAACATTAGATCTTACAGGTATTGTTATAGATGATTCAAGTCACATAGTAAGTAATGGACTAAGACAAACAACATCATTAAAATCACTGAGCTTGAGTAAATGTGATTTGATGAACCTGTCACCAGAAGGACTGTCACAAAATAAGTCAATAGTTTCGTTGAAGTTGTGGAATATCAAAATGAATATCGAAGGATACAAAGCACTGAACCATTTCCTGAAAGAAAATATACACCTCACAAGTTTGACATTGGTAGGTAACTTGCATCATTTTAACTGTCATCCAAATGAAGATCATTCTATTCCTTTTGTTATGCGAAAAAAGTTATTTGAAGGAATACAACAAAGTAAGAGTCTAAAAACATTATCACTGAGTGACATTGAATTGTTGGGATTAGAAAGGATAAGTACAAATTCTACATTAACTTCATTGCAATTGTTTCATCCTACAATAGATAAGGAACAAGCTATGGCACTAAAACAAGTACTAATTGAGAACACATCTTTGAGAGAAATCGAACTGTTTGAATGCATTAAATCTTTGGAAGTAGCTGAAGTAGTAGCTGAAGGGTTACAATACAATACAGGAGTTACGAAATTGACGCTGGAGAGTATTGATTGTGTTGAAACACTTGTACAAAGGCTGCGAAAGAATACAACATTAACTTCATTGGGGTTGATTAATCTTGAAATTGATAAGGAAGGGGCTATAGCACTAAAGCAAGTTCTAATTGAGAATACAACTTTGAGTGAAATTGAACTGGATTATTGCATTAAATCTATGGAAGTAGCTGAAGTAGTAGCTGAAGGGTTACAATACAACACAGGAGTTATGAAATTGACACTGGACTGTATTGAAGGTGTCGAAACACTTCTACAAAAATTGCGAAAGAATACAACATTAACTTCATTGGTTCTTACAGTTAAAAAGGATGGGGCTATGGCACTAAAACAAGTGCTAATTGAGAATAAAACTTTGAGAGAAATCGCACTGTTTGAATGCATTAAATCTTTGGAAGTAGCTGAAGCAGTAGCTGAAGGGCTACAATACAATACAGGAGTTATGAAATTGACACTGGAGAGTATTGATTGTGTTGAAACACTTGTACGAAGACTCCAAAAGAATACAACATTAACTTCATTGGAGTTGATTGATCTTGAAATTGATAAGGAAGGGGCTATGGCACTAAAACAAGTTCTAATTGAGAATACAACTTTGAGAGAAATGGAACTGCTTAATTGCATCAAATCTATGGAAGTAGCTGAAGTGGTAGCTGAAGGGCTACAATACAATACAGGAGTTATGAAATTGACACTGGAGAGTATTGATTGTGTTGAAACACTTGTACAAAGACTGCAAAAGAATACAACATTAACTTCTTTGAAGTTGAGTGATCTTGAAATCGATAAGGAAGGGGCTATCGCACTAAAACAAGTACTAATTGAGAACACAACTTTGAAAGAAATGAAACTGTTTGACTGTAGTCAGTCTTTGGATGAGGCTGAAGTAGTAGCTCAAGGGTTACAATACAATACAGGAGTTACAAAATTGGCACTGTGGGGTATTGAAAGCGATGGTGTAACTGAAACACTTATAAAAGGGCTATTATATAATATTTCAGTACAATCAATAATGTTAATTGAAAGTGTCGTAGATTATCATGTGTTAAGTGATCTTCTCAGACTGAACCAAACAATAAAATATGTGACTATTTGTCAAGATTTTGATCTTGAAACAGCTAAATACCTTGCTGACTCACTTATTAATAGCAATTTGGAAGAGATAAGAATATTTGACTGGAATGATACAATGGGACAGGATGGTGCTAAATTATTAGCTGATGCTGTAATGAAGAATAATATTAAACTAGTACTATCAGACAGATATCAAGAATACCTCTCATTATATTCCTATCCTGTAGACAGAGTGATGTACAAGAGTGATGATGAATGTAAGTTGTTATATAACTGAATGTATGTATCATAACTTTAAGTTGATAGATAGTTCAGTTTTAAACTGGAATCCTATATCTGTACTAGGAGAGATTTAATCATAAATTTAAATAATACAATATAGTCAATATGATCTTGTAACACATCAGTATAAAGTACTATAAACATAAAGTGAGATCTTCTGATATATGATAATGAAATAGAAATCAAATCATTAATTTTGTTTATCATAATGTGATACATTTCTATTATATATTTCCTGTATCATTTGTCTCTATACAGCTTTCAAAGCATACATAACGACAGACTGATCTGGTCATAACTACTTTCTTCTAACTGATAGTCCATTCAATATTTTTATAATTAAGGTATGGCAAAAGTCATGCAAAACATAATATGTACATGTTTTTTATTGTATATGTATTGTTACATATACAGTATACTGTATGCATAATTATTATGATGTGATTATGTGACTGAATTTATTTATAATTTATGTCGTATCACAATTATGAATAATTAAATATTCATCATTAGATGCAGTTTTTGACTATTAATACACTGAATCAATTGCAAGATTAGATTACATCTTTACCCACTACGGTACAAAATACATGCACATGTAACCAGTGACAGTGTATTAGTATAATTGTCAGTGTTGTCACTAGGAATTTGTGTCTAAGTGCAGGAGGTGTGGCTAATCAATTATTTTGCTTTATGCACGTTTTCAACTTTACCAGCTGTTGATTTCATTTCCGCTATAGCTACTCTTAAAATCATGTTTTGCCGTAATATGTTCATCAGTTACAAAGTGTTTACTTCACGAAAATGATGCAAACTACAGTTTAGCATGAAGTTATTAAATGTGCTCATTTTTCAAACTTTCATTTATGGATATTTTTCCAATTTAAATAGCCTTAAACAAAATAATCGCCATTGGAAGTGGGTGTGGCAATGATTTAATTTATCACAGATCTAAAACATTAGGATTGAGGGGTGTGTCCTATGAATTTTAATGAGCTGTCATAGTGGATTCTACAGTGACTATAGACTCCAGACATACCAAGAAAAACAGTGAAACACAATAAGCAACAAACAAAATTATACAATTTAGCTATTTAGGTTTTACTGTTTACATTATGTGGTTTATTTGTGTTGTTAAAAAATGAATGAATGATCAGTCAATAACATTGAAGTCACTTTTCAGTTCAAAGCTACTTTTAATTGGGAAGGATCCCCACCTGATTTATCTCATCATATACACAATTAAACAATGCATGTACATACATGTGTATTTTATATTTCTTTTTTTTTTTACAAAACTCAAGTGGGGCTAATTAAATTCCACCAATAACCGTGCAAGTGGCTCTTCAGGTGTGGGGAACCACACAAAATTAATAATTATGTACATTAATTTTAATGATGATACATTATACATGTACACATGATACACACATACACATGTAACAGTGTACTAGTATGAGGTACATATAATAACACATAGTAGATGATAGTACTACAGGAAGTGGTAGAGTTCATTTTATCATCATAACTTGTTTTTAAATATGTTCATGTACAAATAATGTATATTGAAATTATAATTACATTTCATGTAGCACTCACAAGAAACAAAAAACTAATTGAAACTGGACTCCAATGTGATCACTTAATAATTATTAATGAATTATTATTTTCATGATTCAAATTGTTTGTAAAATTAATAATTATAAGAACTTGTTTCTCAAATTTCTTGAATATAAGTCTCATTTGTGATTATCACTAATATGGAGGAAGAAATCAATATTAAAATTGATAATCATCATGATAATTATTAGTATACTTAGTATGTCCTTGAACCCCTAAATGATACCCGATTATAAACATATATGTGGTGACCCAATTCTAAAATCCAAACAGCAAGTTTGGGTTGGACCAATCACATTTATACACACTTGTTATCTTACGGTGTAATGTACATTAGGGATGGGCGATTATGAAAATATGAGTCAACGATTATTGTCTGTGCAAGTATCACGATTATTGCGATTATTGACTACCTTACATATGTATGTTGATTTCATTCAACAATCAAATTGATACCTTTTAATTGTTGAGTAAACAGTGTTGAATTTAGATGTGATAGTACTAAAAACCTGAAGTTATGGCACAATAATCATTATTTTTGTGACCACGATATGGCATTATTTAGACGATATGATTATCACAGAAAATTTTAATCACGATTATCACGATAATCAAAATATTGCCCATCCCTAATGTACATGTACATGTATGTTCTATACAGTGCAATACAAATATATGTACATTGTGTACATTACATATACAGGTTTCATACAGGGGAATTTCCCTTACTAAATACACTCCCAACTCTACATGTATAAAGGATAATAAAAAAACATTTCCAATAAAATGAAAGATGTAGGGATGTCAAGACCCAAAAAGCATGCAAACAAGGTTAGGTGAGACCCAAAATTTAACAAACCACTTCCATATAACCCTACATAAGTACTTAAATTAATAACACTGCTATAAAGCAAAAAAAATAAATAATAAAAAAATTTTTTAAATTTTTAAAAAAAATTTTAAAACAAATTTTAAAATTAAAATAAAAATAAAAATAAAAAGTTCAATCTAATGAGACATGGAATGATTTTCGTTCCTGTAGGAATAAAGTAAACAAGATGTTACGATTATCTAAGAAAGCTTTTTATAATGACCTTTTATCTGACTTCTGACTCAAAAAAGCATCCACGAAACTTCTGGAAATGTTTCAGTTATGTATCTTCTAAATCGGTTGATAAAATAGTCTCTGACATTTTAAGAGTAAAGAAAAGGTTGACAATTTGAATAATTTCTTTATTAGTAACTCGGCAACTATAAAGGAGGAGATATGTCCTGTTGATATGTGTCCATCTATATACTTAGGTGCCAAGTGTTCCAGAATTTTCTCCTTTGATGAGGTATCTGAGGATGTAGTAAATAAGCATTTGTTAGCTTTGGATTCTACTGGCTGTGATGAAATTAGTGCGAAATTCTTAAAACTAGTTAGGACTTTTATATGTAAGCCTCTTACTATAATCATTAACATGAGCATACGATTGAACTCTGTACCAAATATTTGGAAACAGGCAAATGTAATTCCTTTGTATAAAGGGGGTGATATAGATATTCGTAACTTCAGGCCGATATCTGTCTTACCAATCATGGCTAAGATTCTTGAGAGAATTACTTATGATATGATTTTTGATCCCTTTAGTATCAATCAGTTGTTTAGCCAACATCAATCTGGTTTTAAGCCTGGTCATTCAACTCAGGGTGTTTTACTTCATCTTTGTGATGACTGGGCGAAAGAAGTTGGTTACTGGTGTTGTTTTTCTGGATATGAAAAAGGCTTTTGATTGTGTTGATCCACTATGGTTTTGGTGTTAAAGGATTATTTTAAAAGCAGGAAGCAAAGAGTTGTTTCTAATGGTATGGTGAGTAACTGGGGAAGTATTAATTGTGGTGTACCTCAGGGTTCGATTCTTGGTCTGCTCCTTTTTAACATATATGTTAATGATCTTCTCAATGCTGTAACTGAATCTTGTTTGCATCTGTTTGCAGATGATACAACTTTGTCCATTCTGCATCTTCTGATGTTGATGTCAACAGTATTTTAAATGCAGACTTATGCAAAATTTCATTATGGACGAGGAGTAATCTCATAAAATTGAACAGTAAGAAGACTGCATCGATGCTAATTGGTACTAAGCCCTTTCTAAAAGGTAAATCTCTTGATCTTAAGTTAGATGATGTCTCTTTGCAAACAGTAACACAAGCTAAGCTATTGGGAGTTATTATAAATGAAAATCTTACTTGGGGACCTCTTGTTGATTGTAATTGTAAGTATGCCTGAAATAAGGTTCATTGCATTCGTAGAATGTCAAACCTTCTATATTTGTCTGTAAAAAAGAAGATACCGTATACGTGGAATATTATACGAGACAAAACTATTAACTTTTTAAAGTTCACGTGATTTTAATTTAACGAATTTAGGTTGACAGTAAAATTAAAAACTGAATTTACAAGTTATAAAAGCATGGACGACAATGATGAACACACGATATGGCTAGCTGTATTCGAGGATATCATGTTTATAAAGACATTAGTTCAAGGAGGTCTCGAGATCCCTTGTTTGTTAGCCATCAAAGGGAAGAAGAAAGATTTATCAAAATTGAAAACCTTGATAGCTCAAGTTCACTAACTGTCCGCCAGTAATCGTCATTATAATAAAATATTTTTTTTTGATTTCAGTATTGTAGTATTATATATACATATAATAATTACATTGTTATACAATTCTTCAAGTACAATGACTAACAATAATGCTATGGTGAGCAAAAGCTGTCCAGAAGGACTGGGCAAAGTACGATTAATCGGTCGGCAGTATTTCAATATCGAAGATGACATGATATTACGAAATACCACGTGTTTTAAGTTACACGTGTTTAACTTTGATTGTGAACAAAACTTAATACCGTTATAATTTTATTGGATTTTAATTTTACGTTTTCCTCAAATCGTTAAATTAAAAACGAGGTTAAATATTCCACGTATACGGTATATCAAGGTTTTGTCTATCCAACTTTCAATTATTGTGATGTTGTTTGGAGTAATGCTCCAAAGTCCAGTTTATCCAAATTGCACAAGGTCCATAATTTTGCTGCTTGTGTCGTAACAAATTCGAGTCCTTTGGCTAGCAGCCTAACACTGTTTAACACCCTTGGTTTCTCCACTTCGGAAGAAAGGAGAAGTTATCATTACTTTACTCAGGTTTTTCGTTGTGTTCATGGATTATCTCCAGCGTATTTACGGAATAAATTTTGTTTCACATCTGAAGTTACAGGCCGTAGTATTAGCATTGAAGTCCACAGAAAAACAGACACTCTCTTTTCAGGAAACAACATGACCGCAGCTGGACTCGAACCACTGACCTTTAGATCAGGAGGCCCAAGCTCCAACCACTAAGCCGTGCTGCCTCCTTAAAAAAGAGTGCCCATCAAACTGGAACTATTTGATGGGAATGACTAACCACAACATATATACACACGAGTGTGTATATAAGACCGTAGTCCTAACAGTTGTGGGGAACCGAAGTTCTATTATAACCCCCTAACCTAAAGTGCCGTCAGAATCCGCAGAGTGGTGAGTCCCACGAATCGACCGGAAAGACCACAATTTCCAAAGTGGACCCTTTAAGCTAGGAGGCGTCATCCCTCGTTACCCAAGGCTTGGGTAATAGCTAATGTGATATAGAGGAAAGTTGATTAGGAGAAACCCTCCTAACGGTGTTATATTAGCATTGAAGTCCACAGAAAAACAGACACTCTCTTTTCAGGAAACAACATGACCGCAGCTGGACTCGAACCACTGACCTTTAGATCAGGAGGCCCAAGCTCCAACCACTAAGCCGTGCTGCCTCCTTAAAAAAGAGTGCCCATCAAACTGGAACTATTTGATGGGAATGACTAACCACAACATATATACACACGAGTGTGTATATAAGACCGTAGTCCTAACAGTTGTGGGGAACCGAAGTTCTATTATAACCCCCTAACCTAAAGTGCCGTCAGAATCCGCAGAGTGGTGAGTCCCACGAATCGACCGGAAAGACCACAATTTCCAAAGTGGAATCTCCTAATCAACTTTCCTCTATATCACATTAGCTATTACCCAAGCCTTGGGTAATGAGGGATGACGCCTCCTAGCTTAAAGGGTCCACTTTGGAAATTGTGGTCTTTCCGGTCGATTCGTGGGACTCACCACTCTGCGGATTCTGACGGCACTTTAGGTTAGGGGGTTATAATAGAACTTCGGTTCCCCACAACTGTTAGGACTACGGTCTTATATACACACTCGTGTGTATATATGTTGTGGTTAGTCATTCCCATCAAATAGTTCCAGTTTGATGGGCACTCTTTTTTAAGGAGGCAGCACGGCTTAGTGGTTGGAGCTTGGGCCTCCTGATCTAAAGGTCAGTGGTTCGAGTCCAGCTGCGGTCATGTTGTTTCCTGAAAAGAGAGTGTCTGTTTTTCTCTGGACTTCAATGCTAATATAACACCGTTAGGAGGGTTTCTCCTAATCAACTTTCCTCTATATCAGGCCGTAGTAGTCGTAATCAGCATCAATTATTTTTGCCCCAACCCCGTATTAATGCCGGCAAAAATAGATTTGGTTATAAAGGAGTATTAATTTGGAACAATTTGGATTCATCTCTGTATTCTACAAATTCTTTGAGTATGTTTAAATCTTTATATGTTAAGAAATATTTTTAATGTGTTTAATTTAGTGTTGAAATAATTTTGTCTATTAGTATATCTATTATTTATTTATTATTATTATTATTATTATTATTATTATTATTGTAATTTCTTTATTGTTTTTTTTTTTCCTTTGTTTATTTTGTTATACAGGGTGTTGCTGAAAACCAGTATACCCTTACTGATGCTTCTTTTCCTGTCTAAAGAACATTGAAATAAAAAATAAATAAATAAAAATACATATGTAGGGTTATATAGAAGTGGTTTGTTAAATTTTGGATCCCACCTAACCTTGTTTGCATGCTTTTTGGGTTTTGACATCCCTACATCTTCTTTCATTTTATTGGAAATGTTTTTTTATTATTCTTTTTTTCTGAATGGTCTAAATATTTCTTGGAGACTACAGACATACTGGTGTGAGTTATATATCACATGAAATCATTCAATCAGAAATGCATTTAAGTTTGTTCATCAATAAAGGTCATTCGTTTGTATATATCAATTATTTATGAATTCATTATCATTCTCTTTCACTTACAGATGATGTCTATTCTCTATTTCACATACAGAACTATCAGCAGTCCTACGAGAAGTAGTGTCAGTCACTGTGTCACCAATTCATTATTCCAATGCTTATTATACAATGGCTTTAAAATTAGTTTTCTATTCATTATTATAAGAATGTATTTCCTCACAAATTTTATTATCATTCCAGCGCTTCGAGACTTCGAGTATAGAAATGCGCATGCGCAATTAATATCACGTGGGTTGATTATGAAAATGGCGTCCGATATAAGATCAAATCTTTGTAGTAGTTGAGGCTGTCTTCTTTCATAGTATCTGAAGATATCATCTTGGTACTTTAAGGCCAGAATTTTATTATGAATGCGACTGGAATTGTGATAGTTCAACAAACAAAAAAATGATTTGTCTGAAAAATATTAATATTAATAATAATATGATGGAGATTTTGCCAGTTTTGACACTCGCTGGTTCTCTACCTTAAAGACAATCTTTGGCCATCTAGAAGGTGTTGGTAGTCATAAAAACGATAGATATGAATAGGTATGTGTGTATTAAAACTTATTTGTATATACTACAAGAGATTTCAGCTCATCACTTGCAATTGTAATGTATGGGCGGCTATTTTTTTCAGTGCCATCCCTATATAGAAAAGTACTACCATACTTTCTGTCTATATAGTAGTAGATCAAGTATAGTACTGTTAGTGTGTGTATATAATACATGTTCATACATACAACCTTACAACTTACAAGCTCTATACTATACTATAATATACAGTATACATGTAAATAGAGAACATTAGATACACATACACTTGAAAGGTCAAGTACTGTATTGTACTATACATGGTACACACGCTTATGTCAAAATTAATATTTTACTATACTACACAGTGTACTACACACACATGCAAATATACATACAAACATGTTCACACACTTGAAAGGTCAAGTATATTGTACACATAATTATTATAATTATTAATATATCTTGATATGGAGTAAACCACAGATTTATAAATCAGATATAAAACCTGTCGTCAAAACAGACTACAAGAAAACAACACTTACCTTCTCCAAAGTGTGGACAAAAAGGTAGGAGAAGCAACAGACATCAATTTGTCTTTTGGGAAATATAATAATTATAACACACCTACTCTTGCTATATGTATATCAGATTTTTCTTTAAATAAAGTAATTTTAAGTCTCAATGAGGACAGATGCCCCACCTGAAGAAAGCCTGTAGATTATAAATAAGTATATATTGTTTTCCTGACTTGTTAGTTCATCATGTAAGACAATTAATAATTGATATTCTTAATCAAATGGGATCTGTAGACTTTGTATTGAACAAACCATTTGGTGGTGGTACTGGTGGGTTTGGAATGAGTTGCTAAGATGCTTGTTCTTTGTGATCCTAGCCATCCACTAATGTAATCTTCTTATTTTGATGTGGTGGTTCTTGCATGCCATTTGTAGCTGAACTACATGTAAGTAGACTTGAAACTAGCTGACATTGCCCCTCAGACTCTCTTTTGTACATGTGCACTCCATCCAGGCTTTGATGACCGGTATGAAACGTAATGAGTTGCTCTTCTAAACCTGCCTGAAACAACTGTGTAATTGACACAACTGACTAACACCAAACGTTTAGTAATCTTTCTACTATCATTCTCGAAATCGTTTCGTTTTTACGATAAAGAATCGTTTTTATGGCCTGTAAGGGCCTTGCATCCCTATGATTGCTTTTCCTAGGTTTCAATGAATGTTTATGTATATTCTTGTGTCACTTACATGAGTACACATTGTATACATAGTTAAGGAACTTGTGTCATTCCAGGGGGCTTGGTCAATTAATGGGCGTGGCATGTAAAAGAACGTGTGCTCAAGCTCTACAGAACAGCAGAGAGAAAGCTGCTTGTAGCTCACATAGAAACTGGAACTAATAGTTAGCTACTCTGCCTGAAATGTATTCAAAATAAAAACTATAATAGGCTGTTCATGATAAAGTCAGCTATGATTCACAAAGCAGTCATGGGATACTTTTTCCCTATATATCTTGTTAAAATTATATTCATTTTTAAAAACAATTGAAACCGTTAAAGCAATCTTTGTGCATACACATTTCAACAAGAAATGTTGTTAATCATACTAATATTGTACATACACGAAACTTTTAGAACAGGGTGAAGATGAACACGAAGCAGTTATTGAAAAGGTACTTGGAAAGTACATGTACATTCATTTTAGAAAAAATGGGGAGAAAGGCCATTTCAATTCTATGCTGGTGACATTCTTTACTCTTGATCCCAAAGTTTATTAATAAAGACAGTTTGTTCATTTCAGATTGTAAATCTTATCTTCATTAGCCGATGATGATTTTGTTAACACAAAGTACATATGTACATGTATATGTGGAATCATTAGAAAAACTGAATACTAATATTTATTTCAACACTATTCTATCTTTATTCTTTCAGCTGATGAGTTTTCTATTGATATACATAATATCCATAATGATAGTATTGTAATGATGGACATGTGTGTGTGTGCTTCTTGATGGTTGGTTATTAGATCAACTATTGAAATATGAATCTTTCTCATCATTTATCTATTCATTAGTCCATTTGTCAATCTACATGCACTACATATACATGTATATGAGCTGAATATTATGTATTAGTACATGTACATGCACATGTACTCTACCAATGTTTTGATAAGCCCAAGGAGCTTCTTAATTTGGTACTGGACAGTTCTCTCTTTAGATCAGATGGTGCCATTAATTAAAATTATATTGTCACTAGCAGCATTAATAATACTTTGTTAATTGACTTGTTGAGCCAATTTGGCCTATGCTTCAAAAGTTATCTACTGTCCCCACCATTACATATAAATTCATACATGTACAATTACAAGTACATGTATTTATAGAAGAGTATTTTATCTCATCTGTTTTCATACATGTATATATATATATTCTTCACAGATCTCATTGGTTGGACATTCCAGTCTCTAGAGAGTAATATTTACAAACAGACAAACACATACACTTCCAACTATCAGGCAGTGGCGTAGCCAGGGGGGGGCAGGGGGGGGCATTTGCGCAACCCCCCCCCCCCCCCTTTTTTTCTGAAACGTGAGAGTTGTCACTTGTAAATTATAAAATTGCGTTATATTTCACTCCTTACGGTAATTCCAGCACTGAAAGATGATGTTTAGTAGTCTTTTAACTTGGAAACATTGTAGAGAGGATAACTATAAAGCTCTTTCCTACGTGAGTAACAAAACTTTCAATAAATTTGAGCGAGCGTGCTCCTCGAGTTAGTAATAACTTTTGAGCAGCCACACCCATGCAATGTTGCAGAAACATTGCATGGGTGTGGCTGCTCTAATTTGACCACAATTGTGCAACCCCGGCACTAGCCACTAGTTATACCATAGTTGAACTTTGATATACTTTCATTGTTTACACTATTGAACTTTATTACTTGTTCCTGCATGCTTTTCTTTGATCAGGTGAATAACCCATCACACACGTAATTTATTTAGTGGGCGTGGCTTCCGGGGCAAAAAATTTTGCCGTGCTTCGCGTGCCAAAATTACTTCTTTGCCCCCACATTTCTAAAATCCTCGCTACGCCCCTGATCATGTAAGATAAAATTACAATACATTGTCTGTCTATTCTAATCTCTAATCATGTGATAAATGTACTGACATTAGAACATCTATTCATTTGTAGCCACATTTGAATGCTTGAATGTTAACCACACCCTACTGACATGTTCTTCAAGTTGTAGACTGGTGTTCCCTTATCATTGTAGTATAATTACACCCTTTGATTGGGATCAACTCACAAGAATGACACTTTGAGTGTGTAATTGGCCTGGTATAGCCAGGTACTATATATGGCACAGTACATAGTTAATTGAGCTATTATGTGCATTAAGTATACATTATAACACACCTATAAGTGCTATATCAGATTTATAATCACCAAGCATGTGAACTGTATACCTCTGTGTCCCCTGTAATCTAAATTCCTGTATAAAAGTATGTAGCACTACTACTACCTTTACCAGCCCATGTACATGTACAGGTGACAAACAGACATCAATGCACAAACATACAGACATTGACATACAAACACATTTACATGTATAAGTAGACAGGAACATACTAATTCATAAAAACACAATTAGATCCATACAGACAGTACAGAAAGCATGCATTCAGTACAAGTACATGTATGTACATATAAATGTATGGAGTTTAGTACAGTGTACTACAGTGATTACATTGGTATAGTGCTACATGTAGTACAGTAGTATTGAGCAGGTACTGTACTGTTTAGATACACTTCACTAATACAGTACTTGTATAGTACTACTGAACATGTACTGTACTGTTTAGATGCACTACACTAATACAGTACTTGTATAGTAGTATTGAACATGTACTGTACTGTTTAGATACACTACACTAATACAGTACTTGTATAGTAGTATTGAACATGTACTGTACTGTTTAGATACACTACACTAATACAGTACTTGTATAGTAGTACTGAACATGTACTGTACTGTTTAGATACACTACACTAATACAGTACTTGTATAGTAGTACTGAACATGTACTGTACTGTTTAGATACACTACACTAATACAGTACTTGTATAGTAGTACTGAACATGTACTGTACTGTTTAGATACACTACACTAATACAGTACTTGTATAGTAGTACTGAACATGTGCTGTACTGTTTAGATACACTACACTAATACAGTACTTGTATAGTAGTACTGAACATGTGCTGTACTGTTTAGATACACTTCACTAATACAGTACTTGTATAGTAGTACTGAACATGTACTGTACTGTTTAGATACACTACACTAATACAGTACTTGTATAGTAGTACTGAACATGTATTGCCCTTTTTTAATACACTACACTAATACAGTACTTGTATAGTAGTACTGAACATGTACTGTACTGTTTAGATACACTACACTAATACAGTACTTGTATAGTAGTACTGAACATGTACTGTACTGTTTAGATACACTACACTAATACAGTACTTGTATAGTGGTACTGAACATGTACTGTACTGTTTAGATACACTACACTAATACAGTACTTGTATAGTAGTACTGAACATGTACTGTACTGTTTAGATACACTACACTAATACAGTGCTTGTATAGTAGTACTGAACATGTACTGTACTGTTTAGATACACTTCACTAATACAGTACTTGTATAGTAGTACTGAACATGTACTGTACTGTTTAGATACACTACACTAATACAGTACTTGTATAGTAGTACTGAACATGTACTGTACTGTTTAGATACACTACACTAATTTTTTTTTTTAAGTTAAAAATAATATATGTACTAATGTACATATGAAAACAATAGTAGTAGAATTAGTAATAAAAGTAAAAATAACAATAATAGTGGTAGTCATTATATTATAAAACCAGGACAAAATTATATTAATATGCCACTTTCCCTTAGGTCTATGGTAGGAGGAATGAGCCCCACGTAAACAGAGGATTGCTGATCTGAGAAGTGAAAAGGACAAACGACAGCGTAACCAATTAAGGGTATGAGAGTAAGGTTTATTATGGTGGACAGACAAGTTGGAGGCTAATCGTTTATAGAAAGTGGTAGCTGCTGGTCCCATCCCCCCTGCTATAGTGAACACAAGAGAAGTAAATGCTCTACTGTACGAATTCTACTATCATATTGACGCCTCTTCTCCTGTTTGTTTCTCTGATGAGAGGCTTTTAGAGTAGATTTGATGTAAGTAGAGGAGAATGGATTATATACTCTAACATCAAAAAAGGCTCTGTCGGATGATGACCAAACATTAGACGCTGATATATCAACACGAGCATTGTCCTCTGTATTACTTGATTGGTGTGACAATTGCTCCCCATTGAGTGGTTGTAGTACAGGTTCAATTAAGAACATTGGAACAGGTTTCAGTCAATAACTCTGCGGTGATATTCCTCAGTTCGTTATGATGAGTAGACGGAAACCCTCCTCGTTTGTAATTCATTGAATGATCAATAGTAAAGGAGGAACCACATGTACAATGAGACGAGAGATATGAAGAGGTCAAACCATATCTGAGACAAATAGCATCTTTAAATGCACCCTTGTGCAGGATAAACCCATGTTCAGATATTGGCAGTGCTGTCAGCCATGTAGAAGCACCCTTCTCACTTGCAACCTCAAGACATCTTTCAGAGAGGGATTCGAGAGAGGCTCGAACAAAGTAGAGGAAAAAGAGTTATAGTCGGCACTATGGTTGGACTTTACTTTGTTCTTTCGCCCAAATGTCTCAGCTAAGAGTGTAGGGATAGGAACCTGATTCCTCATAACAATTGACTCCACAATAGGAGAAAGAATATAGGTGGAGTCGGAGTAAGAGGTGGCCGCTTTCCTAATTGGGTTGATTAGACCAAGGCCAGCAAGGCGAACTGGAAGAGAAAGAATAGAACATATAGAGTCACAAATTCCATTTCTCCCAGTCAACATGGGGATCAACCTCATCCTCAAACAGTCTTCTAAAGGGTTAATGTACTCATCAACCCCAGGTGTAGTACGACAGAGAAAATTGATCTTACTGAAGAAACCGTGAGTTAGAGCGGAATATGAGGCGTGTGGCTGAGTCTGGGCCCTGGGGCACAGCGGTAAGTCTCTCTAGTTGTGATACTCACTCAGAGATCTTGTCTCGAATGAAATTTGAAATAAAGTCCTCAGATCCAATGGGACTACCTAGGTAGCGATGACCTTCAGATGTGATATTGACATCTGTATCAACAAAGATGGAACGAGCAAGGTCCTCAGCCTCAGGTTTCACAATGAGCCAGGACTTAAAGGGATTTGCATAGTAGCCAAACGAGGGACTACGAGACTGTACTTCATCCCACCAGGACTTTATAATGGACAACTTCCCCAAGGCGGCTGCATCATTGGCATACCACGCTTGATGAATAGTAAATTGATTAAGATGATTGATTAGTGGGAGAATTCCGATGGCATACATACTCATTGCTAAAGGGTCCCCTTGTGTAGTTCCCTCAGATGAAAAAATGACATCCCCTTCAATAAACAAAGGGATATCAAGTCTATAGCAATTGGTTAGAATAGGTGCCAGAGATGGACATAGACTGTGTACATGTATATTCAGCAAAGCTGCATATCTGTTGAGTGAGTTGAAGGCATTCCTTGCATCGGCTAGGAAGACAGCCTCACAATCCACCAACTCAAACAGATGCCAAACTGAGTGAACAGCAGCCTCACACCTTCCTGGTAGGCCAGCACAGAGCTGATCACAACCTGCCACTTCCAATACATCCTGTCCAACAACTTTGAGTACAATCATACCAATGAGGCGACGAACAACCTCACCAACACCAATTGGCGAACCCCAGGAAGCTTGTCCAACGTAATCAATCTACTGGCAAGGAGTGGATACAGGCCAGATGGATCAACATAACTGGTATATAATCGTCTTGTCAGTGAAGCAAGGGCAGAACATAAGTCTACTGAGGAAGATTGAAAAAAGGTACAAAGCCTTTTCCACGCCGCAGCATCCAGTCCTGATGGACCAGCTGATCCATTAATCTTCAACATAACGGACTTGACCAACTCAGGGGTGATGGAGTCGAACAGGACAGAGTGAAAAACATTTGGTGAGGATGAAGACACCAGGGTGGATAAATGAAGGGGTTGAGCGGAAGGATGTTTCTCAAGTAATATATCTTTCACTGAATGGTTGTCAATCATGGAATCTAAAGAATGAACACCTCTGCATTCATTATCAGACAACAGTCTAATAGCCGCTTTCACATTACCAACAAACATCAGGTTGGAGAACTTACGAGCAAGAGAGTCTGAATTTGTGAAAGAACGAGGAATGGGGAGACGAGGTCTTCACTCTCCCAAATAGACAGACGACGTTCAAGATGTCTGGATAGTTCCCTGGTACGATGTTTCCCGGGTGGTCTTTGTAGCAGGAGAGGGGGCATAATCAGGGCAGCATATAGAGCAACAGACTCAAGAGCAGAGGAGTCTGAGTGTGCATAAAATAATCTAGCTTGTTCACGCACAAAAGAGGCACCAACCTTCCCAAAGGGGACTTTAAAAACATTTCTTCTCCAGTGAACAACAACATCATAACATGACTTAACTAGAAAAGAGAAGGAAACACCATCTACATCATTCCACACAAAGGTTGGTTCAGCCATTGGACAGAAGTCAGCGAGCTCATGTGAACGATTAGAGTCACACGTGCTCTCGTTACAAGAAGGCGACACAATCCAAGATGGCAAACAACCAGCAGGAAGGCGACCGACACACGCAACAGATACACTCTCCCCACACGGCATATCCTCTCTAAGAGAATGAGAGTCACCTGGCAAAGAAGATGACAACGACGACAACAATTCCAGCAACTGTAGCAACGAAGACCGAGCCATCGACGACAAAGAAGGGACAGTCTCCACAGGGGTGACAGGGCCAGGAAAAGCAGAGGCTTTCCCAGAAGAGCCCAAAGGATTGAATCAATGACCATTACGGCCGGGTAGACAGTTGAAACAGGTGCGTCCTGCTTTAACACAGGCACAGCCCTTACACTACACTAATACAGTACTTGTATAGTAGTACTGAACATGTACTGTACTGTTTAGATGCACTACACTAATACAGTACTTGTATAGTAGTACTGAACATGTACTGTACTGTTTAGATACACTACACTAATACAGTACTTGTATAGTAGTGCTGAACATGTACTGTACTGTTTAGATACACTACACTAATACAGTACTTATATAGTAGTGCTGAACGTGTACTGTACTGTTTAGATACACTACACTAATACAGTACTTGTATAGTAGTACTGAACATGTACTGTACTGTTTAGATACACTACACTAATACAGTACTTGTATAGTAGTACTGAACATGTACTGTACTGTTTAGATACACTACACTAATACAGTACTTGTATAGTAGTACTGAACATGTACTGTACTGTTTAGATACACTACACTAATACAGTACTTATATAGTAGTACTGAACATGTACTGTACTGTTTAGATACACTACACTAATACAGTACTTGTATAGTAGTACTGAACATGTACTGTACTGTTTAGATACACTACACTAATACAGTACTTGTATAGTAGTACTGAACATGTACTGTACTGTTTAGATACACTTCACTAATACAGTACTTGTAGAAAAAAAATTACTATTCTTCCTGATAATCTACATCGTATCTCCCGCACAATATACTTAAGACTATTCATGGACACTTTGATCTCAAAAAAATACTCATAACTTTAGTTGGATAATCTTTTTATGCAGACCATTTTCATATAATTATCCTTCACATTCTTTTTTGGGTATGTACTATACACTTTAGTACATATAAAGTCATCACATTAATTTGAGATCCCTGTGAATTTGAACAAACTGCACAAAGTGGTTAGTACATCCTCAAGCACTTATAACTGTTTAGTTACAAGTACAATTACATGTAAATACATGAACAAATCTTTTCGAGACTTGACTAATTGAAACACAGATTCACTGAAAATAGAGGACTTAAGGACAAACATAGCCAAATTAAACAATGAATACTTAAGTAAAGAACTCAGCACTTTGGTACATACATGTACATACATGTATGTATATGTATATGCACTTAGTGTATATCAGGCGACATTGAGCCAAATTCTTAATTAACTAAATAATTACCTGTGCAAAAACATTCTTTACAAGAAAACCTATTCTCTTGTCGGCTCCCCAAGGATTCCAAAGGATCGTCTATTGTCATTTCATTATCTTATCTCCCTCCTTATCTTTGGCCTGGAGTGCGCTGTGCGGATAATTTCTGGCCATATTAATCAGAGATAGTCTTTTGTTCTTTCTACGTACGGACAAGTGTCGCTTACTTCTGTAGAATCTTCAGTTCTTCACTTACAGTATCAGGAAGGTTCAGACGAGTAGACTGACGCACATGTACATTGCACAAAGTCTCATCCCATACCGGCACGCCCTACGGCGCGGGTGTGGCTGTCTGCGTGAGTATTCACTATTCAAGAACAAATTAGTCTTTCCCGATGACTTTCATCCTCCAATTCATACCTTGCAAGCCGGCTAAAAGCACAAGTCTTTGGAGTAAGTTTATAATAATCATTGTGATATCATCGTTTCATTTCAATATACACTGTGAATTTGTGAAAGTATAATTTGAGCATGAATTTCCATTTCTTTCTTGTAGTTGCTAACCTTACTTTTAGGAGCCTACTGTTGTATACATATTGTGCAAACATCACTAGTGTAGCTAATGTGCATGTGTGTATGCCCTTTTAAATGCATGCTAGTACTACTGTGTAGGCTTTTTACCATACCAAACCCTTCCTTCTCTGAGTGAAAAATGTAGCTACACCAGACTAACAAAGATCCTGTGTGGTTGAAGATTTCATCAATAGTGATTTTTATGTATTTGTAATACCAATAAATGTCATGAACACATAAGATAATATTAGCAAAGAGTGTTAGTATGTGTATTGTTAGTCTATCTACTAAAGCTTATGGTTAAAGAGTATAAGTACATGTGTATTTGTATTGTTAGTCTATCTACTAAAGCTTATGGTTAAAGAGTATAAGTACATGTGTATGTGTATTGTTAGTCTATCTACTAAAGCTTATGGTTAAAGAGTATAAGTACATGTGTATGTGTATGTTAGTCTATCTACTAGAGCTTATGCTTGTGGGTCACTACATGTCATTTTAATTACCACATCTGCTATAACCAGTAAATAGGTAGTTCACTAGACCCTTTCCCAGGCCCTTATTAACAGCACAACAACTCTTCATTTTTATTGTTCCTTGACTTCTTTCCACTCATAATGGACGGCGCTATAAAAACATGGCAATGACGTCACTCGCACAAGGTCTATAGTACGGTGGGCACGCCTACACTGTTTACAAGAGTACTGTGTACAAGAGTATGCAGAAGTATTCGAGATGGCAGATAATGGCTAGTCTACTGTCACCTTCCCACCATTTTGTACTTGCATGCTTTTTAAGTTGAGCTCAGGTGAACCAAAACCTTTGAGATCCATACATGTATATCACTGAGGTCAAAACAAAGATGTCATTGAAATTATTCATGACAGCTTGCTCCCAGAATGAATCCTATTTATATTGATGACATGTTCAGCATTGGAATATTTCTAAACACTGCAACCCACTCATTTTATACAGTGTTTATGAATGTGTGGTTGCACCCAATAACAAATTCATACTACAAATTTAATAAACAAGTAAACAACTCAAGAATACAAATAACCATTAATGTATAATTTAATGGTGCAATCTGATTGGCTATAACGAACATATCATAGACCTAAAACATTACCCTGTACATGTGTATGCGTGTGTACACTACCATTTTGTATAGCTACTAATTGCCCAATGAATTATCATAAAACATAAATCTGTAACTGCTAATTACAAATAATTATATTCATTACTACACTCTGCAAACCCTCAAGAGAATGAGCACATGCTTGACTACGTAAACAAAATTTGTTAAGCTCCAAAATCAGCTTTGCGCAGTGGCAGTACCATAACCAATGAGGTTCAACCGAGGTGTGGTTATTGCTAATTGAAAACTTATCCCAATTATTCGTAGAGGTGATGTGAAATACCGTCAGCTTTACAATTTTTGGAGGTCTCTACAGAGACCGAAATATTTTAAACAAAACATTACTTGTGTTAGTGAGTAATTTGATATATGAATGTATTTTGTCCTGCAGGGCTATCCTTTCCATACATTATAAAAAATGAACGGGTTATTTAACCCTTCTTTGGTTTGGTTTTGTCATTCGTGAAATATATTGATTATAACACGCCTACTAGTGTTATATCAGATTTATAATCACCTCGCCCTCAGGATCGGTGTTTATAAATCTGATATAACACTCATAGGGGGTTATAACCTATACATATATATATATATATATATATATATATATATATATATATATATATTATGTATATATATATATATATATATATATATATATATATATATAATTATATATATATATATAATTATATATATATATATATATAATTATAATTTTATATATTTATAGTATGATGGTGACACTTTGATGTGGTGAGTTCTATATATTGTATATAGAACTTCCATGTGCACAGTATGCAGGAGATGTCACCATCATACAATATATCACTGTAAAAATAAAATTGTTGAAATAACAAATTTATTGGTTAGTACAGTTGCAAGGAATAATTTAAATTGTAATTTAATTGGTCGTGTAGGTTGTTATGGATATACTGTAATTATAATCAAATAATTGTAATCTCAATATTCTTATGCTGTCTAATAGATGTACATTGCAAAGTAGAATATTTATTCTAATTGAGCCATTTGAGGTTACTAAACCTTCTTTATGCATCTAATATGAGATATTAGGCATGATAAATGATTATAATAGGTACATATATCTTTTACCTATTTTAATATATTTAGTACTATGATGTTAGATGTATGTATACTGAACAACCAACTAATTGTTAAATCCTTTCAACTGTACTAACCAATATATTAACAACTCTATTTTTACAGTGTAGTATGCTAATAGGTCCTATACACTGAATATAGGACCCTTGTTTTGTGTCCTCGGATGTACATGCAATAGCCTTGTTGCTACATATGATATTTTAATCTCTATGATTAATTTAAATTTTTCAGTAAATATCTATAATTATATTCAATAAGTGGATGTTACATCAGCCTGGAAATGACCACAAACATCACTAGTCTGTACATGGAGTATACAATGTACATGTATGTCAGTGTTTCAAAAGTCGGTCTGGTAGGTGTTTTGATTACCAGTTGTAGTAGGGTTTAGTGGAGCTTGTGTTTAAATCCTATCCTCTTCCTTCATGCACTCGGAAATTGTTTAAATCTAAAGCACCATCAGCAATATCATCATTGTCATGTTCGAAGCAATTTCAGCCACGCCCTTATACAGCATCTCTAATTAAATCACTGTTTTAATAATAATTATATAACTTTATTATAATTATCATAATAATAATCATTTTAGACACTATCATTGTTATGGTTAAGTGCGGTGTGTGTATATACAGTAGTGAATGATAACAATTAGTAATGACAACCAAATAATTTGTGGTGTATGTTACTTGTTGTACAGTGTAATTCCAGATCATGAATTATTAGTTATCAGTAAAATTTGAATAATAATTATGTTCCAGAAATATAAGTATATTTTATAATAATTGTTATAATAGATTACAATGGCAGAACCAACTGATCCTAATAGAGCTCACTCAGCTCTTCGTCAAAACACTAACAAGATTCTACAGTCTGGTATAGATCCCTTTATATTAGCTAGTAGCCTTGATTCAGCTGAGATTATTCCAGAAGATGTATATTGGACAGTAACTGATCAATTCACAGGAATGACTGCTACACAACGTATTGGACTTCTACTAAAGTCACTTAGAGCTTCAGTGAAACAAGATGGAAGAGTATTTGATAAGTTTATATCAATCCTCAGAGAAGTAGGTGGTAAAGTTATCGGAGAAGTACTAGCAGAACAACTCATATCAAGTTATAAAGGTAAATATATGTTATACAAGCATTACCAGGAAAGGGCAAAATGCCTATTTGAAAATATAGTCAGTGTTTTTGGCAGTGCCACATGATTTTAGCAAACTCTGTGTTGTAGATATTAAATTTACTTGTTTAACATTTTCCCGATGTCTAAACTACCAGTTGGTTGTGTTCACATTACTTGTTCCTATCAAAACATGTTTCCAATAATTGGTCATGCTTGAGAAGGCTTAAACACTGCTACTGGCAACTCGTACATGTACAATGTTGTAGCTAGTTGACAAAAAGCTAGTCATATTGTTTGACTCATTTATATTTACAGCCACAATCATTATATTGTACCTATTCTGCATTGATGATAATAGAGACTGTTTCTGATTGAATCAAAAGGTCTATTTCTGCTGCCTTATGTTTAAAAAATAGGGGTTGTGCATGGTACTTATTTACAGTACAAGTCAATAAAAAGTTGGCGTAGTGAAGTAGTATGCATGTAGTATTCTTGGATGTACTGATCTAATACACTTCATGTACACACGGAGGGATCAATTGAGAAATGTATCTAAGTGTACATTAGGCTGAGCCATAGTAGCGATAGTGTGACTATAGGTGGAAAATGCTCAGAATTTATATCCAAATTTTAGTTTTATTATCGTTCCAAGTATCTATTAAATATCGTGTAGTTCAAAATTTCACTATCACCTAGCTCTAGCGTACATTTTGTGGAAACGCAACTAATATGGAGCATACATATACATGTACATGTATGCAAAATTTGTAAACTTAACATACTTTGTGGAAAAATGAAATTATTGTTTTTTTTGTGGAAATCTACATTGTACTGGCCATCACACACACAATTCTTACCTCTTCTCATAAAAGTTGTGTTCTTTCAGAAACACTCTCGATAAATAAATAACTTTTAGAATACAATTATACTGATTGATTTTACATTTTCATAAATTAATAATAATTAGGGCTGAGCGATATTGGTATTGTCATATCACAATTGATAATTGCCGCAATAACGATAATATCATGATAATTTACGTATATGTATGTATACTTGTTGCAATTAACTTTTAGTGAGAGAATACTAAACACAGCTTACCTCCGTAACTATGAGATATAGAAGGAGGGGGGGTTGGTAATATCACAAGGGCCACTCCACTAAGCCATTGACTTTCGTCATGGGAACCACTAACGACACCATGAGACCAAATTAGACTGGGTAGGGGGCATGGCATCCGGGCATCCACTACAGTCTCCCTGTCTACTACCAAGCATGCCACACCCCCAAGCCCCCAACTGCATCTAATCTTAATTAGGGGAGTGTAGTTTGGGAGACCAACCCACACCCTTGTGAAGGTCACACTGAAGTGCGTATAGCACACAGTGGAAAAATATATATGTGACCGGCTCTGCGAAAACCAGTCTTATGGATCAAAATATAATTTGGAGATATGATCGAAAATAGACAGTTCTGAATTATTGAAAAGGTGGGAGGGATAAATATATGCCTGCAAGATGGCCAGAGATTGCACTGGATAAACGTAACACACGTGAAGCTTATTATTACACATGTGTTCCATCCAGACCAACCCCTGGGTTGGACCAGAGGGCAGCAAGATGGCAGCAACACAACATTACCAAATAAGGAAGTAGCCCTGTCTCTCCTCCAATTTGTTAACTACATTTAAACTGTAGGTCTAAATAACATTTAACATGCACATGGTGTTTTGAAAAGTACATCCTTCTGTCTTTGACTAATCTATAAGCTTCTAGTTTCATTGAGAGTGAAAGCCAGGTCCACAGAAAGATGAAAGCTGGAAAGCTCATTTGCTGGTGAAAAGTGGGCGTTGCTGTGAGTGAGTTATTAAACAAACACAGAATTAAAAATGTAAAAAAAATTCCTTGCTTTAACTGCAGAAGGGTTTTTCCCTAGGCAAACAACTCACAACCACACCCATTTATCAACCACACCTATCATTTACACCTTAATTATGCCGGTTAGGTGCACTATACATCAAATTTTTACCATAAAGAAGTGGCGTATAAGCAGATTATCTGATACAAACATCTCTCTTTAAGCTCCTAGCATACATGCATTGTAGTTCAACAGTAACATTATACATGTAGATCTAGCCAATACAAAGAACTAAATTTTCACCTATCCAATTCCTTACAAATCTTGAAATCTACAAAACATTTCACGTACTTCATCATCCCACAGTAGCTACTTAACTTTATTTACATCTTTCTGAGGGCTTTGAGATATTGGCACACCTACATGTACAAATTCATTGGATGCTCCTTTGCAGCACCATTTCACATGTGGTTAATTAAGTATGGGTGTGTCCTTTCTTAATTATATAGGGTATTCATATCAACCTCTTCTTTCGTAGCCATTATGATGGCAAAATCCTATATAGTGGAAAGAGTGAGTCTATGTTATATACTGGTAGAGCATTCTGGAAATATTTTCAGAAGTAATGCAGCATAATAATTTTGATTTCTTACCTAAAAAGGAGATCATGATATGATCCTAAAGCCCAACCTTTTTCCAGCTGATCATACCCATTTATTAGAAGTCCTGAAGAGTTGTCTCTATCACCCCTATCATTATTCATTTTTAGGCTTAGAAGTTTTCGGGTTTTATTTTTTTTGAAATTCAGGGGGTAAAAATCAAGAATTAGAGAATGCTAAAAGTGTAAACCAACCTCTAAACATATGGTCATGAGGTGGTAGTTCATGCATGTGCAATTGATCAATGAAACCAATTACAAACATTTGGAGTGTTTTGTCACACTAAGAACACGCTCCCTAGTACATAGGGGTCAAATGTCACCGATATTTGACATCAGTCCACATCTAGTTAGATGAAAATTACATGTGTATATGCAAATACTGATGAGAATTATAGTAGGAGTTGTGGAGATTTCACTGTGTGATGTATCCTGGTTTTTGCAAGTTATTTTATTAAAAATTCTATGTATGTTCATTTTTATAAATATTATACTTTCAAATATTTAAGTTAAAACAATTTAATTACACTGAAGGTACTGGGTTTATTGTTATATACATGATATTCATTTGATATTATAAAATATCAATTCCAACTATATAGTATACATAGTTAGTGAGAATATTGATAAAATCGCATTTTGGCACAGCAATAATAATTATTAATATTAATAGTTTTATTGCATGTCAGTATATTGTTGCAATTTCATCATAAACATTTTCATTTTTATGAAATAAATTTCATTACTGCCTGGATTAAATTCACCCATTTTCTCAATCACACTCATAATAATTATTATTACATAATTATAGATGCTACAAGTTCCAAGTTTAGTAATAACCAAGAAACTCATTTTTCATCTTCCTCTCAAATGATGTCACCTTGTGACGAAAAAAATAATCTTCAATTGTATCTTGAAAAGAGAACTATAACAGATCAACAAACACAATTATCATCTACTACTACAAATATCTCTACACTTCCACAACATCGATCAGAAAATACAATTCCTGACAGTATTTCAGGTTCTAGCATCAATCCAGATCAACTCATAGGAAATGTTAGTGAATGCTCTTCCTCTATTAAACACACTAATGGTCAACCAACTCCTCCACAGTCATCCACTGTTATGTATAGAACACACATGATCTCTGATCCTCATGAGATAAGATTATATAGAAACTACCATAGAGCTTGTTATCAGAGAACAGAATTTCCTACTTATTTCAAGGAACCAAATCCGTTGATCAGAAAGTATATAAATTTAGAACTTGTACACAAACAAAGAGAAAATAAAGAAGAGAGAGTAGAAGGAATGACAGATAAGCTTCATGGAAATGTAACAAGATATGTACAACAAAGAGAACCTTTAGGTATTGAACAAATAGCTGAAGTAAAGGAAGGTGAAAAACTTCCTCGTAACATACTTATAGAAGGAGATCCTGGTGTAGGGAAGACAACATTAGTATGGGAACTGTGTAAAGGCTGGGGAGAAAATAGACTACTACAACAATGGGATGTTGTAGTATTGATTCAACTTCGTGACGTCGATGCAAGAGAAGCAAGTAATTTAGAAGAGCTTCTTGATCCTGATAAACAGTTTGTGAGTGAGATAGACTACATAAAGAGGACATGTGGAAATGGTGTTATGATAATATTTGATGGATATGATGAGCTTTCAGAAAAGCAGAAACAACGAACATCAGTTTTTCAACGATTACTAGTCGGGAGACTATTACCAGGTGCTACTTTACTTGTAACCAGTCGTCCTTTAGCTACACAAGAACTTCCTATGGAGTTCAGGAAACAGCTTCATGAACATATTGAAGTGGTTGGATTTAGTGATAATGACATTGATGAATATGTTAAGTGTAAATTTTGTGATACTCCAGATGTGTTGAAAGATTTCCAGTCATATATATCATCTCATCCATTCATATATAAAGCCATGTATATTCCTCTTCATTGTGCATTAGTGACTGACTTGTACCAGACATATTGGAGGAAAGGAAAGAAAGAGTTTGCACCAAAAACTATCACACAACTCTACACTTGTTTCATTCACTCACTACTAGAACGATATCTTGATGATCATCCTGTGTATGGACCACATGAACTCTGTGTTCAAGAACTAACAGACTTACCACAAGATGTGTTTGATGATCTAATGAGACTTGCTGAACTAGCAGCGAAAGGTATTGGAGAGCAAGAATATGTATTTGATAATCTTACACATAACACACTGGGTCTTATGCAGAGGGTAAATGACAGTGAATCTCGTAAGTCTAAATCTGTTTCATACAGTTTCCTTCACTTGACACTTCAAGAGTATCTTGCTGCTCTCTACTGGTCTAAACTTTCATCTGAGAAATTATCGCTTCTTTTTACAGAAACAGATACATTGCCAGTAAAAGAATGTATTTCTCAAAGTTTTTGGGCTGAAGATAAATATAGACAGGAATATTCTAATATTCACTGGCCAGTGTTACACTTCTACGGAGGATTAACAGGAATTGTAGGAACACCACTTGAAAAAAGTTTAGCTGGCATGCTATTTTATTATATAAATCATAATGTTCTTTATTTACTGTTTGAGTCACAAAATCCAGAATATATTTCAACAGTATTAAAACAAAACCAATATAAAGTTGACATTAGTTCTAAACTTCAAGGTTACATCACTGGATATTGTATATCTCACAGTTCCTCCACAACAAAGTGGAAGATAGATGATCATAACAATCATTTATTACAATCAATGATCAGTAGTACATCAAATACTACATCAAGTACTAGTATGGGAGGAATGATTACTTATTTAAGAATTATTGAAGTTACTGACTACTCTAAATGTTTTCAAATGCTATATCAACTTGAAAAACACACAAAAGCACTCTCTCACTTTTATATTTCCGGACCTCTTATTTATTCACATAGTGATTTTACTCATTCAAAATTCCTTGATGATAGTAATTGTGATGAGCTTTCTCAACTATACAGATATTGTCCTAAACTGCAAACATTTAAACTTTCGGATTACAATAAAAAATGTAATTATACTCCATTTTTTTCTTCACTTCATCTGATGACGTGTTTAAAAACATTATTTCTTGATGGTATTGTTATAGATGATTCAACTCATATAGTAAGTAATGGACTAAGACAAACAACAACATTAAAATCACTTAACCTCTTGCGCTGTGAGTTGATACATCTATCACCAGAAGGACTATCACAAAATAAGTCAATAATTTCATTAGAGCTATGGAATGTCAAGATGAATATTGAAGTATCCAAAGCACTGAAACAAATCCTGAAAGAAAATATAAACCTCACAAGTTTGACATTGAAAGGTAACTTACAATGCTCTAACTGTCCTCCAAATGAAGAGCATTCTATTTCTTTTATTATGAGAAAAGAGTTGTTTGAAGGGATACAACAAAGTAAGAGTCTAAAAACATTATCACTGAAGAACTTTGAATTGTTGGGATTAGAAATGATAAGTACTAATTCTACGCTAACTTCATTGGAGTTGACAAATCTTGAAATGGATAAGGAAGGGGCTATGGCACTGAAACGGGTACTAGTTGAGAACACAGCTTTGAAAGAAATTGAACTGTATAATTGTATTAAATCTATGGAAGTAGCTGAAGTAGTAGGTGAAGGATTACAATACAATACAGGAGTTACAAAATTGACACTGGAGGCTATTGATGGGGTCAGAACACTTTTACACAGACTGATAAATAATTCAACATTAAGTTCATTGAAAGTTTATAATATGGAAATGGAAAAGGAAGGGACCATGGCACTAAAACAAGTACTAATTCAAAACACTGCTTTGAGAGAAATGACAATGTTTGATTGCATTAAATCCATGGAAGAAGCTGAAGTAGTAGCTGAAGGGTTACAGTACAATACAGGAGTTACAAATTTGGTACTGTGGGGTATTGAAGGGGCCAGAGCACTTTTACACAGACTGAGAAATAATTCAACATTAACTTCATTGGAATTGAATAGACTAGAAATGGGTAAGGAAGAGGCTACAGCACTACAGCAAGTACTAATTGAGAATACAACTTTGAAAGAAATCAAACTGTATAAATGTATTGAATCTATTGAAGTAGCTGAAGTAGTAGCTGAAGGGTTACAATACAATACAGGCGTCATAAAGTTGACACTGGCAAGAATTGAAGAGAATGGTGTAACTGATACACTTATAAAAGGACTACTATCATATAATAGTTCAGTACAATCATTAGTCTTGTTTAATAGTGACACAGACTATCATCTTCTCAGACTGAACCAAATGATAAAGTATGTGACTATTTATGAAATCATTGATCTTCAAACAGCTAAATACCTTGCGGATTCACTTGTTAATAGTGATTTAGAAGAGATAAGAATATTTGATCATTATGGTACAATGGGACATGATGGTGCTAAAGTATTAGCTGATGCTGTAATGAAGAATAATATTAAACTAGTACTATCAGACAGATATCAAGAATACCTCTCATTATATTCCTATCCTCTAGACAGAGTGATGTACAAGAGTAAGGATGAATGTAAGTTGTTATATAACTGAATGTATGTATCATAACTTTAAGTATAAGAGTTGAGAGATAGTTTAGTTTTAAACTGGAATCCTATATCTGTACTAGGAGATATTTAATTATAACTTTAAATAATACAATATAGTCAATATGATCTTGTAACACATCAGTATAAACATAAAGTGAGATCTTCTGATATATGATAATGAAATAGAAATTAAATCATTAATCATAATGTGATTTCCTGTATAATTTGTCTCTATGCAGTTTTGAAATTATACGTCAAGACAGACTGATCTGGTCATAGCTACTTTCTTCAAACTGATAATTCATTCAATATTTCTATAAGGTGTGGTAATAGTCATATGTACAGTTATGTATACATATTAGTTAATAATAATGTGATCATGTGACTGAGTTTATTTGTGATTTACTAAATTTAATTATAGTTATTATAGTATGATGTCAATAATTATGAATAATTATATATTCATCATTATACTATTTGAAACTAATTAATGAAATAACCAAAACTAAACTTTGAAACACTAGAGTTCTGATCGAGGTACTAATAGACTCAAAACGAAAAGGTTTATTAGTGGAATGATGTTATAACATGTTTTGCAGTGTCTATTGATGATACTTCAGGTGTCAAAGAGGAAGTCAATAAATAGCTAACACTGTTAGATGATTATTCCTGGTGTGACAGAACACAAAAGAAAAGGCCATGAAAGATAACTACACCCACATTATAACTTAAACTGATTGACAACTAGTGAAATATGCGTGTACCCAGACCCTCTGCTTCTATCTGCAAGGGTCAGACTATATAAAGCAAGCAACTGTCAATCCTAGGCTTCACCACCATAATTATTATGGTACATGGAGTTATGTACTGTTTACCATACCACAGTGGTGAGGATTCTACACACCATGGGGTTCATATTTAAGCTAAACATGTAGCTAACAGTGTATTATAATAAATTGTATAAATGCCAATTACATGTAATGATAATACATGGTATATATATGATACACACATACACATGTAACAGTGTATTAGTATCAATTGTATAATTATTATGTACATGTATAGCTATAATGATAATGTAATAGACTATTAGTATGTCTTTGCATATGAGGTACATGTAATACCGCATAGTACTACAGGAAGCGGTAGACTTCATCTTATCGTCATAACATGTTTTTAAATAATAAATATTGTTCATGTTCATGTACAAAAATGTATACTAAAATTATAATTAATGTACAACTCCACAAGAAACAAAAACAAATTGAAACTGGACTCCAATATGATCACTTGAAATTTTTAAATTATTAATATTAATTTAATTTAATTTTATAATAATTATGAAAAGAAATTTGTGGTTATCACTAGTAAAGAGGAAGAAGAATGTGTATTGAATACATGTATATTATAGCTATTAATTATGATTATGATCATAATATTGATTAGAGATGATGATACTATTAGAGTATCAGTGAGCAGTTGAAGAAATTATTATATTATTATGCATGAAAAATTAATATTTGCCGACCAACACCACATTAGTGAGTATTACAAGAGTATCAATTAATAATTGATACAACAAAGCTATCAAAATAATATTATTTTCATATCTCTAATACTGATACTGAATACAAAACACTAAAGTATATACAAGGAGTCACACAGTTTATGTATTTATCAAGTGTTCTACACATTCTTACACTGTCTCTTTAGTTAATGAATCAATGAATAACTAATAAATCTCAATAACATAATACATACATCTGAACACAACTGCACTTACACACATAATTAGTTATAAATATGGTCACAGACTCCAACACATTTTTGTCCATTGAATGTGTGAGCCCCAGGAAATCACTTGATTATATAGTGATTGGGAGATTACAGCTACCTGTTGACGTGGGAGTTTGACATACTGTTGGTATGCTGTGTTTTGCCACCTGTCTAAGATTTGAATCAACTATATCCTCCAACCCCTTGACAGCAGCTGTGCTAGCTGCACCAATGCAGAAGCTAGGCCCACTATATATTTGATGATCAATTCCAGGTTTGTGTGTGCCTATCTGACCTTTGAGACCAATTTCAGCTGTGACAGTGTTGTTCTGTCTACACATAATAACAGGGGACCTGTTGCTGGACCCCTTGCTGCTAGGTACTTGGTAGCTAATGGTCATTACCTATATCTATATAGATGTGAATTCCCTTGGATCAAGGTCAGTTTTGCTTTATTTGATATGCAATTGCAGGATGGAGGGATGAGCATGGCTGACGATGCGGGCCACATCTGTGACTATGACGAGAGCTCCATGATCAAATTCTTCCCACAAGAAAGAAGTGAATTCTGCAGCTCTCAAAAATCAAAAACCAAGCTGCCTGAAGCATATGACCATCTTGGTCTTGGTGTAAGCCTGAGAAATAGGACTCGATAGTTTGGACTTGATAGTTTGATAGTTTGGCAGAAAAGATAAATAGGGAGCAGAGTAACCTGTTGATAGGGCGAAACATTGCATGGCCTTAATTGAGGTCTGCTCGTGTTCTTAAGTGATGGTGGTGGAGGGCTGAGGGAGCCTGATTGGCTATAGCCAGGTTAGCTGTTATCTCCGGAAGTACATTTTGACTGAGTTCACTGGAGTCAAGGAGCAGTCACAAGCCATGTGTGCTTCCCCACAGGTCCCACATTTATGTCTGTATCGGCATGAACCTAGCCGCATGCATGGCCCTTGGTTCCAAAATATGTAGAGCTGGCTCCCATCTGGGGTAGATGGAATTCTTGTCAAGGCGGCCTTGCTCTGGGGGTAGTGCATGCAGCCAGGGTTGAGTTCATTATCATCAATCATATCAATATGAACTAACTGATTTCTCTTTGATATCATAATCTTACATGTGTTAACTATAAGAGGAACGAGGATGAGAGAGAAAGAGAAAAGAGAGAGAGGGGGGAAAAGACAGAAAGGAAGGGAGACAGAGAGGAGAAGAATGATGAGACAGTAAATGTTAATACGGTGTATAATACAATAATGTACATAGACATGTATATGCATAAATTGAGGATCCTTCCAGGGAAGTCCCAAGGGCTAGGTTATCCCAAAAAGAAGTCCTTGGACAGACCAAAAGACTTCCTCTGTACAATGTATTAGAGTAGCCATGTGTCTGGGAGGATCCTTTAAGGGAAGTACTATATAGGACAGTACAAGCTTAAGAGATATCCCTTCAGCAATGTATTAGGGTAACCCTGTGTCCAGAGGATCCTTTAAGTGAAGTACTGGGACAGCACATGGGAAATCCCTTCAGCAATATATTAGGGCAACCCTGTGTCCAGAGGATCCTTTAAGTGAAGTACTGGGACAGTACAAGAGATATCCCTTCAGCAATGTATTAAAAGTAACCATGCATGTGTCCAGAGGAAGTACTAGGACAGTACAAGACAGAAGTCTGTCCTGGTTTTTTTAATCAGAGTATTGTATCTAATAGATTCTCTGGACAGTATTCCATAAACGGAACTCTGTCCAGAGGATTGTTTTGTGACATAACTCATGGGATCCTCCAGATAGTATTCCATCATTTTGTAACTCATGGGATCCTCTGGACAGTATTCCATCATGTGGGACTGTCCAGAGGATTGTTTGGACAGTGTTCTATTGATCCTTGCATGCACCAAAGAAAGTTAGGAGTATGTGAGACAAATGTTGGCAATATTGGACATGAATGTTCAAATCTGGTAAGCAGTTAGTTAGTTGATGTATGGAGAGTTTCCATAATAGTTTAAGAAAACAAACCCCTACCTAGAATAAACACCTATCTCATTTTAATACCGGGTGCAGAGGTCCAGAAGAGTAATAAATGCCTGGGCGTTCTTTAAGTATATACATTATATACAGTTGTACACTACATATAAATTTATAATTAATAATAATTGTGGCAAAAACATGGTATGCATTTACAAGCAACAACATTTCATTCCAGTAGAATGCAAAATTCACAGAAATCAGATAAATGTAACTTCTGTTTTATTATTAATGTAATATAATACATGTATCTTGATATGATTTCTGATTAAAATTTAATCCATGTATGTTCTGGTTACCTTGATCTTGCGACCAAAAATGGAAAATACTACATTGTGGTCACATAATCAATAATCCACAACTTAAGAGAATTTACATTCCTAGTGGTAATATATAGTGTATATTAATTAATAGATGTATCAAGAGGATGGGTGGACACTATACTTTAATGTAGCATTTTGAAAAAAATTTAATTGCAATATTACTACTCGGAACTCAAAATCAGACAATAGTCTGATTACAGCTTTAGGAGAATACTAAAGCTCTCAGATTTTCTCTAAACAAAATCTTTGATCAGAATACCTAATATGCACAAGATTATGTAACTTTAGGAAAAGAGTTTCAGATTAGGCAGAAATGGTCTGACTAGAGTTTCAAGAGAACATTAAAATGCTCATTTGCAATCAAATAATTGATTGTTTCATATTGGGCCAAATCTTATATATAGACACTTACATAGCATAATAATTCCTTATTAGATACACAAACTTATTTTGAAGTAAAACATTACCGAAACACTGATCACTTTAATAAACACAAAATGATGAGGACTATAATAATACAGAAAGATCACATATACATAATTATTATATGTACACTGATCTATCAAAATACAAACTATGAAAGGACTGAGGAAATGAGACTGACTTGTTGCTACAGGAGCTTTCTATTCATAGCTCTTCACGGATGCCAAGTTTCATTCACTTTCTATATGTGGAAGAAACAATGTCTTCGTAAGACTAAACCGATTGCTATACTTGTTTAAGGAAGAAAAATATTGAGTAGATATATAATATATATATATATATATATATTATATAGATAGTAATATTATCACTATCAATCATTTTTTGTTTCTGATTAATAATAAAAATCATAGAAACAATGAATTAAAGTTTCTGATACCAAGACAAGTATACAAACCTTCAAATATATAATTACACATAATAAACTCGCATGCGCTCAGGGTAAGATGTCGAGTAGGAAGAGTTAGCTACGCGAGTACCACATGGTGCTCGGTACGTACGGTGCGCTCGCGCTAGCATAGCACTAGCCACACCTTGGAGGGCGCGGTTACAACTCTAGAGATGTCTCTAAATTTGATTTTCAAAATTGATACTAAAGAGGAAGATGTATTTTGTGTTTTGTCATCAAACGAACCAGCAGGATCAGTTTTTTCAGGACATAATTCTTTAGTTAAAATATGGGATAAGAGTGGACAATTGGTCGCCAACTTGGAAACAAAACCCACTCAGGATGGAGATATAACTTGTATTTGTGCTTCACCCATCAACCCTCTTGAGTTTGCGGTTTCAATTGATAAATCAGTTTTTTTGTATGATCAACGTAATTTATCTACCCCTCTTAAAATATTCAAGGACTACAGTAAAGATGAAATAAATGAAATATGTATGAACAAAAAAGGAGAGTTTCTTTGTGCTTGTGATGATTCAGGTGAAATACAAGTGATTGATATTAATGGTGGTAAAAGGTTCAGAACTTGCAGATCACATGGTAATATTTGCTCATCTGTTGTGTTTCATCCTAGAAAATCGTGGGAAATTATTTCAGGAGGTTTAGATTGTGAACTGAAAAGATGGGATTATTCACGAGGAAAACCTCTGTCCTCAATTAATATGTCCGAAATTGAATCAGAAGATCCTAAAAGCCTGTATACTATTAATCCACCAATGATCCACACATTGTGTCTAGTCGATGAAGAACCTGTTATAGCAGTAGGTATGGGTAATGGCTCAATAGGAATTTGTGATATTTCTCAAAGTGCCCAATTAAATATATTTTCAATCTCGCAGGTACATTCATCAGCTGTAACTAGTATACAACTTTTACAATTACCTTCTATTGAAGCAGGTGCATCCATGACATCGCCTAATTCTCCATATATTTTTTTATCTGGTGGTAATGATGGTAAGATGGTGGTATCATCATATGATAAAGACCCATCTTTGGTTGAATCTACCAAGAAAGTAAAGAGTAGTAAATATGAATCGTGCCATAAGATCGGTATTCGATCTTCTGCAGTAATCAATCATGGATCTAAAATTAATTCAATGGCTGTTGGTTCCTCTGATGACAAAAGAATGCTACGTGTATTTGTTGCTGATCAGACATCAGAAATATCTTTATACAATTTTCAATAACAAAATTAATTAAAATTATTATTAAATTTATGTAATAATATTTAAAATTTAATTAAAATTTCACTAATTAGTGGGCGTGGTCTTTTGGAAGCGATTAAATGATTTAAATCTGGAGGTTGCGTTGAGTGTAGCAAAACTAAGAAAGATGTCAGAGGAAGAGTTGATTGAAACTGCAATCGATGACATACCAGGAGTGAGTATTAAGTAGTGTATTTGATGTAATTGTTGGTTATTAATACATAATTATATAATAAATTTTGTTATGTGTATAATACTGGAGAGCTGTTTTGGAGAGATCAGTCATCATTTCAGCACACCCACCATTTTATTATCTGAGTTTAGACAACACTTAGCAAACTGTAGATTAATTGTAGAATAATAATTCAATCAGTAACTTACATTGTCTTGTGGAAGATTTTAACAATAGTGGTTTAGCCAGCTGAGGCTGAAAAGCAAGGCTTCCCAAAAACAAAAGACTGTATTTTCAATGACAATACAATCATACTTGTGGTCAATTAGTAATACCTACCGAATTCCCAATATCATAACCTTACCATCATGGATCGTTATCATTTAATTCCCCGATTACTGATTAACAAGATTGTGGTAGTTGTTGATCACAATTGTTTTTAATTATGGCCTGAAGGTTTAGTAGCAATTTCATTAAATATTTTCATTCAGTGTACTAAGACTGTAGTTACACTTCTTCAGGCCCTAGCATTCAGAGTACATAAAGGTAGAGACATTAGTGTCATCAGCAATGAATGATAGTCACCATTATGCATAAAGTAATCATAAGGATGCATTGACATTAATTATCACTGTTCCATGTGCATACATAACTTGATCTTTTCACTACAAAAAGGCAGTGTTTCTCCCAAAGTCAAATACAGGGTTCATGCCTCATGTTGTACATGTACTTGTAGAAATAGTTATAATGTATTTATAACAACTACATGTGGTATTCCATGTTGATAATAATAATTGACTATAATATACTATAAGAAGCTTTTAGTAAGTGTTAGTTTATAAATATATGCTTTCTTAGGTATAGGCACACTAAGCCCCTTTTCTCCATCTGTGTCTTTTAACATACCACACCCATTAATCCACTAAATATAAGAATACAAGATAGATAGAAACACTGCCTAATGCAAAAGTCAGAACCACTAACTGCCCTGTTTCACGCAGGATTTATTTTGTTTGGAGGTGAAAGAGTTGATCTCCTTCTCCATGAAATGTTTTATATTTAGGCCTTCTAGGGTTGCTTCTGAGGTCCCAGAAGACATGTAGCTGAGATGTTGTTGCATGTTGTAGGGAAGGAGGATCACCTGTAAATTATTGCTTTTAATTATATAATAATTTAGTGATCACAATATGTACTTACATCTTCTATAATTCTTTTGCATGTGCATGTGCAATCATACTTGTCTAGAGCTGTTTTTAAAGTTGTAGGTACACTGGTACTACAACAAAAGGACTATGTCAGCATGCTAGTAGTTATTGTTATAGTTTCTCACTATTTAATCACTATTGTCGCTAATGATCAGCATTATCATAGAATTTATTTGAAGATGGCCTGTTTTAAAGACACAAGTATAGTTTAATTCATGACTACATACTAAAAGTGTAACAAGCACAATTCTAACATTCAAAACACAATTATAAACCAGTGGTGTCACTGTGTGCAAACAGTCATGCAGTCAAATATTCTATTTTTAAAATATCGTTATCTGTGAAAATATATATTCGTCACCATCCATACATGTATTTTTGAATAAACATGCACTTGCTATAGTTATGTACATGTATAATATGTGACCTAATTTTCGAAAAGGGATCTTTACCCACAAAATTATTATGATCAAACACTTACCTTTAATTGCTTGTCATTTCGCCATTTTGTATAGGAAGTGAATGAAACTTAGTAGTCGAAAAGCTTAATAATACCCCTTCCTGGATACCAAATTTCATTGACTTCCTGTACAAAATGGCGGAATGACAAGCGATTGAAGGTAGACATTTGATAATTAGGACACTCCCCATAAAATAATTTCCATTAAATGCTTGCTTGCTCACCATTCACCATTTTATATAGGACCTCATTACATTAAATAGCAAGGAAGAGCTATTATTAATTAACCTGTAGAGCACTGAGCTTGTTTTCACATAATGGCTCTGCTGCAGACACATGTATTTTGGCCATCATTTGTTTTTTGTATCCCAAAATTAGCTGCTTTTGTGGCATGAAGTACTACTTCTAGCCGCTTGCTTACCTGGACTCAAAGGATCCCAATCTCTTTGTAGTACTAAATGAATTCAGTGTTCACCCAGCAACTGGGGCAAACTAAACAACCCCGCTACATGTTGACACCAGCTGCACCCTCAAGCCTGGCTAATTGGTATTACCAGTTATTAGAACCCTGGCTAATTGGTATTACCGGTTATTTAACATTCATACTCAACTGATAAATTTACTGCTTCATAATCATATAACAGATTCTGGATCGAGTTCGTCGAGGATGGAGATCACATCTTATGTGGACTGAAAAACAAAAGAGGGAACACACCTTAACACAACTAAAGAATTTTAAGAGGTTTATGGAAGACAACAAAAAAGCTATTTGTGATGCTATACAATATGATCTCCACAAGGTATGGTAAATACATCCCCTGTGTACATGTACATGTACATGCATTATTAATCAAATATAGTCAACAAGGTACAGTACCCACATGTACATGTGCAACCAACTTATTAATATACATGTACATGTATTCATTTAAAATATAAAATGTAGTGTTGCACATATACAGCAATTTGCCTATATGCTTATATGCAGATTTGATCTGATATTGTCTGTGTGAAATATATAGTTGTATTATGTAGTTTACAACTGTTCACACATGGTATAATGTTAATTCTACCATGCTTGTAGTTAATTGACCAATGAAATTGCTCAAAATGAGGTTAATAAATCTCATATCAAACCTCCTGGAGAGGTTCAATATTATATTGAAACCTCCCGGGATTATTTTCCCGGGATTGTATAATAATTTTGTCAGAGTTGTCATTGATTTATTATATATAATGGTTTATAAATTACACATTAAAAGATTATTAGCTGTAATTCATAGTGATGCTTGTTCTTTTTGAAAATCCGACACCAATTTGTATGCTTGTGATTGAGGTCTTTCAGAGCTCTAGTGTTTCCTCTCGTATGAGATCGATTCAAAAATAGTTGGGTGGGGCTGTTCTTGCATCGCGAACTTCTTGATAGCGATAGCGATCGCGATCGCTGTCAGAAGACCACACCTTATACTGGAGTGGAGGTCGAGGAGGAGCCGGAAGTCTGCCACATGTAGAGCTCTTTCTGTCATTTGCGATTGACTGTAGATCAGTTACTTGTCTAAAGAGTCACAGAAACCCACACTATATATATCCATAGGTTAGTGAAATTATGTATACTGTTGCCACGTGCAAAGATTTGCTTAGTTACTGTATTTGCAAATGAAATGCGTTGCTATACATGGTAGAAGTGCGTTATACACCTCGGTACGGTCTCTACTAGATTTATCAAACCTCGTGCCTTCGGCCCTCGGTTTGATAAATCTAGTAGAGACCTTTACCTCGGTGTATAACCTATACTTATTCTATTGTTCACGTGCTCTACATTCATCCTAAAGTACGTTGTACATGTACAAAAATGTAGTTACAGGCATATTCAGCCTTGGTTGCACACATTTTCAGATTCTACTTGTTCAGTTTGACAATAATGTATCTACAAAGCCTGAAAAATATTGTGTAAGCTGTATAGGCAATGTATAGGCAATGCAGTTGCCTATACAGATATTCTGCCTATATCTTCAATATAGGTACCTATTCAGATCCCTATACTAGTATAGGTGCAGCCCTAATTAATAATAATTAAGTTACATACTGTGCTTGTACATGTAGGTACTGTACCCTGTTGGCAATATTTGTTTTATTAATTTATTAATTATACGTAGTAATCAACAAGGTACAGTACCTACATGTACATGTACATGTGTAGCTTATTATTTAATAAATAACTATATATAGTGTACAAGGTACAGTATATACGTATATACATGTACACTTCAATAAGTTAATAAAATATGTGTACAATTTAATAAGGTACAACTCTATTTATATGTACAGGTTCTTCTATGTAAATATAATATAATTAAGAAACACCTGCATTGTACAGTGTACATGTACATGAGTATGATCTCAACAAGGTGCGATATATGTGATCATGGAATTGGATGCAAAAATCAGTCATTTGTCTAACATACTTTGTCATATGCTTCCATTTAAAAATTTGTAATTCAGCCATTTTGTAGAGGCAGTCAACTAAATCTGTTATCCAGGAAGAAAAATTATTGTTCAACACCAAATTTAGTTAGTTTGCTGTGCACAATGGTGATGTAATAAGTATTTAAATTTAAGAGTTTGACAAAATTATTAATTGCCAAATTATCCACAGTTGAATATGACAACAAGGTACATGTATATAGAGAAAAAAGTATCCCTATGACTGCTTTGTGGTGTCCAGTATTCAGTAATCATGGCTGACTTTATCATGCCTGAAACATAACAGCTTATTATAGTTATTATTTTGATCATCTACTCTCCTTATACCTCTCAAAGCACCTTTTAAAACTTTAGGAATATATTTCAGGTAGAATAGCTAGCTATTAGTTCCAGTTTCTACGTAAGCTACAAGCAGTTTTCTTTCTGGTGGTCTGTAGAACTCCAGTACACATTCTATTACACACCATGGCTATTAATTGACCAAGCCAAACAACCCCCCCCCCCATCCATAACTACACTGTATGTATACAATGCATACTCACATAAGTGACACAAGAATATATATATATTATGTATATATAAACATACATTGAACCTGTGGAAAGCAATCATAGGGATGGACCTACAAGCCATAATAAAAAGTCAATTAATTCAACACCACGGTAGTGATACAGTAATTACTGACTGTACTGACAGTAGAACAAAGGTTCGTAACTACATGGTGACATTTTATTGTACTGTACAGTGACTATATGATGACATTTTATTGTACTGTACAGTGACTATATGATGACATTTTATTGTACTGTACAGTGACTATATGATGACATTTTATTGTACTGTACAGTGACTATATGATGACATTTTATTGTACTGTACAGTGACTATATGATGACATTTTATTGTACTGTACAGTGACTATATGATGACATTTTATTGTACTGTACAGTGACTATATGATGACATTTTATTGTACTGTACAGTGACTATATGGTGACATTTTATTGACATTTTATTGTACTGTACAGTGACTATATGATGACATTTTATTGTACTGTACAGTGACTATATGATGACATTTTATTGTACTGTACAGTGACTATATGATGACACCATACAGTATAATCTCAACATTACATACAAAATACTGTATACAAATAATTAGTTGTGATATGTGTGTATAGCTTCTGATTATTTTAATTAATTTCATTAATAATTATTTTTTACATACATATGTACATGTGTATTATACATGTACAGGATCATTGTTAATTGTTTACGGAATGAGGTATACATAATGTGTATGTGTACATTGTGTATATCCTCCTAATTAACTTAATTTCCTATGTATGTATATGTACATACACAGTACATGTATGTGTTTAAATGACACTTAGTTATTTAATTAATTAAATCACAGTAATAAGACTAGACTAGTCTGGTTGGAGAATTATTTTACGTGTATGAAACCTTCCAGAAAACAGTGAAGTTTTACCCTTATAGATACATGTATAAGTAATAGCTTTAGGCCTATCTTTCTCATTTATTGACAATACATCAGAGTTTTGATAAATTTTGAATCTTGGGCCAAATTGGCTCAACAATGGTTAGTGTGTGCGCCATTGGGAATACATCTTGAGCCAATTAACTAAGAGTTAATGCTGTCAGTGACAATATAATCCTAATTAACTGTGCCACTGGCCCAAGGGAGAACCGTGCAGCACCAAATAAGAAGCTCATTAGGCCAATGGTGCACAATATGAGCTTATCAAAACACTGCAATACATGATGTTATCAGAGATGTATAATGTACATGTGATTATTACTAGCTAGAGAATGCTAGCATAATTTTCATTATGTGAGGATGAGCCTGAGAAGGACAAACTAAAACTAAAACTTTTTATGGCCTGTAGGGCTATCCCTATAATTTCTTTCCACAAGGTTTCATAATTATAGTTATATATTTGTGTCACTTACACGAGTATGCACTATGTATGTATTTAAGAAAGATCTGTCATTCCCAGGGGCTTGGTCAATTAATGGGCATGGTGCGTAATAGAACATGCCCCCAACCTCTACATAGTCTACAGACCAGCACGAAGAAAGCTGCTTGTAGCTTTAGGTAGAAACTGGAACTAATAGCTGTTCTAGGTACAATATACGTATTCCTAAAGTTCTACAAGAGCCTCTAAAAAGCAAGAAGAGTATATACTCAAAGTAATAATTATAATAGGATGTTGTGTTTCATACATGAGTAAGTCAGCCATGATTACTGAATGTTGGAGACCACAAAGTAATCATAGGGATAATGTTTTCTCTATATATCTTGTTAGTAAGCCTAATATACTATCACTAAACTAATATTTGTTAAACTGGTCATACTGTATAATAATAATAATTATAAGTATAACTAAAAGTAGTCATTATTGTCAAACTAAAAAACACTACAACGAGCGCCGTCGGGACGGGACCCTCGCCTATGTGGCAAAGTAATACAAAACACTACAATTGTTTTCATATAAAGTTTGTGTATGAAACAAACAATACTTTTTTTACATGGAATACACATAAATTTGAAAAACATTTATGGGGATTAAAACTATTATAACTTTATATCCTTAAAGACAAAATAAGAATATCAATGAAAAAAATGTATAATTTGTATATATATCTTACATCTTATTCGCTGTTTTCCTTCGAAAAACAACGAAAAATGTCTGAAGTCTAACTCTAAAGTCTCCAACGTGTTTAGTACACGACGCTTTGCAAGCATGCGCACGTGCACATACCTGTAGGTGGAGCTAGGTAGCTTTCTATCGTGCAACAATGGTGGTGTAGTAGCAACCATTACCTTGATTGTTTTTGGTTTGAAGTGTTTCTTGGCTAGCGACAGCCATGAAACAGGATCACTTGTGTTTTGTGTGTCCATATTTACTCTCGTTATTGCCCTCGTTTCATCTTAAAGTCGTAAAACGGCAACTGTGAGTTATAAAAATTGTCATAACTTTAGAACCAAAAGGTTTTAGAAGAATTCCTACGTTATTTTTTTTCCTTGTATAATTTGAAGTCTACCAGTACCCCTTTTGAAATGTCAATGTCTATATTTTTTCAGAAAAATTGCTAACACACAGACACACAGACAAAACGATTACCGTACCCTTCCGCCTACGCTACGCGGCGAGGGTAATTAATGTGTTGATTTAGTTAACTATAACTACATGTATAAATAACAAGATATATAGAGAAAAAAGTATCCCTATGACTGCTTAGTGGTATCCATCATTCAGTAATCATGGCTAACTTTATCATGCCTGAAACACATCAGCCTATTATAGTTATTATTTTAATTATCTGCTCTGTTTACCTTTTAAAGCACCTTGTACAACTTAGGAATATATTTTAGGTAGAGTAACTAGCTATTAGTTCCAGTTTCTGCGTTAGTTACACAGCTTTCGTCTAGAGCTTGACCACGCGTTTTTTTACGCACCATGCCCATTAATTGACTGGGCCCCCAAGAATGAAATAACTTCCTTAACTATGTATACAACGCATAATCGAAATATATTAATATACATGTAGTTCGAACCTGTGGGAAAGCAATCATAGGGCCATAAAAACCATTAGTAAGGTATTATGGTGATATGTATACATTGTATATGTACATGTATAACAGTTTGATTGGCTAAAGGTCACCAGTATTCATTCTATCATATGAGGCAAATATTGATTAATTTAATTATGGCTTAGCAGTATTGTACTTCCTCATGTATTTGTAATAACATGATTTAGAAGATAATGATAATTATTGTGATCAACTGTTTTTAGATAAACTACATGTACTTAAAATAAAACTGAAGGTCATTCATATTCACCATGACCTCAGGAAATATTCATAACTGGATGATCAGCAATCGTTTTGCCTGCACCATTTCTTATAATATTTTACTTGTTCTTTTTTTGTGTATATTGAATTTCAATCCAAATCATTTGTTAACCTTACGACATTAAACTATACAAAATGTAAAGTCATCAATCCTATAATTTTGAATGTAAACAGACTTTAATAATACATTGTTTGTCACTATGAATAATTGAAGCTTTTATTACAGGAAAGAAGCATTTACAAACGATCCTTTTCAGTAAGGCATTTTGTCTTTTAGTTAATGATGTAGCAACTGTAACTAAAATGAAAGTTGGCCAATAATGGACACTTTTAGATAGTTAACCCCTTTTAGTAAGCATTATTATTACCTTAGTTAATCAAACTACATGTACATGTACATGTATAACTAAACTAAACATTTGAGAAACTAGACATACTATAACTGTAACTAAAAGTAGTCATGATTGTCATACTAAAACAACACTAACACACACACACATATACATGATGTTATAGGAGATGTAGAAAGAGAGAAAGAAAGAAAGAAAGAAAGAAAGAAAGAAAGACACCTGAGACAATGGAAAAATGAAAAAGAGAGTTGCCTCAGGTGGGATTCGAACCCACGACACTCTGTACTCCAGACAGATGCTCTACCAACTGAGCTACCAAGGCAGCTCAGCTGGCAGGGTCCGAATCAAACATCTCATACGCCTGTATGAACAGGGTAACTGAACACTAGGCATTAGGTGAAGGCCGGGGTAATGAAACCACCAATGACACCAACACCAAACCTAAGCATATACATGATGTTATAGGAGATGTGTACGTGTACATGTGTGTATATATATACCAGTATTTTCTCCAAAGGGTGGTACCTTTGTGCTCCCCCACTCTTTAGTTTACTGTCCCATCCTTTAATTTTAAAGTTGATGCTGAAAAACATTGTTTATAACACTGTTGGAACATCGTTAACCAAATGGGGGTAAACATTAATATATAATACATGTACACAAACAGAAATACACACTCACAGCAACACATATACAGTACATACACAGATTCAGACACTCACATTGACACATGTACATATACATGATGTTATCCGAGATGTAGAAAGAAAGTAGAAAGAAAGAAAGAAAGAAAGAAAGACACCTGAGGCAATACATGTACATGTACTTACATAAAGTCATCATCAGATCGTTAATTATACATTGTACCTCACCTCACAGAGTGAAGAAGAGTCCCTGATAATGGAGTATAATCTGGTATATCACGATCTTGTGATATATATTAGAGATTTTGATGACTTCACCAAACCTCGTCCAGCTCAAAAGGATTTGGCTAACATACTCAATACATTGTATATAAAACCAGAACCTCATGGAGTTGTGTTGATTGTTGGTGCATGGAACTATCCCTTTCAACTTGCTGTCTTACCAATGATTGGTGCTATTGCTGCAGGTACGTTATCTCCTTTCTCCAAAAAAGCGATTTGAATGCTTAGCAAAATATTAAACTAACCACTTCCATATACATTGTAACAACCCTATATACATGTACATTTAAGTATAGTTTCTCTGTGTTTTCTTTCTATACTCTAGCTATACTTACGTAGGTTGTTGTTGTATGAAATTATGGTTAGTATAATTTTTTGGCAAAGGTTGTGTGCTTTTTTATGGCTCGTAGGGCCATCCCTGTGATTGCTTTCCCACGGGTTTGATATATGTCATTCCCAGGGGTTCAGTCAATTAATAGCCCGTGGTGCATAATAAAACGTGTGTTGTTTGTTTTGATATCTCTACATGTTCTTTCATTTTTTCGAAAATGTTTGTATTGTTCTTCTTTTATCGTACATGTACATGTACATGTTGTGTTGAGCAATAATTTTTGCAATTATCTAAAGGTGCCTCATGATTATTGCAACTGTTCATTGATACTGTCTATTATGGCAAACACATCTTTTTTAAAGATAATTATTCTGAGCATTGTCATAACTATGACTCAAGATTAATTGCATGTAATAGTATTTTTCATATTAGACCTTTTTTGTATGATTACCTACATGTACATGTACATGTAGAGCAAAATTTTGCCATTGCATGTGATATGATTATTGCAGTGTTTTGAATTATTGCCCAACCCAACATACAAGATATTGACCACACCTCTCATGAGTAATTACTGTACATGAAATTTGAAATTCCACTACTATTCTTCATTTCATATGGAGCCTACATGTAACTAGGATACATCATATACTAAAATAGAGTTGAAACTTAGCTCATGAAAAATTGCTGTGGAAACAAGCCAATAAATTGTTTCATACAATGTAGAATGTATTGTCACACCACCACCACAAGAACTAAAATAGAGTCACATTGATGGCAGCTTGGCTCATTATAAATTCATAGTTTTAAATTTGCCAGTGTGCAGGACTGTGTACATGTAGTACTATACGTATATGGATCCCTTTTTGTACATTTCATGAATTGTAATTTAAATTAACTATACATGGAGTTACATTGATAATTAACATATCTAGTCAACTGAAATACCACTAAACTAAATTACATGCATGAACTGAATCTGAGAAGATCAGTTTGACTCGACTACACTGCAAGCTCAGATTTTCAATTGGACCTCACAGTAAATATGCGGTTATTGAGTTACTTTTTTTCTTTTCACTAAATAGGGAATGCTGTTATATTAAAACCATCAGAACTTTCTGTTCGTTCATCAAATCTTCTTACTCGTCTCCTTCCGAAGTATCTTGACCAGGTGTGTCAAACGTTTAGATGTAGTGCAAGTATTGCATGTGTAGTTTCTTAAGGAACCATTATATGTACATAATTATACATGTAAATGTACATGATATTATCAGGAAAGAAAGAAAGAAAGAAAGAAAGGAAAAATGAAAAATTGAGAGTTGTGTACATGTACATACAGTGTTTCCTCTAAAGGGTGGTACTATGGCACTCTCCCATCTGTTACACTGTTATGCTGCAAAAACAGTGTTGACAAAATGTCATGTACCAATGATACATTCCTACACTCATAGTATTTAATAATCTTGGCAGAAACACTGACATGTAGGTACAGTACAACATGTAAGTGGTACAGTTCTTTGTTTAAAATGATATGGCAATCCTCTTAAGCATCAAGCATGTTACACTAAATGTACATGTACATGTACATTAAGTACACTAATTATTTTGTGTTGGCTTACATGAAGTATGAACCAAACATCCAGTATACAGTATATCCTCATTTTGAAGGAATAAAAAGATAATTATTATATGTGCCATCTCTAGACGCTTCCTAAAACGGTCACACATGATTTAAGAGTCTGGATTGATCTGTCATCAATCCTTGTACTTATATGTACTTGTGCTTGTGAGGAATCCCCTGATTAATTATCAATCGATATTTGTTTGTTAGCAGGTATTTTTTATGTTTATGTTTAATAAGGATACTTTCTCTGAACCCAATAGTGTCCTTATTATGGATACATGTAACGTTTACACTGTACATTGTAAACGTTACATGTACATGTACATGTATGTAACAACAGCATTGTAACAGGATATAAATTCAGTTATGCAGTGTTCTGCCCACACTGGTTGGCACTGGTTGGGAATAACCACCACTCAGATAAATTAACCACCTCTCAAATATACATGTACATAGGCCAATGAGACAAAATTAAGTACACTGAGTAGATTCAATGTAAAATGCAACCACCACTCTGAATATCCTGTTATGGTATAATTATAAACTATTAACAATAGAATATCAGGTCAGGTTATCATTAATTAGATATGCGTCATTTACTTATACCTACTGTGTGTGTGATAGAATTATTATTTGCAGCTGTTCATTTGTACAGCTGTTATTAGTATTGTTCTATCATAATGAATCTATTGTTCATTGTTGAAGCATGTACCTCATAGTTTTGATAAATACAGTGTCAACCATATAACCAATACAAGTCACTTCAGCAAAATTAATGCTTCTTTGTAATTATGTATTGTATACTTACTATACAAATCATGAATACATGAAGTGAAGTACTCTATAAGTATTATAATTTTGTAGAATTTCTCTATTGTATTAGTTGTATTCTCCATGGGTAGGTTATTAGACACAATAGAACATCTTTATAAAAAATAAGAATGTTTTGCCTTCCTCACTGACATAATGATATAATAATAACACGATACACATTTTTTTCTTTTTTATATGAGAGTATGGTACACGACAGGTCGAAGGATCACATACATGTATGTACTTTATGCCACCTTTTACTTTTCATTTTTCACCCTGTCCTGTCTCCATACAAATTGGAACCCTTTTCAACGCACATAATATCTCTCATTAGGATTACTATGGAGTTATACCTGGAGGTGTGACTGTTGCTCAAAATGTAGTGAAAGAAAGATATGATTATGTTTTCTACACTGGAAGTACTTTTGTTGGGAAACTTGTAATGGAGGCTGCTGCAAAGCATTTAACACCTGTCACTTTGGAACTTGGAGGGAAAAGGTTAGTATTAATGTAAAAGTACATGTATAGCCTCTCTTAAAATAGTGGGCTTGGATTAAACTGTTGGCACATGTGCTAATTAACATGCAAAACACCACATGGTGTGTGTCAGTTTGTAGCACTGAATAACATACATGTAGCCATCTTCTGCTGGTTTGGAACAAGAGCAGGAGATCCAAGGTGCTATATAGAAACATAGATCTCTTAAATTGAAACTGTCCATATTACCTTTTTTTAGCGAATATGAAACGTAAATCTATGATAATTCACAGATATCCGGGAGATTACAGTTAATTATTGCATGTACAAACCGATCAGTTTCTACACCATCCTCAGAGCCTGGGTACCGGGCTAGTCCAAGTTGTAGTACAGTGTTCATGGAACATCTCATTTGCCTTAGTTTCCAACTTTCCATTCATGTATGGTCGTTTTGAGTTACAAAACCTTCTCGTAATCAAATGGAAATACATGTACATGTACCTATATATTGTTCTGCAATATACTGTACCAACTCTGTGCATACAGGTACATGTAACTGTATTTCCCTAACCTCAATCATCCAACCCTGCAGCAACTTATTTTGCACTGCAATCTTACACAATCATATGTAAACCAGGCTTTAAGAGCATTAGGTTTGTGTCACAATGCAACTGTACAGTAGTGAGTACTGGTGATTGAATTACTCACCAGGTGTTGTAAGCTTATTTCTCATCCTGATGTACTGTACGTTATGTACATGTACATGTATGTATATGTATGTACATGTATAAATCCACTTACCATTTGATCAGTGCTTAAAGTTGCTAAAATGCTACACTGGATTGTACTACAGTGTAGTTCACATAGTTCAATCCACTCGCTTTGGGCGAATTTTCTGTTGATTCAACTGTTTTCTCAGTTTGCTACATTCTAACATAGGGTAATGTCTGCATACATGTATTCAGAATTTATTGCATCTGCATGTGAGCAAGCTGACCTTTGAACCCCTAATTGACCTCATGCTAATTTTTGAATGTAACATTCAGATATCAGTCACTTACCGTCAAGAGAAAGAGAGATTATTGGCCTGGGAAGAAGAAAAAAACAATTAGAGTATGTACATGTATGTACATGTATGTACATGTATGTACACGTACAAATCCACTGACCATTTTATCAGTGCTCAAAGTTGCTAAAATGCTACACTGGATTATACTACAGTGTAGTTCACATACATGTACAGTGTGTACATTTAGTTCAATCCACCGCGTTGGGCGAATGTTCTGTTGATTCAACTGTTTTCTCAGTTTGCTACCTTCTAGGAAAATGTCCGCATAATTAGAATTAATTTGCATCTGCACATGAGCAAGCTGACCTTTGAACCCCTAATTGACCTCATGCTAATCTCTGAGCTAGGACTTCCAGCGGGCACCATTAGCACTATCATAAAGAACTGTGATTCTCTTCAAGTAAATCATGCTCTGAACCAGTAGCATCAAGAAGCGAAGCAGAGCCTCAAGTCACCCAACTCGCCTTGATGTGGATGCCTATCTGTGACAAAATTGCTTTATGTGACCTGGAAGCTGAAGCATCAGCAAATACATATGGCTGTCCCTAAATATTCTAAGCCATTCTATATAGCTGTTATATTTTCTAAGCCATTACAGCTGTTTCCAAAATTTTCTAGGCCATTGTGGCTGTCCCTAAATTGTGGGTGTTCCTGAATTTTCTAAGCCATTGTGGCTGTCCCTAAATTTCTAAGCCATTGTGGCTGTCTCTAAATTTCTAATCCATTGTGGCTGTTCCTAAACTTTCTAAGCCATTGTGGCTGTTCCTAAATTTTCTAAGCCATTGTGGCTGTTCCTAAATTTCTAAGCCATTGTCTAAATTTTCTAATCCATTGTGGCTGTTTCCACATTTTTCTAAGCCATTGTAGCTGTTCCTAAATTTTCTAATCCATTGTGGCTGTTTCCACATTTTCTAAGCCATTGTGGCTATTTCCACATTTTCTAAGCCATTGTGGCTATTTCCACATTTTCTAAGCCATTGTGGCTATTTCCACATTTTCTAATCCATTGTGGCTGTTTCCACATTTTCTAAGCCATTGTGGCTGTTTCCACATTTTCTAATCCATATTGTGGCTGTTTCCACATTTTCTAAGCCATTGTGGCTGTTTCCACATTTTCTAAGCCATTGTGGCTGTTTCCACATTTTCTAAGCCATTGTAGCTGTTCCTCAATTTTCTAAGCCATTGTGGCTGTTTCCACATTTTCTAAGCCATTGTGGCTGTTCCTCAATTTTCTAAGCCATTGTGGCTGTTTCCACATTTTCTAAGCCATTGTAGCTGTTCCTCAATTTTCTAAGCCATTGTGGCTGTTTCCACATTTTCTAAGCCATTGTAGCTGTTCCTCAATTTTCTAAGCCATTGTAGCTGTTCCTGAATTTTCTAAGCCATTGTAGCTGTTCCTCAATTTTCTAAGCCATTGTGGCTGTTTCCACATTTTCTAAGCCATTGTAGCTGTTCCTCAATTTTCTAAGCCATTGTAGCTGTTCCTGAATTTTCTAAGCCATTGTGGCTGTTCCTGAATTTTCTAATCCATTACAATGTATTTGACTTTCTCCCATAGTTTTTATCTCTCTTCCTCTCTCTATGTTTGTGAATCTAGCTGTGTTCCCTCTTGTCTGTCGATCTGTTCTGTCCGTTCATCTATCTATCTATCTATCTATCTATCTATCTATCTATTCTATCCATCCATCTATCTATCTATCTATCTATCTATCTATCTATCTATCTATCTATCTATCTATCTATCTCTCTAATTTATCTATCTGTCTATCTATCCATCCTTCCATCCTTCCCTCCCTCCTTCTCTCTCTCTCTCTCTCTCTCTCTCTCTCTCTCTTTCCCTCTCTCTCTCTCTACATATACAGTCCTGTTGTAGTTACTGATGATGCTAACATAAAGGTTGCTGCCAAGAGAGTTATGTGGGGTAAACTGACTAATTCTGGTCAAACCTGTATTGCTCCAGACTATGTCCTATGCTCATCTCGTGTCAGGGACAAGTTTGTAGATGCTTGTAGAGACGTTACAAGGAAGTTCTATGGCCAGGTACAGTAGGTGTTGTCCACTATTGATACACCAATAATCAGATCTGTTTTTGTCATTTTATTTTTCCATATATCTTTTTTATTGTCGAATTGAGTAATTCAAATAATATTGGTTGCTTCAAAATTTTTTACTTAAATCATTGCTGATATCTACATGTACATGTATCTATCTATGTACATGTACATGTACATGTATCTATTTATCCATCAATCTACATGTATTCATCCATCCAGCCATCCATCCATCCATCTATTCACCTACATGTACATGTATATCCAACTATTCAACCATCTATTCATCTATGCAACTTTCATGTACATGTAGTTACCATAGTGACGGGTCTTGTAGGTACATTTAGTTATGTACGTGTACACGTATGTATGTAACGTAATAATGTACACATAATAAATGATTTCTTGTTTTTGTTTGTGTGTGTGTGTGTTCAGGATCCATCAAAATCTAAAGATTATGGTCGAATTGTGAATGGTAGGCATTTCAAGTGAGTAATAGTGACCACAATCACATATGCAATGCAGTATCACACCATTATCATGAGTACATGTACGTACATGTACATGTACAGTATAATAAGGACCACAATCGCATATGCATTACAGTATCACATCATTATCACAAGTACATGTACAGTATAATAAGGACCACAATCGCATATGCATTACAGTATCACATCATTATCACAAGTACATGTACAGTATAATAAGGACCACAATCGCATATGCATTACAGTATCACATCATTATCACGAGTACATGTACATGTATAATAAGGACTACAATCGCATATGCATTACAGTATCACATCATTATCACGAGTACATGTACATGTATAATAAGGACTACAATCGCATATGCATTGCAGTATCACATCATTAACATGGGTATACACGTACATGTATATACATGTATGTGTAGTAGTAACCAGAATTACATATGCATTGCAGTGCCTCCAGCTAAATATTATTCATTTCAGTATAATATTTATAATCTTCGGGAAATTTTCCGTATTTTCGAACAAAAATAAATAACATATGCTTTCGGTACAGCTGGTCCTAGTCAATGTAGTTGAAAGTTTAGTCTTCTTTCTGGCAGGTACACTGACATCAGTATCACTAACTGTAACACAGTTTACACTACAAGTTATAGACTCACTACTAGAGGCTCTACTAGATGCTGAGTTGCTACTGAAAGAGGCTTCCATGATATAAATATGGAAATATCCGTGTAGTTTAGTCGGAGGCACTGGAATGTATTCATTCATTATATCAACCTTCAAAGTAAAGTTGGAAGTCTTGGATAATGATTCAATATATTACATACATTACAGTATTACTGCTTTTGCAATAATCGTATCGCATGATTTTGGTCTGCCAATATTATCACAATGTCAGAATATTGTCTTACTGCAATTAAATAATACATGTAGTTATAATTTAATAATATTGTATGCAGTTGATAAATACTATTACACTTAGTCTTGAGCCATGTGCTCTCAAAACAAGGATATGAAGTGTCTCAATGAGTAGGAATAATCGCAAGTTGCATACAGGCAATACTCGCAAAACTTAATTTTCAGTATTTGTCATCATGTCATAGTTTGATGTCATTGTGAATGTGAACAGACTTTACAAGCACAAGTACATGTACTTCATTTCTGTTTTGATTCTATAATACATGTACATGTGTACATGTAAATAAATATCTAATCTGAAACTTCAATTTGCTCCACTCCATTTCACTCTAAAATGCTTAATGCATGTTATAAATATTCATTAAACACAAGTACCAAACTACCTGTACTTCACCCCATGTTTGGACTACTGTTCGACTATATATGTGTACATACATGTATATACATGTGAATTTGTATTTCCATTAATCTATCAAACTGTTTATTTTATTTTCATTCTCCAGTCGTTTATGCAAGCTGATGTCCTCTTCAAAAGGACATAATATCATGAATGGTGACACTAATGAAGATGAGAAATACATTGCCCCTGCTATCTATATTAATATAGATAGTGATGATTCTCTGATGCAAGAGGAACTCTTTGGCCCAATATTACCTGTACTTACGTTCAATGAAATTGATGAAGCTATTCAGTTTGTCAACGAGAGGTTAGTTGTATATATTGAGAAACAAGATATATTGAAAAAAATATCCCTATAATTGCTTTGTGATGTCTCTGTATATTTATCAATCATTGCTGATAATAATAGTGTCTCTACCTTTCTGAAAACTCGAAAACTAGGCCCAGAGGGATACGTGTAACTGCAGTCTATGGTGCATAGAAACTTTACACTTTCAAAGTTGTAAATGATGACTTTCTCATGTTTGAAACTCAACAATTAACATGTACTTGTTAAAGATTCTTGCATCATCTTTATATCGTTTCTCTGCTATATGCATGTACAATAGTTAATAGTCAGTGTTCTCGCTAGGAATTTTAGTTCAAGTGGGGGAGGTTTGGCAAATTAATTAATTTACTTCACACTAATATAAATAATTAGCTAGTTTATTAATTAACCCTTAGAGGACTGATGTCACATATATGTGACGTTTCACCCCTATGTGGTTCGGAGTGTGTTCCTAGCGTTACGAAGCCCTCCAATTCCTTGTAATTGGTGTCAGGCACAAGGCCATGAAAATGGCTAAAAAAGTTACTGCTTTTTCGGGCGCCCTTTGGACTAAATAACTACTACGGGGGGAATTTTAAAGGGGGTGTCCCCCCTTAATGGGGGTTCAAAGGGGGCGCCGCCCACGCGCTCTGGTGGGTACCTCAGCCATTTCCCTTGCTGTAAAACCTGAAATCATGGGTGTTGCTGGTACCAATATGCAGTGGGGTCATTTTGTTTGCTCCAGTTCCAGTCAATAAAGGGAGAGCACTACATTTGATGTAATCCTACAAAGCGCTTGGGGACTTTCGAGTCCCGGTAAGCAAGTTGGTAGAAGTAGTGCTCCATGTTGGAAATGTAGCCAAGTTTGGGGTAAAGAAAGTGAACGATGGCCAAAATATATGCAATAGAGTCGCCAGTGTTGGAAATGGGAAGAAATTTGATAAACAAGCTCAGTGCTGTAAGGGTTAAATATGCACATTTTCAATGCTTTCCTAATTTACCAGCTATTGATTTCTTTACAATTCTATACTCTTAAAATCATGTTTTGTAATATATCCATCAGTTATAAAGTGTTTACTTCACGAAAATGATGCAAACTACAGTTTAGCACCAACTTATTAAATATGCACGTTTTTTTTTAACTCATAAAAACTTCTTTCTTGGATGATTTTCCAGTGTAAAGAGCCGCTAAGTTGAACTCTGCAGTGCCTAACGACTCCAGAAAAGATTCGTAACAAAGAACAGCAGTCCAGCACAATCAGCAGCAATCAAAATTATACAATTTAGCTACGCTGTTTACTTTGTGTGGTATTCAAAGTAGTTATTAAAAATGATTTATGAGTCAATAAATTACTGCTTGTGACAGGACATTGAATGTTCAGTTCAAAGCTACTTTTAAGTGGGGGAACTAAAATTGAAGTGGCAATCCCCACCTGATTTAAGCCTAGCAAGAACACTATTAATGGTATTATTTGCAGTTTTATGCTCTTCCTGTGTCTTCCCGTTGCTCTATAGCTTGAGCACACGTCCTTTTACGTGCCACCCCCATTAATTCACTGTGCCCCCAAAAATGATGTAACTTCCTTAACTACATATACAACGCATACTCGCATAAGTGACACAGACATACGTATACATGTATATAGATTCAACCCCACGGTAAGCAATTTTATGGATTGCCATGTGGGCCATAAAAACTATCCTTATGATTGCTTTTTGATGTCATCATTGACCCTTCCTCTCAGGAGGGTTACTGTAATTGGTTGGAAAAATGTGTGTGTGTGGAATCGCTGTTTTTAAAGAACTGGGCACTTCTGCATTTCCATATTTGGTGTGTGTACTCTCCTCCAAAGTGGCAAGAACAAGGACTGATATTTTCTGTACTATACTGGAAGGTATCAGTCAGGTTAAGAAATCTGTTTCACATTAGCATCATAATTAATCAGTATTAGAGACAGTTGTATAATACTACATAAAACCCGTAGATTTCACAGAGTTTCGTAAGTGTTATTTACAAAATTGCATTAAACCAACAGAACTTGGTAAGTGTTTTCTGTTCAGCTTCTACACATATCATTGTTTATGTTGAGTTGAGTATAGTCAACAGCAAACAAGGTGTGGCTGGCTTCCATATTTAGTTTCCTAACTATATATAGGGAAGGGTAATGCACTTTGGTTCATATACACGTAGCCTTCATGAAATAATAAGAGTACAATGTTTTTGATAAGCTCATACATGTATGTCACACCATTGGCCCAAAGAGCTTCTTATTTGGCACTGCACAGTTCTCTCTTTTGGCCAGTGGCGCAGTTAATGATTATATTGTCACTAACAGCATTAACTCTTAGTTAATTGGCTCAAGATGTATTCTAAATGGCGCACACACTAACCATTTTTGAGCCAATTTGGCCCAAGCTTCAAAACCTATCAAAAACCTCTGTTAGAGTATATACATGTATGATACTATACTCACATGTAGCTAGTATACATCTATCTGATGGGTAGGGTCTCTTGTCATAGGGATAGAGTTTCTATCACAGTATTATAGTATAGTAGGACTGCAATGAATAGTACATGTATCTGGATATTCACTTAGATTAAGGAACAAATATCCGGATATTCACTTAGTTTAAAGAACGAATATCCGGATATTCACTTAGTTTAAAGAACGAATATCCGGATATTTGCTTGCTATTGGAGAAAATATTATCACAACCCGTTTCTAGTGAAATATCAAACTACTATACATGTAGATGTTTATAACAACAACCAGTACTCTACAGGTGTAGAAACCCAATAACATGGAGCAAGAAACTTCTCCGTGGCCTTTTTATTGCAATTATAATATAATTTCACATTTCTGCAACCCATGACCCTCGCCTGTTAGTCCATTGCTCTACCAACTAAGCCTCTAGCTAGGACTCAACTGACTGAGACTAAGCTGTGGTCCCCCTATTGGGAAACATCTTTTCTCCGACAACCTATAATAGACTATTCAAGTACATGTAGCCTGATTAGTTAACTATAACTAAAACCCATATTAGTAAAACATTGTTACTTTTAATTAATGAAACTAAATTACAAGTCTACTAGAATAACTATAACTTAATTAAAATGAAAGATAGCCAATAATGAGCTTAGTTAACTAAAACTAAAACCCTTTTAGTAAGCCTAATATTATATAATGTTAATTAAACTATTATTCAACTACATGGAAATAGTTTGAAACTATAAATAAAACTTGTCATTATTATCAAACTAAAACAATACTAATGTACATGTACATGTAGCCTGATTAGATTGTTAGATTTGAGACATGATAAAGTTATCAGCTATAGTTATTGGTCATTTATCACAAAGCAATCATAGGGATACTTTATCTTCAAATATGTTGTTATATAATTATTATATATTTTTTATTAACAGAGAACGTCCATTAGCATTTTATGTGTTTACTGAAAACAGTAGTACATTTGAGAAGATAGCTGGTAGTACTAGCAGTGGATGTGTAGCACAAAATAACACAATTTTGTATGCTGGAGGTAAGAATACATGTACATGTACGTACATAATACGTTGAAAGGGCCATTATACCACAAAATAATTTTGATCAAATCCTTACATTTAATCACTCACCATTCCACCATTATGTACTGGAAGTCAATGGAATTTGGTATCTAAGAAGCTTGTACAAAATGGCACAATAGTGAGCAATTGGAGGTAAGCATTTGATCAAAAGTATTAATTTTGAAAGTGTTACTTTTCAAAAATTAGCTACATGTAGCACACACATAACATAAAACTCTCTTTATTTCAATTAGTGTTGTTTTAGTTTGATAAAAATGACTACTTTTAGTTATACAAAACAAATACATTAAGAAAAGATTGCTGTTGGAGAAAAGATGCTGAATTCCCAGGTGAGAGTCAAACCCACGACCCTGGCCTGCTAGTCCCAACTATGCTACTAGGACTCAACTGACAGAGACTATCATCCATCACAAAGCAATCATAGGGATGGATACATTTCCTCAAAATATCTTGTTATGTATATAATTATATACATGTATATATATGTATATTTATTTATTTATTAACAGAGAACGTCCTTTAGCATTTTATGTGTTTACTGAAAACAGTAGTACATTTGAGAAGATAGCTGGTAGTACTAGCAGTGGATGTGTAGCACAAAATAACACAATTATGTATTATGGAAGTAATAATGTACAAGTCAGAAACTTTTAGTTTAGCTATAGTTTAATTAACTAAAATAATACTAAAAGGGTTTTCATCCTAGTTATTATACCATGTAGTCATTTATACTTACAGTTTAGTTAACTAAAAGTAAAAATGCCTCACTAAAATGGGTTATAGTTATAGTTAACTAAAACAACACTAATTCCAATACATATCGACATGGATTCAGATTATTAACATAAAATGTATCTATTAAGATTAAGTTTTGCCTGTACTTCAGACACCAGATATTATAGGTAACTAAACTACATGTATATGTATACCTCATTTTGTAGCATACAGTACCTGACTTTATTAAGTTTACATACTATAATGGGAGCTACACTTTAGTAATAGCATAGTACTAAGGTGTAATACTGTGTAGTACATTCAAAGTACAGTGTACTTCACTCATAAAGTACACTATAGTCAATGGAAGTACAGTAATAGTATGTAAACTTAATAATGTCAGGTACTGTATGTTCAATTATTGTTCATGTGCATCACTACTTTTTAGCACTGCTCCAACCATTTCTGTTGGAAAATGAAACTCACAAATTACTAGAAAATATAGAAAAAGCTCAACAAATATGATTCCGAATGATGTATCAATCTTTTCCTACAATGAAATAGTACTATAAAGTTTGAATTCTTAGTCTATAAAATATCTGCCCTATACCACTTGCCTATACCTACATGTATACTGGCATAGGCACCTATACCAGTATACATGTAAGTACGTATACCTACATGTATACTGGCATAGGCACCTATACCAGTATACATGTAAGTACGTATACCTACATGTATACTGGCATAAGCACCTATACCAGTATACATGTAGATACCTATACCTACATGTATACTGGTATAGGTACCTATACCAGTATACATGTAAGTACGTATACCTACATGTATACTGGTATAGGCACCTATACCAGTATACATGTAGGTACAACATTAATTGAAATTAAAAGTACTGTGATGATTGTGGTGTATCATGCTTCTTACTTCATGACCAGAGTGGTCTCTAGGCTTCTTTTGAATGGATTACTGTCCTTCTTGAAACCCTAAATATCCTTCTTAAAACCATAAATTACTAAATGTTTCCTTCTTGAAATTCTATACTTGAATTGAGGATTGTATCTTGTGTTTAAATGCATCCTTACTAGTGCTAACACCAGGATTTTCAAACAGAAGAGTACATTAAGTAATTACCACAGCAACAACCATCTGCAGTATACATGTACAGTATATGTCAATGAAATGTCACCATACAGTAACAGTAATTACCTTAGTTCAACTGTCAGTATAGTACAGTAATTACTGTCTCACTACTGTGGTGTTCAATTGACCAGTATACCAATTACTGTCAAAACTACTGTTGAACTACTGTAGTGTACGTGGAAATGAAACTACTGAGTAATTACTGTACTGTATGGTGACTTTTATTGACTTATACTGTACATGTACATGTACACATGTACATGTATTATCTTTATCATCAGTAATTAATATTATATTGTTGCTCAAGTAATTTTTGTTCTTATATTTTGAAAAGAATTCAGAAAAGTGTCACATTAATTATTAGTGATGTAGTACCCAACTATAGAAGCCTTGTAAGAACCCTGATCATTACACCATTGAGATTAAGAAAGGTGTAACATTGTGATGTAGTACCCAACTAAAGAAGCTTAGTGAAAACCCTGATCCTAACAGCATTGAGTTCAAGAAAGGTGTAACATTAATTATTGGTGATGTAATACCCTACAATGGAAGCCTAGTAAAAACCTTGATCCTTACACCATTAATTAATTAATTAACCCTTAGAGCACTGAGCTTGTTTTTCAAAATTCTTCAGATTTCCAACACTTCAGTTTGTATACAGCACAGTTTCAATTTATGTACATGTACATGTACATATACATGTACAGTGTACATGTATAATAAGTATAGTATTGTACAATTAGCTCAGTGTTTCATTTTATTGGACATTCACTAGATTTATCTGATAATGTCCGCATGACTGGCTATTTCCACACCACTACAGATATATACATGTATATACATGTATATGCATCAGGTACATGCACATGTACATGTAAAAATCGCTAACCCAATAGGGAGGGTTCTATGGTCTTAATCTTTTCATAATTGATGAGTATGTTTTTATCAGAGTTTACAATTCTTTTTTTATACATGTAGTTTCTTCTCTACCATTTGGAGGTGTGGGACACAGTGGTATGGGTGCTTACCACGGCAAGTTCACCTTTGATACTTTCTCTCACATGAAACCTGTTCATCGTAGTATTACAAAACTTGACAGCTTGAATGAGTGAGTACCTCACACAATGTCTCCAAATTTTAATTTTTAATATCTGTTACACAATTACATCTTAAATTTCTGCAAACATGTACATGTACTTCAATAAAATTCACTAGAAAACTCGTTTGTGCTTGCATATCTCTGCTACTGAATGTCAATAGCTCTATACTAGTGACCTACATGTATATATACTACATGTACATGTAGGTTTTCGCTATACTTAAGATTCCAGTTGTTATAAACAAAATTGACTATATCAACACATGTGTTCACTCTTTTTCTAGTATATGTTCATGTGTATTACTACTTTTTAACACTGATCTAGCCATTTCGATGGAAATAGCTCAAGAAATATGATACTGAGTGCTGTATCAATTTTTTCTTTCTTATAGTAAAATGTTTATAACAACAGACAAAGTTTATAAAACTATCCGTTCAGTACTACAGGTGTAGAAACCCAATAACATGGAGCAAGAAACTTCTCCGTGGCCTTTTATTGCAATTATAATATAATTTCACATTTCTGCAACCCATGACCCTCGCCTGTTAGTCCATTGCTCTACCAACTAAGCCTCTAGCTAGGACTCAACTGACTGAGACTAAGCTGTGGTCCCCCTATTGGTAAACATCTTTTCTCCGACAACCTATAATAGATTAATCATGTACATGTAGCCTGATTAGTTAACTATAACTAAAACCCATATTGTATTAGCTGTAATAAAACATTTGTGACTCAAAACTCTCTCTCTCTCTCTCTCTTTCTCTCTCTCTCTCTCTCTCTCTCTCTTTCTCTCTCTATCTCTCTCTCTCTCTCTCTCACTCTCTCTTCAGCATTGTTTATCCACCTTACTCCAAGAATAAAATGAGACAGGTTAACTTCATGCAAATACCTTCATCACGACGCTGGGGCATTCTTCGCCCACTGTTGCTAATTTCTATCATAGCAGCTATTGCCATACTTCTTCAGGTACAGTATGCTGAAATTATTCACCAGCAGAGACACTTTATAACAGACCTATTACATTCACAATTACACATGTACATGTACATGTAACCATGACTGAGAAAATGAGTTACTTGAGAAATAATAACTTATCAAATTTGTGAAAGCCACACTCACAACAAGTTACATGCATTGCCCTATAATACTTTAATTAATTAACCCTTAGAGTACTCCTATGCACTTGGGAGTGCGTTCCTAGTGCTATGAAGCACTCCGGTATTTGGTTTTAGTGATAAGCCTATGGCTTTTCGGCCACACTTTGACCTAAATATAGAGTATAGGTGAATTATAAAAGGAGGTATCCCTCCGTTGAACAGAGTTTGAAGGGGGCTATGCACCCTCACTTATTAAGTAATTTGGAATTTCAGTGACTCTGCCCACGCAATCAGGTGGGTAGATGAGACATTTCTCTTGCCAATATTGTGGGATTAGCTGTTGCCAACATGTAATGGGGTTGTTTTGTTTGTTTTCAAAAGAGGGAGAACACTGCATTGGACTTAGTCCTACGAACCGCCTGGGAACTTTTGAGTCATGGTAAGCAAGTTGTTACAGGTACAAATGTAGTACTCCATATCAGAAAAGTAGCCAAGATTAGGGTACAGAAAGTGAATTGTGAAAAACATATTCAGTTCTATAGTGGTTAATTAAATACTTGCTTTTCCCAATCATTTTGTACAGAAAGTCAATGAAATTTGATATCCAGGAAAATTAATCAATGCTCCTTCTAGATTAGTTAGCTTCTTGTTAAAAAGGATTGTATAACAAGTATTCAAGAGTAACTGTTTTTTTTTTGCCAGAATTACATGTAATCTGTGATATGTGATATACATTGTGTAGGCGTTGTTTTCACAAATTGATTCACAAATGAGCACTTGCTATTTGGTACATTGTATTAGTAGTGTTTCAGTATGATAGTGATGACCACTTTTAGTTATACATGTAGTCATAGTATGATGATTTGCTTAAAATTTTAGTTCTTATGTACATGTAGTTGATTAACTAAAATAAAATAGGCTTACTAAATGTTTAGTTAACTAACTATAAGTGCCCAGTATTGGCCATTTTTGGTTTTACATGTACATGTAGTTAGTTACAGTAATTGCAATATACTTATATTTTTGTTACAGTTTAGTTAACTAAAAGTCACAATACCTTACTAAATGGAGTTATAGTTAACTAAAGAATATTATTATAATTATACATGTATATATTAGAGACAATGACATTGTATTATTGAGTTACAGTTGAATCATTATAAATTCATAATTTGAAATACATGTGTAACCACCACACCATATGGGTACATGCAATTTTTCATGAATTTTTGATTAGGTTGGTTTCAACTTAATGCAATTAAGAGCATGTGGTAATAAAGGTGTACATGTCATGGGTTTGAATCCCACCTGAGGCAACTCATTTTCATTTTTTCATTGCCTCAGGTGTCTGTCTTTCTTTTTTCTTTCTTTCCATCTCAAGTGTTATCATGTGTAATATAATTACAACTAGTCGATGCCCAATACCTGTTATCAACAGATCCAGGTTTAATGGATTAGTCAAACTAATTGTTTGGGTAGAAATTACTATAGTTCATCATTACGTTAATTTTAGGAGTGTGTGACTATTGAATTAATATATTAGCACTGTTTGTGAATTAATTGATTATCAAAATAGGGCTGAAATGAAACTTGCAAATGAAGTACAGTTTACTAGTTTAATTACAGTAAATGACATTGCCAAAAAATATTTAAGATACATAAACAGCTATAAAAGTTGTATTACTTCATCCTGGTAATAATTCATCTTCTAAAGTACTTTGATTTTCGGCATTGATTTGAACCAATATTACAATTAGTCATGATTGATTGATCAATTGCAAACCCCTAGTTAACGTGTTATACATATACATGTAGATAGGGATGGGCAATTATGCAAATATGAGTTATTGGTTATTGTCTGTACGTCTGTACGTGTAAGTATCACTATTATTGTGATTATTGGCTACCTTACATATATATGTAGATTTCATTCAACAATCAAATTGTTACCTTTTATTTGTTGAGTAAACTGTGTTGAAAAACTGATTTAGATGTGATAGTACTGAAACCAGAAGTTATGGCACAATAATTGTTATTTTTGTGACCATGATATGGCAATATTTAGACGATATGATTATCACAGGAAATTTTAATCACGAGTATCACGATAATCAAAATATTCCCCATCCTATAATGGTATGTTGTTCTGATATTATAAATATTAGGTAGGTGTAGTTTTGTTATTGTTAATAGTAATGGATACGAATTAATGGAATGATGAATCTAAAAGTTATTAACCCTTGCCTGTATAGGTGGAGTGGATGGTTGCTATAATCAACTTTTCTGTCTGTTCCCAACTAACAACATTAGCTGTTTGATTGAGCTATCAACAAACTTAAACGGGCTTTGTCTAAAAACCCTTTTTCGTTCTTAAGTTATGACTTACAATTGCCATTTCACCACTTCTAGAAGACTTCTGGTAGCAAAGAGCACATGAAAACACAATTCATCTTGTTGTACCATACACACTATGAATAATAGATCTATTTATATTGTCTCCAATTTTTATCTTGTCAGCAATCACACTTCACACTTGTGGCAGTGCATTCATTAATTTTGACATTCTTTTTTTCTGTTCTTCTCAGATCTATGGTATCCCTCGTTGGGTGTACAAGTATTGAACAACAAACATTAATAACTAATGATTGTTAGGCTAAAATTAATAAAATGTTTTTATACCCCTTGAATGCTGACAATTGTTAAATCATTAATTTTGTTATAATAATAATGATGTTAAAGTGTAATGTACATGATACTATTAATGATGCTGACATTTGTAAACATAATTTTCTTTTTCTTTCAAAGAAGATAGTACAGACACACATTAGAGAAGGGTTGAAAGAGGAGGGGCTGCAACCAACTTACTACTCTCACAATTATGTAAAATAATGAGCTATATAGCAAATGGTCATTAATGCTTAATTATACTAAAAATCATAAAGTATTATAATTATTATTATGAGATTGTGGCTGGTGGTGCAGAAGCTGTGAGTATGGGAATGAAAATCTTAGTATCAGTCCTAATTTAATTGTTAATTTAGGGTCCTATATACACCTGAAAAATAAGCAGAACCAGTACATTACCATACATGTTTACTCACCTTATTAAAATCCATTCTGATTGATCATCCATTATCAGGCAGCACCTTGTATTGTAGAGGTTATAATAATGATTTTCATAATTTATAGAGCTAGAGGTCTGAGGCCCTGGAGAAATATTTGAATTTATTATAGCAGATCCAGAATGGTTCACACTATAATATTATTGTGGTTATATATTACATAATCATTAGAACACCTCAGTGTGTTGATAATAATAATTATTTGCATGACTAGCCTTGTACCCACACTCTTAATTAAAGGTGCCTAATGAACGCACATTATTGACCTAATTTCCAAACTTCTAGACTTATATTTATTGTTATTATATTTTAACTACTGTTGTTATGTTTTGATAATTATCAGCGTTGGAGAAAAGATAAAGGGAATGGTATTTTCACCCAAACTGAATAAACCATTTTTACTACACTATAGTGACAAGAATGAATCCCTGGATAAACTCTCAAACTTACATATACAGCTGTTGCAATTGTATGTATATACTATATAGTGTGATGTCGCTAGACAATAATTTTATGAAGTCGTTGAAGTACCGGGTAATTAACCGCGAACAGATGATTACTTAATCACGTGATCTATATCAACTTGGCGGGAAAACCCTAGAGAAAGAGTGCCGATAGAGACGCACTTGAAAGAACTTTGCAGAACTAAGGCAGTAGGCACTAGCTCGAGTCACTTTCAACAGTGAAGTCGGTAAGTGATACTCAGAAATAGCAATTTATTTGATATGTTGTAAGAAGTTGTGTGAAGAACAATTATTGTAACACCAAAAGTATTGTGAAAGGTGCTAACTGAACAAATAGTTTTGTATTAATTTATTGATATAGAACAAGGACTTTATGTTTTTTTTTTTGATGATTCTTTTAACGGGTTAGAACATATTTCTATGTAGAGTTAAAGAATTGTATCATTTATCAATAAAATAATTTTAACTCTCTTTTCTTCAGAATTGCTTTGAGAGTGCTCAGGATGGCATCTGTTGCAACAAGTATTGTATGCACCCCTCCACATTCTCGATATTGCATAGACCATAGTCCAGAAAATACCTCTGCAGACTTTTCAAGGTCATATTATGATCACCATAGAAACAGTGGTGCTGTAGCAGGTGATACTCCATCTCGTAATACCAGTCAATCCAGTCCTGGTACTCGTTCAAGATCATTCTCCATTTCTGATATTCTTTCAGATGAAATTGGTTCACGAAAAAGATCATCAGTGAGCGAAATTCCTGGAGAAATTACAGAGAAACAAATTAAAATGGATGTGCCCCCAATTTCTCCAAACTGTTCATCGAACCTGATTCCCCTGGGTCATGCAGGCCATGTTGTAATGTCTCCAGTGAACATGTGTGTGTCTCTGCAACCACCAACCAATCTTATCCATCGAACAAATGCAATGGCTGTCGCACATCAAGCACAAGCTGGTCATGTGACATCAGGTGAGTACTTTGTGATACTTTTATGTGTCTACCTACAATTAGTGTTGTTTTAGTTTGACAATAATGACAACTTTTATTTATAGTCATAGTATGCCTAGTTTATCAAACTCCAGTTATGGTCTAAAATAATATTAGGCTTACTAAAAGAGTTTTAGTTAACTAACTAAAAGTGCCCAATTTTCATTTTAGTTAATTATTGTTATTAGTAGACCTGTAATTTAGTTATAGTTTAATTAACTAAAAGTCACAATGCCTTACTAAAAGGGGTTTTAGTTATAGTTATAGTTAGCTAAAACAACACTACTACCTACAATGCATTTACTTTTAAAATATTGCATTATGTTGGTGTACAAAATATCTGTTGAGCATGCACATGTGTGGTTTGGATGAGACAATACAGTATATGCACTCCAATTACTTTTGATTTGTATACTATGGTTACCAACAAAATGCATGCCCAAAGAACAAATACAAGGATTACCATAAAGGCTTTCGTTCAGAACATTTGTCAAGGGTGAGGCAAAATTTGAAAAACTTGGAGGAGAACATACATGTATAGGGTTATTGTGGTGTGCATTTTGGCTAACAAATCCCAAGGAGAAGCAAATGCCCCACCTAATGAAACCCTGCCATAATACATGTTTACATGTAGCTTTGTAAATGTACAATGTACATGTATATACAAAATGTACATGTACAATACATTTTAGTACTGTAATTCACAGTTTTTGTGTATAATACATGTACATGTACATGGACATGGACAATGTAAATACATACAGATATATAATATTATTATACATGTATACTGTAGTTTCTATAGACTTCTACATTGTGTATATTCCATTGTCATTACATGTATGTACAAGTGCATGTATTAAACATATACACTAAAAATGTGAAATCCAGGTACAATGTACATGTACATTGTAGCTTTACTAACCTGTACATGTGTGTGTATATTATTGTGACAAGCTAAAAGGTTGTCATGGTAATAGTGTAGACATGGTTGTATCAGGTCCACTTACAATGTATACATGTACACATGTACATTGTCTCCTACATGTACATGTATAAATGTACCTTTACATTGTCTTAAATGTGGCTAGACAGCTTTCATAACTAGAGGTTGTTCATACACATTTTACTTTACATGTATCAGGTTCACATATACATGTACTATACATGCCATCTACCTGTGTATTATCTATTAAATGTGGCTGGATACACTGTAGCTTTCTTAACTAGAAGTTGTTCATACATACTTTACTATTGTGAAATACTGATACATGTACGTGTACCAGATTCACTTACATGTACATATACAGTACATGCAATCTAGCTGTGTATTATGTATTAGATAGCTTTCATAAATAGAGTTTGTTCATACACACTGTACTATTGTGAAATACTGATACATGTACCAGGTTCACTTCTGTACATGTCATCTAGCTGAGTATTATCTATTAAATGTGGCTAGATAGCTTTCATAACTACAGGTTGTTCATACATACTTTACTATTGTGAAATACAGAGACATGCCAGCTCCACTTACATGTACATTGTACATGTACATACATGTATACAGTACATCATAGTACATGTACATATATATCTACATGTACATGTACCTATTAAATGTGGCTAGATAGCTTTCATAACTAAAGGTTGTTCATACACACTGTACTGTTAGTAGTACTGGGTTGAGTTTGGTCACTCAAAGTCATATAGTTGTGCATACAGTTGACTCCCACTTTAGATTATCAGTTAAGTATAACATGTACTGAGAAATATAGCTATACATATATAAGGAGGAATTTCTCATCATGTACATGTACATGTGAAAATATTTGCCAACATGATGACAATGAATGTAATGTACATGCAAGTCTGTAGCTATGAGGAGGAACTTCTTATTATGTACTAGTACTTCAGCTATGATGAGACAGTACCAAAAACATCATGATACAGAAAGTACATGTTCATGTAAGCCTAAAATTCCACCATCATGACAAAGAAAGAACATGTACAGTGTGTACATACATGTACATGGTATGGAAGTAATGTACATGTGTACATGTACATGCTGTGCAGATGTTTAATTGTTTTGATGAGGTTGCAAATTAGCACTTGAGAGTGTTACATGTGACACACAGTATAATGTCAATAACAAGATATATGGACTATGGAGAGGAAAGTATCCCTATGATTGCTTGTGTTGTCAATTTACATTATAATTATTATATATCTATAATTCAATATTGACAAGGTTTCATACATGGGTATGTCCTGGGATTCCCCTCCACGGCAAGTCCTAGAGTGTAATACTGAATATTAACTAGCAATATACATACTGTATATATTCAGTTATATCATGTAATTGTAGTTCTACAAGCTGCTTTTTCCATACTACCAAACTGCTAGTCTATGTCACTGTGCAGAAGCTAGAGTGTGCAATCATTTACATACCACACCCTTAATTGACCAAGGCAACTTTCTTAACTACATGTACATGTACTTATACATGTACAATGCATGTGACACGAGCATATTTTTACAAAATAATCACAGATGTTTCCTATTCAGTAATTACATGTACCTTAGTGTTAGTACAGTATAGTAGTTATTGTCTCATTGCTGTGATGTTGAATTAACATTGCTGTTAAAACTACTATTCACCTGCTACTGAGTATAGTGTTGTACCTACATGTATATTGGTATAGGTAAATGTATAGGTGCCTATATGGTATACATGTAGGTAAATATACATTGTAGGTATAGGCAAGTAATAAACATGTGTAGGGCAATTACAGATACTTTACAGACCACGTTTTGAAACAACAGTCAAAATCATATTGTATTTCCACCTTTTCTAGTAGTTTGTGAGTTTCATTTTCCAACAGAAATGGCTATATAGAGCAGTGCTAAATATTAGTTATGCACATGAACATACATGTATACTAGAAAAAGGAGTGAACACATGTACGTGTATATATAGGTATACATATAGGTATAGGCAGTTTTAGATAATCTGTATCTGAATTATAGGCAAAACCTAGTATAGGTACAACACTAATTGATTACTTGATCATTGGTGACTTTGACACTAATTATAACAATAATTAAAAGTGGGATGATGATTGTTATACTAAAACAACACATTTTATTATCCCTGATTTGTTTACATAATACAGTATTGTTTCAGTATATACATCACTACATGTACATGTACAGTAGTCAGGCCTTCAGATAGATAAATTTGTCTTAGGAAAGGATTCTGGCAAAAAGGGTTGAATATTTTGAAACCTCCTTAGTACTGTTGATAATACTATTGATAATATTATTGTTAGCAGGGTTTAATCTAGACATATGTCCTTGAGGGGGCAAAATTAATAATTGTAGAAACTTGGGGGGGGGGGGGGAGGGGGGGCACGTTTGGCACGGGCAGGAGAGGCAACCCTATTACGTAGTACTGTATGATATAATAGAATTTAATGAGAATTTAATGATATATTTGGTAATGGTGTCATATGCTGGGGGGTGGGGGCATTTGCCCCCTTGCGCCCCCCTAGATTATACCCTGGTTAGTACTGTTAATAATACTGTTGATAATACTGTTGATAGTACTGTTAATAGTACATTGTACTATTGGTAGTACTATTGATAATGGTACACTGTTGTACAAAAGTCCTTGAGCTTTGCACTGATATTGACACTGTAATAACCAGTTAATCTTATACAAACTGTATGCTGTCACGCCCACTTGTGTACTGCAGACTCTTTGATGCTGTCATTCATAGGCAGTAAGAAACTAAGAATGATATTCATATCTGTTTAGGGTGTCTCTAGTGTACCCAAATAGAATTATATTCTCAGTTGTTTTGTTTCACCATTGTCATCATTCATATAGACTGGTATTATTTGTAGTGAAGTCACACTTTAAGACTCACAAAAGCTTGTGAGTGAGCAATAAATCAGCAATTCTTTAACTGTTTATGTTGCTGAAATATCTGTTAAAGTACATGACCATAATTATCCTCACGCTGTGAAGTGTAGGTGGAAGGGTACGGTAATCATATTGTGTGTCTCTGTTTGCAAAAAAATGGTGGAAACTAGGAACATTGGCAGCTCGAATGAGCTACTGGCAAACTTCAAATTATACAAGGATCAAAAATAACAAGAGGCTTTTGTTAAAACCTTTCAGTTATAAAGTTATGAAAATTTATTTCACTCACGGTTACTATTTCCAGACTTGAGAAGACACCGGGGGACAACTACACACATCTAAACATAACTACTACCGTATCATGACTATCGCTAGCAAAGCACTGCATCAAATCAAACACAATTGAGGTAGTCCTGGCTACAACATCAAGCACTGGCTCTTGTTACTTTCTAGCTCCACCTATTTAAGGTCATGTGCTGTGCATGTGATTTGCACACGTGTAAGCATTAAGCATTACAATGTTTCACAGGACTCATGAGGACCTTTCTTTTTTGAAATAAAGCAGAGACTAAAATGTAAGACTTGGAGAGATAAAATACACGTATTTTTCATATACTTTTTGTATTTAAAAAAAGAATTGAGTTACATGTAAGTTGATAGCAGCCACTCAGTCCTATTTCAGTTGATACTGTAATAGCAGAATCTTTATTAGTACTCTATACAATCTGAAGTTAACCTTTTAATAGTTATAAGAGTCACACCCATAAATGACCAATGATATATACATGTACATAAATATAATCTTTTGGTGTATTATATACGTATGCTGGAGACAATATATTATAATCATAATTACATGTTGTAACTATGCCATATGGCCCAAAGAGAGAACTGTGCAGTGCCAAATAGAAGCTCTTTGGGCCAATGGTACACGATATGAGCCTATCAAAAACTCTGGTCATCACACACAGCTCAAGTACTGTACTGTAACATCATGTACATGTACATGTATGAGGATTTTTTTACTCCAGTGCTATATAAAGCAGATCTCCATTGTACAACAGCCCATAGTACAACAAACAGCCCTTGTGCTTCATGGTTCATATACACTGTAGCAGATCTCCATTGTACAAAAGACCTGTGTTATACTGTACATTAAACAGCCCTTGTGGTTCATGGTTCATATAACAGATCTTCATTGTACAAAAGACCTGTGTTATACTGTACATTAAACAGCCCTTGTGGTTCATGGTTCATATAGCAGATCCCCATTGTACAACACCCTTGTGTTTTATTATACATTAAACAGCCCTTGTGGTTGGTTCATGGTTCAGATCTCCATTGTACAGCAGCCCTGTGTTACATTAAACAGCCCTTGTACTTCATGGTTCATAACTTCATATAACAGATCTCCATTTTATAACAGCCTTGTGTTATATTATACAGTACATTAAACAGCCCTTGTACTTCATGGTTCATATAGCAGATCTTCACTGTACAACAGCCTTTGTACTTCATGTAGCTAGCAGATCTCCATTTTACAACAGCCATGGGTTATATAACTTATATTATACATTAAACAGCCCTTGTAGTTCATGGTTCATAACTTCATACATGTATAACAGATCTCCATTTTACAACAGCCCTGTGTTATATTATACAATAAACAGCCCTTGTGCTTCATGGTTCATATAGCAGATCTCCATTTTACAACAGCCCTGTGTTATAAATAGCCCTCAAGTTTCATGGTTCATGGAACTAATTAATTAAATTACTTTAAAGTAGGCCACTAAAATTAATGTTTGGTTAATCCTTTCAAAATAAAATAAACATGTCTATTTGGTATTTAGGTGGGAGTACTTTGGTCAAGCCCATAACTTTCAAAATTTTAAATTACTTGACTTCTAACTTAATTAGCTATAGACAAAACCTTCTAAGACATTCGAAATAATTATACACAAATTCGAATTTTAGAGTGCTATACATGTACACGTACTTGTAATGTTTGACTAACTGTTTATACACATGTACATGTAGTTACATGTACAATGTACAGTAGGCACAAATAAAAAGGTTACACTGTTCCTGTTTTGTGTGTTCTCTTTCCATTTTGTCTTTTCCGTTTTCGTTTATAAACAGGAAAGTGAAAGCACAGAAAAGCAAGTGGAATAAAAAATAAGAGAAACGGAATCCGTTTCTGGTTTGTATGGGTGTGGCGTAATTAGTAATTTGCACGTGTCACGGTGTTAGTAATTTAGTGTTCTCTGTTGCCAAGTCTTTTTTTTTGTTTAATATTATAATGGTATTATCAGAATATGTTAAACCACGTATATTACAGTTGGTTCATGGCGAAGGACGGACCAATCGAGCAGATGTTGCTGATTACTTGGCGGAAGGTGTACCCACCACAAGGTAGACAGTTTCCTTGTTCTGAAGAAATACGAAATGGATGAAACAATCAAGCGAAGAGGAGGATCTGGAGATGCTAAAGATTGTAGAGACAAAGATGCGAAGTGACGATGAGAACCACTGCTATACAGGATACTCTACAATCTCAGCATTCCAGACTAGTGTTACCACGAACTGTATACTTCAACTTTTCTCTAGCTTTTAGCTTTCCATGTTTTTCCCTAACAATGTTAGCAACATATTCTTTATTTATTTTCCAATCATACCGCTTACAATTGTTATCAACCCACTTAACAAGAAGCAGCTCATCTTTCTCTATCAACACCTATGAGACTCAATTACGCATGCACGTTACTGAGCCACACCCCTATTAATTTTAATTAAATTAAAAATTCGTGTAATGCCGTTTCTGTTTTCTTTTCCGTTGTCGTTTCTGTTTTTGATTCTTCCGTTTCTGTTTAAAAGGGAAATGGAATTCTGTTTTGCAAAAACAGAAACATGTAACCTTTTTATTTGTGCCTACTGTACTTCAAGGTTTTATACAGTGGGAGGGAGTAGATTGCCCCCCCCCCCCCAGATTTCAGACCAAATTTACTTCATGGTAACATCTCAGCTACAAGCCTTCTGATTTCAAAGAAGTAACGTCAGAGGACCTTGGTTAGAAAAAGAAACATCCGAAGGGAGATACATTGTACCTCCACACCTCCAATGAGTAATGTGTTTTGGATGATTGAATGTTCCCCAAACAAAACAAAAATCCCTTTACATGTACTTACATGTATTTTTTAAATTATAATAATACATCTACATCTCAACAGTGAGCACTTAAGAAGTGTAATAAGTGCAGCTGGAGGGTTGGTTTTGTGGTACTCCTCCACTTTCAGAATCAGCTGATCCTAAACCACAATCATTACAAGCACTTGGGACTATTTGGTGAACACATTAGCAGATCACACCTTGCTTATCTTAGAGTGTACTGATCACTCCTTGGGGCTTGTTCCAGGAAGGTGTTTGGCTATAACTGACATACGTAATACATAATACTGTACCTCCTCTTGTCTTGTCTTGAAAATCTGCCCTACCACTCTTTAATGTACAATGTACATGTGGGGTTTCAACTAGGGCTGGGTGGTATTAGTACCATGGTATTTTCAAATAGAATATAACAATACAACTAAATATCAACTAACCACGTGATCAACAATTTGTTATACCCACGAATGTTTTGTAGACATCAAACAATGCCCAATACTGACCTACATGTGTATCTATAAAACTTACTTTTTGGCATACTAGCTCAGCAAGAAGTCGTTTATATGAATTGACTTGCATGACCACAAAAACAGTAACAATCTTCAGCACACAATGTAACATCTTCTGTTTAATGTCTACCACTCCTCGACACACAAATGTAACATCTTTTGTGTAATGTATACCATTGTTGTCTTAATCGCTATATTTCAGCTGGGCACGTACTCGAAAGTATGGGTGTGGCATCACTGGCATGTAAAATATTTAATTAAATGTGTATTCTGTATGCTAAATTTTGCAGTGCCGTACCACAGTATAGGAAAGAATATAGAATACCGGTATACTGCCCAGCCCGAGTTTCAACTCGAAATGTTGGTGAGCCATGCTGCCTTCCTGGAAAAATCAAATCTTAATGTATATGTAGCTATATATACATGTACATGTACATGTAGATGTACACAATGTACTACATGTTTTTTTTCTTTCCATTGCTTTTCCAAATACACATGTACTGTTAGTGAGAAGTATTATTTATAGTTACTGTGAGTGTTTTATCTCGGGAGGGGAAATCTGTACATTTCAGCATTTCAACATGACAGTGTGTAAACAATGAATAATCCAGTATATACATGTACCTGAAGTGGTTTCACTCTAAAATCGCTCCAAAAGCAACCACAGAAAAAGTAAAATCCAAAATTTTTTATAGCCAGTAAGAATGATATTATCATATCTGTCTAGAGTATCTCTAGTGTACCAGTCTAATGTCAAATAGAATTATACAGTGTAGTCTCAGTTGTTTTGTTTCACCATTGTCATCATTCATATAGACTGGTATTATTTGTAGTGAAGTCACACTTTAAGACTCACAAAAGCTTGTGAGTGAGCAATAAAGCAGCAATTCTTTAACTGTTTATGTTGCAGAAATATCTGTTAAAGTACATGACCTTAATTATGCTGTTAATCAGTTTAAGTGAAGGTGGCAACAAAATTATAAATAACCTGTCATGCCCACACACACATACACACCCCTACTTTGCTGTTCTTCGTAGAACAACATATATGGATAATTACTAGGGCTGGAACGGATCCTGTCTTTTACTATCTGAATATCTGTTCACAATAACGATCGGTTACACAGATAATTGTTCTAAAAAATTCATGACTTTTTTGGACTAAAATGTAAATTATTACCTCACCCTTTTGATATAATAAACTGCAATAGATGTTTATACAAGCAGCATTGGTGGGTAATACGAAGCAAGACACTTATCAACCGCCATTTTATTGCAATTTCAATGTCACGTGTTTGGTTTCTGTGAACGTCCAAATGGATACAAAGAAACAGATCTGGATGGTCAGTTCATGGATAATTAATTATCTGGGTAATTGGCTATCTGTTCCAGCCCTAATTAATAATTGTGTCATTGGTATCACTATTAACATGTATACAGTATGTATGTACATGTATTCCTGTGTACAAATGTAAGCATTAGTATCATTGGTATCACTATTAACATGTATACAATATGTATGTACATGTATTCCTGTGTACAAATGTAAGGATTAGTATCATTGGTATCACTATTAACATGTATACAGTATGTATGTACATGTATTCCTGTGTACAAATGTAAGCATTAGTATCATTGGTATCACTATTAACATGTATACAATATGTATGTACATGTATTCCTGTGTACAAATGTAAGCATTAGTATCATTGGTATCACTATTAACATGTATACAATATGTACATGTATGTACATGTATTCCTGTGTACAAATGTAAGCATTAGTATCATTGGTATCACTATTAACATGTATACAGTATGTATGTACATGTATTCCTGTGTACAAATGTAAGCATTAGTATCATTATTGCATTTTGATTTTTGTTTGGAGAAAAAGTATCCCTATGATTTCTCTGGTGTTATCATTTTGAATCATGACTGATCTCTTTAGTATGAAACCCAACAGCCTATTCTTGTAGAACGTTGTTTGGAATATACTCCAGCTAGAGCACATACATGTACATGTATATACATGTAGTTCAAGATCTATGTAAGATTTCTTCCTGCTGAGCTTGAGTGCATGTTCTTTTAGCATTGTACATGTACATGTGTATGTGTACATTACATACAACCCATGGAAGCAATAATACATGTAGCATAGTTCTGCAGGCCATAAAAAACAGGTCACATTGCAACCATAGTTAATTATGTACATGTAGTGATGATTTAAATGAAGGCTTAAAGTATTCAAATAATAATTATAACCACCTGTTATTCTCGGTTAACGGGAACTTGCCTATGTACATGTAGTCAGGCCTTCTCATCAGCATCATGCAGGTGTTATCATGTACATGTACGTAAACACAACTGGCAAGTACATGCAGGGTTGTACTGTTTCAGCAGAATTCTGTGGTGTGTACTGTACATGTACAGTGTACATGTAGTCGTCAGGCATCATGCAGGTGTTCTCATTTACATAAACACATTTACATACAAGTACATTCTACTAGGAATGTATTAATTGTTTGAGTAGAATTTTGTGGCATGCAAACTTGTATATGTACAGGTTTTGAATACATCAGTAGTCTAAACTTGCGACTAATTTTACGATAATCTAATAAATTATGTGTCGTACACAGGTTTCCTCTGTCTCGTATGTATGATATACATGTACATACATGTATACACAATATGTACATGTATAAGTACATGTGTGGAGCCACATACATGATAATGGTTACCAAGATCATACTTGTATTAATGTATTCTAAGGTTGGTCCCTAGGAAACACTGTGTGTACATTTGTACTTGTATATACAACCAATTGTTGCAGCTGTTTTCAAAAATTAAATGGCTTTTAGGAAAACATTAATGAAACTGCTTGTGGTATTTAATGAATGTGACACACCAATAGATAATGCAATTAATATTTAGAATATCTATTTCACTTGTTTCCTGTTACTGGTATGAGGTTCATTAGTTCCCTGTTACTAGTACATTATATATACATGTACATGTATAATGTATGTTCATGGTTTTATACAGGGTCATTAGTTCCCTGTTACTAGTACATTATATATACATGTATAATGTATGTTCATGGTTTTATACAGGTTCATTAGTTCCCTGTTACTAGTACATTATACATGTATAATGTATGTTCATGGTTTTATACAGGTTCATTAGTTCCCTGTTACTAGTACATTATACATGTATAATGTATGTTCATGGTTTTATACAGGTTCATTAGTTCCCTGTTACTAGTACATTATACATGTATAATGTATGTTCATGGTTTTATACAGGTTCATTAGTTCCCTGTTACTAGTACATTATATATACATGTATAATGTATGTTCATGGTTTTATACAGGTTCATTAGTTCCCTGTTACTAGTACATTATACATGTATAATGTATGTTCATGGTTTTATACAGGTTCATTAGTTCCCTGTTACTAGTACATTATATATACATGTATAATGTATGTTCATGGTTTTATACAGGTTCATTAGTTCCCTGTTACTAGTACATTATACATGTATAATGTATGTTCATGGTTTTATACAGGTTCATTAGTTCCCTGTTACTAGTACATTATACATGTATAATGTATGTTCATGGTTTTATACAGGTTCATTAGCTCCTTGTTACTAGTACATGTACATGTATAATAGTTCATACAGGATTTTGTTTTCCTGGGGGGAATGTTTGTATCATAGACTACATGTCCTACTAGGTCATGTACAAGTATTAACTGTAATTCCATACATCTTAGTATACATGCAAGTGTTCTCTTTTAAACTATTACATTTATATTCTAAATTCTGATTAATAAGTTTAAAGGAGGAAAGTGAAAATGCTGGTTATGACAACCAAACTGAAGCATTCACCACAACGTGTTCTGTATAAATGTACATGTACATAAAGGATTGTGAAGCACTGATGGTTGATAAATGTACATAAAGGATTGTGAAGTGCTGATGGTTGTCATAGCTCTGTGGCCGTGGCTTCAATACTACCAGCATTTTTCACTTTAATAATTAATTACAATATACACATGTATATAGTTTTTGCATTCAAAATTTTGGTGGGAGGAAAACAAGGTTGGTACATGTACATGTATGTACATGTACCAACCTTGACATACAACAACCTTACATGTACATGTAAATGTACATGTATGTACATGTACATGTAAGGTTGTTGTATGTTAATTTTCTTAAGTACATTCCATCCTACATGTATTAATTTTTTGGTTTTTATAATATACATTAAAATAAGAATATCAGTAGTGAAAACTACACTGTGTGTGAAATGATAATTAATGAATTAATCTGTATAATTCTTCCCAACCCATGAACTAGGGAGGGTCCGTGTTATGTACCACAAATGTGTATATTGAGGTTGTTGTCATTTTTGAATACATGTACATGTACATAGTGATAATTATAATTAACCATACAGCATGTACATGTACAGTGTACATGTATGTGCTGAGTTAGGGATTCATTGGCTATTATACTGTACAACCTTATTATCGTATTTGTACATGTATAATAACTTTATTTTTTAACAATGAAAGAACGTGTAGGTATGTATACATGTACATGTATGTCAATAAAATAGTAACTGTCTCACTACTGTGATGTTGAATTGAGTGTGATATGAAACTACATGTACTGAGTAATTACTGTACTGTATAATGATTTTTCAGTGATTTTTATGGCCTATAATTGCTTTCCACGGGGTTTAATGTATGCGACTATGTGTTGTATACGTAGTTAAGGAAGTTGTGTCATTCCCGGGGGCTCGGTCAATTAATGGGCGTGGCACGTAAAAGAAGCTTCAGAAAGGATGTAAAACTGCTGATAACTGTTGTATATACAGTATAAATATTATGCAAGAATCTTTAACAAGTAAGTATGATAAGTTGTTGAGTTTCAGACACGAGGAAGTCATCATTTAGAACCTTGAAGGAGTACTTCAGTCAGTTCATCAAAGATCTGTGTATTTAGACTGCAATCAGGCTAACACTTACTTCTTCAGGCCCCAGCTTTCGAGTACACAGAAAGGTAGAGACACTAGTGCCATCAGCAATGCTTAATACATAGTCATCACAAAGCAAATATAGGGATGTCTATATACACTTGTTTTATTAACATCACATGACACATGTACATGTATATATCAGGGTACGTTCTATCCACAATAGTTGAGGATGACCAGTTCTGCTTACATGTATCTATCATGAAAAATTGTTAGGCAAACATACTGATATTATGATTGCTCATAAAAGGTCTTGTACATACGCAACTTGGTTTCCATGTAGTCTTGCTCAATAATATACATGTACATGTACAGTATAAAGCTGAAAGTGGCTGTTCAACTATGAAGTTGATATCTGGTATTGAATGGTTCAAGCAGGCTTGAGGTCAAATACAAATACTTCATGTTACAATGTATTTCAATTCAGTTTGAAGAGTATACTTTTGTCTGGTTAGATTTTAAAATTCAAATAGTTAACGGTGTTATTTTATTCTTATGTATCGTCCTTATTACATTAAACTATACGCTACATATACATGTACACATCACACCCTAATTTTGAGGTCAATGGTAATACTAACAGACTTTATTTTGTTATTATCATTATTTAGTTATACATGTACTGGAGCAGCTGTTAAAGCAATTTGTCTCCACACTTGTGCATTTGTAATAACCAAGATAAAAAAATGAAGCCAAGAGACATCTTCTCTTGAACTTAAAAAGCCCAGCTGCCTTTAAGTTTTGAATATGGTTTTCACAGTTTCATATGTGGTATTGTACTTGTGTAACAAGATCACTGATAAGAGCATATGTATACATATGTTCTATGTACATACATGTACATGTATTAACATTGTTGCTATGGTGATTGTCTAAAGCTTATCAATGGTTTTCTTTGTTTAAAATTCAAATCCCATAAACAATGTTTACATATTATACATGTACATGTACATGTGTTGCACATGTACATGCTGATTGTTCATATGCATGTCATGTATAATTATATAATATACGTGTAAGTGTATAATTATACAATCTCCCTGCACAGTACATTGTATACCGAAATGCAATTGTATTGTACATGTACATGTACATGGACTGGGAATTTTACTTCGAATTTTCATGTACACATGTACATGTACATTAATACATTATAGTTGTACTCATAGTTTACTACTAATATATTGAACATGACCACAAGGGGTGTATCAGATAAACACTCAAATGATGTTTATCTTTACTGATTGGCTTTCTGAAAGAAATACAGTATCTCATGAGAATGACTAGTGCCCTGAAAGCATTTTAGAAGTTTAATCTCCAGAAGTTTTAAAAAAAACTGGTTGCTAAATTCATAGTCAAAGCCCACCGAAGCGATCAAGAACTACATGTATATACACCCAGAAGTATCCACCAAATCATTTTAGGATTACTGATTACTTAGGTACATGCGCTCTGTAAATGATGACTGTGCAAACTTTATTGATGAAGGTGATGCCTGTTTCACAGCTATTAAGCATAGTTGTGAATCTTTGTTTCACTTTTTTACATTCATGTACATGTAAAGATAGTGTTGGGGTTCAGGTTCATCACACTATAATTTGATGAAGAAGACCAATTGTGACAGATGAACGTTTTGAGTGTTATTGAGCCCAAAGGTCATGTGACTTGTATACAAAAAAATAAATTATCTATTCAAGTTCAGAACAGCAGAGTGGTAATAAAAACAATGATTAGACCATAATATATAACAAAGATCAATCATTTGAATATGGGCAATTATTAAAATCTTGGTTCTTTCTGCTGACAACATACATTGTATTTGCCCTTGTGATACTTTTTAAATGTGACTTTGCTTTTGGTGACTTTCCTTTTCCTGTTCATGACATTCTCAGAGTTGAGAGGGAATTGCCATTAATACATTATGTAGATATTCTGGTCTCAACTATAATAATGTATTTCATCGACAGTGGTGATACATCATTTGTAGTACATCAGTTGAAAAGGAGAAATATTATATATTTTTCTTATTTTCTTTAACACATGCATGTAACCTGTGAAATTAATTAAAGTGTCCAGCTATTAACTGGCTCAATCAATATTAATTTCCACACCCCTGCCTTGAAGGATTAAAATGATAATGGCTATTACATATCCAATCCACTAGTTATGAGATTATATACATGTGTACATGTACATCTTACACACATTTAACACACTTAATCTGATATAGATGTACATTGTAATTGATACATGTGCAAGACACTTACCAAAATGCACACATATTGTACACACATATTATTGTAGTATGTAGTCTTCACACATGTGTAGCACATAACTAAAACAGAATTAAATAAATAAGTACTCATCCAGCACATATAACCAACTAAATGCGTGCAGCACATGTGCAGAACATGTGCTGCACTTGTACATTTTTGTGAGGGTACACTGTACATGTACATTGTATATTAATATGCTTGTATTAATGAAGTTACACGTACATGTACATGATTTACTGTGGGTTAAGCTAACCAAATGAAGTACATGTACATACAATACATGTACATGTAAGCAATTTACAATTATTTTCCCCTTTCTCTCTTAGCTGCTCCAGTCTATCCTATGAGCTACCAGCATCCTCTGCAGTTCATCTCATCTCCTCTTTCTTCTGCCTCTATGGAGCACTCTTTTAATTACCACTATTCTGCATTTAATCCTCAGTTTGCTGCTCACATGCAACAAGTTCTGCAATCACAAATGATTAGTCATCCCGATATGAGAACTGTTATTCAACATGATTCTAATAATGGTAGACTACAGGAACAGTTAGCTAACATGAGATTACAATCTCAAATCAATGGTTAGTGTATCTTTGACTATGTAGGATAGAGAAGTACAGTACATGTCCATAAAATGTCAGTAATTACTCAGTAGTTTCATTCTCACACTACAATAGTTCAACAGTGATATAACAGTAATTACTATACTACATGTTACTATACTCAGGGGTGTGGAATAATTGAGCCAACTACCAGACATTTAGACCTATTTCATCACTTGTCCTGCTCCCATATACATGTAATTTGTATACAGTTCGGTTTCAATTTATCGGACATTCACTAGTACACTGTCTTGCATGACTAGCTGTTTCCATGCCACTGACAGTATAACTAAGATAATAATTACTGTGTTATTGTTCAAATATACTGTACATGTAGTAATGGCTGCTCTTGAATATATCTAAATGATTAACATGTAATTACAGTGTAGCTTATACAAGAATTGAAATGAATGTTACAATGAAATTTCAAATAGTCTTAAGAATGTCAAAGATTTGAATATTCATTCCAACCTAGGGGTGAGCGGTATACCGGTAATTAGTTGAAATTCTATATTCTTTCCTATACTGCGGTACGGTATTGCAAAATTTTTGCATACCGAAATATCGAAATATACAATTAATTAAATAATTTACGTGCCACGCCCATAATTTCGAGCATATGGCCAGCTGAAATAGTGCTTTAGCAGTGTTTGTAAGGCTTTTGTAAGTAGCGATTGAGTTAGAAAAGAGTGCTAGACATCTATTCTTCAACAGGAGATGCTAAATTTGTGTGGTGAGGAGTGTTACTTTTATTTTGGTAGCACATGTCAATTTATATAAGCGACTTCTTGTTGAGCTTGTACTATATTATGTCCAAAATTTATGTTTTATATATAGATCTAGTGTTGTTTTGTGGCATTTCAGGTATCGTTTGTTGACTAAAAATGCTCGTGGGTGTGACCAATTGTAGAAACACGTGGTTAGTCGGTATTTAGTTGTATTGCGATATTCTATTTCAAAATACCGTGATACGGTATTAGCCAATACCGCCCACCCCTATTCCAACCCTGATTTACAAATCAGTAGTTGCAACAGTACACTATACAACTTACATACATCATGTTATCGGAGATGTAGAAAGAAAGAAAGACACCTGAGGCAATGGAAAAATGAAAATGAGAGTTGCCTCAGGTGGGATTCGAACCCATGACACTCTGTACTCCGGACAGATGCTCTACCAACTGAGCAACCAAGGGGCAGCCCAGCTGGCATGTACATGTATCTGTCCACATCTGCTAAATGGTTCTTCTCTCAACATTTAGTTAATTATTCATGTACATGTACATGTACATGTAATTGAAAAATGCGGTTTTACAAAGTACATGTGTAAATATGTGTAAATATGTATACATTGTATATCATAATTTGTACAGTAATTAACTGTTTTCATCTTTATATTATCTACATGTAGATACTAGTATTAACAGTCTAACTTCAGAGACTAGCTCAGATGAAAAGTAAGTGACTTGTTAAAATGAAATAAATAAATACATGTACATTGTACATGCATACAGTACATGTACATGTACATTTTGTATATCTACATGTACATGTTTGAATCTGATATTTGAAGTATTCGTGTTATATGAACAAGATATATAGAGAAAAAAGTATCCCTATGACTGCTTTGTGGTGTCCAACATACAATAATCATGGCTGACTTTATTGTGCCTGAAACACAACAGCCTACTATAGTGATTATCTACCTTTTGACCTTGTAGAACTTCAGGAATATATTTTAGGTAGAATAGCTAGCTATTAGTTCCAGTTTCTACATAAGCTAGTAAAGCTACAAGCAGCTTTCTTTCTGCTGCTCTGTAGAGCTTGAGCGTGCGTTCTATTACGTGCCATGCCCATTAATTGACCGAGTCCCCTGAAACGACATAACTACCTTAACTACGTATACAACGCATACTCGCGTAAGTACATGTATATATATATATATATATATATATATATATATATATATACGTACATGTAAACATACTTCGAACCCGTGGGAAAGCAATCATAGGAATCGCCCTACGGGCCATAAAAATTATCACTACACATACAGTGTGTATGTACTATACATTTACCTGTACATATACATGTATACATGTACAAAGGGTTCATTTAGAAAAACTGTCTAACGAGGAGGTGGATGCCAAAAGAGGATCCTAATATTGATATGCAGTACATGTAATGTAGAGGGTGTTGTAAGCATTCACCATCAAACAATGCTAACATCACTTTTCTGGTGCATGTATTGCCTCAGGTGTCTTTCTTTCTTTCTTTCTTTCTACATCTCTGATAACATCATGTACATGTGTACATGTGTACATTATGAGTTGTACAAACAGAGTATACATGTACTTGTACATGTTAGGTTTGGTGTTGGTGTCTTTGGTGGTTTCATTACCCCGGCCTTCACCTAATGCCTAGTGTCAAGTTAGCCTGTTCATACAAGCGTATGAGATGTTTGATTCAGACCCTGTCAGCTGAGCTGCCTTGGTAGCTCAGTTAATAGAGCATCTGTCCGGAGTACAGAGTGTCATGGGTTTGAATCCCACCTGAGGCAACTCTCATTTTCATTTTTCCATTGCCTCAGGTGTCTTTCTTTCTTTATTTCTTTCTTTCTTTCTACATCTTCGATAACATCATGTATAAGTTCATATTTCATTCTCCTTTGTCTTTTCCTCTTCTCTTTCTTTCAATTCCTCCCATTTCTTCATTTAGTTTTGCAGCCAATCGTAAACCATCTACACCAAGTATATTGAAACATGACAAAAGAAAAAAGAATACGGTATATATACATGTACATTATCATTCATGTTCATCATGACCTCAGAAGAATGTTCATAGCTTTAGTTTGGAAGGAACAACAATCTTTTTACCTAAACTATTTTGCCTTCCCGTTCTTTTTTTGTGTACGTACATGTGTACATGTACATGTATGTTAAATTTAATCCATTATTGAGTTATACATGTACATGTATAGTACATGTATCCATTAAGCTACATGTACACGTACATGTACATTGTATACACTATATATGTATTACAAATTTACAATGTCAGCACATCAAGTCATTGTGAACAATTCCAAAATGATGTAGCAACATGTATATGTGTACATGTACATGTACATGTACATTTGTAGTAAATGAAGAGCAACTATGCAAATATCTATACATGTACGTGTATATAAATTATAGTTGTACATGTACATATACTGACTGTTTGTTTACATGTGTATTTTTATTTCTAGGGTCTACCTCCTCCTAATCCACAGAACACACCCACTAGTATAGATACCACTCCTGAGGGCCCTAGATACTTACCTCGATCACAATTTCCACGTAGTCCCCTAAAACCTCCTAACACAACTTTCTCTCCTTCAATCTTTCTTACTCGTCCCGGAGTCTCCTCTACTATCCCTATTCCTCAGAGCCCACATGATACATCTAGTCCAGATAGTACTGATGGTGAACGTGAGGGCGGAGTCATAGGAAGTACCAATCAATTTATGACCTCTACACCTATTAGAAAAGGTGAAAGAGCAAGTTTTGTTTCTCCTTCTCAACTACACTCACCTATAATGTCTGCTGGAAGGAGATATGAACAAACAACTTCTGAGGTACATGTATGTAGTTTAGTAGTGAGTGTAATATACATGTACATGTACATAAGAGGTTTCATACAGTGGGGGGAGAGAGGAGATTTGAGCCCACCCCCTAAATTTTAGACCAAATTTACTTCAACTTGCAGCAACGTCTCAGCTCAACGCCTTCTAGGGCCCTATAAATCACCAAAGCAAATACATGTATTACACACACACCTACGTACATGTACAGTACATGTAGCAGTGTGCTTAATTTGTATGATAAATTGAAATTCTTTCCCTCCATAACAGCAAATCCTGTATAAACCCCGATGTGTACTTTAATTTATGTGCATTTACTTACATGTATGTATGTGTACGTTCTGACAGATCTGGTTTATAAACAAGTGTATATAGAGAAAAAAAAGTATCCCTATGATTGCTTTATGGTGTCCAGCATTCAGCAATCAGTAATCATGACTAACTTTATCATGCTTGAAACACAACAGCCTATTATAGTTAATGTTTTGATTATCCACTCTCTTCACCTTTTAAAGAACCTTGTAGAACTTAAGGAATATATTTCAGGTGGAATAGTTAGCTATTAGTTCAAGTTTCTACGTAATCTACACAGCTTTCTTTCTGCTGGTCTGTAGAGCTTGAGCGCTCGTTCTTTTACGCGCCACGCCCATTAATTGACCGCGCCCCCGGGAATGATGTAACTTCCTTAACTACGTATACAACGCATACTCGCGCAAGTGACACAAACATATAAATATATATATATAGTTCGAACCCGTGGGAAAGCAATCATAGGGATGGCCCTACGGGCCATAACAAGATTTTGATTTAATATACTGTTTAAAATGGTTCATATGCATCTACATGTACATGTAACATCATTGGTTTGCATTTCTGGACTCAAATGGTTTTAGATGTACATGTACAACTGTACATTGTATCTCCCTATTCTTTCATACAGTATCATAGTGGTAATGAATCGGAGGTACCTCTTCTCAGAAGACCAAGAGTCCCACGTAAAAGAACAAAAACACGTACATCTCTTAGTCCTCTCCTGGAGAATACTAACCCCGCCCCCACGTCTGTCTCCACCACAAGACACACACCCTCACATCCTCCTCTTCCAAGCTCTCTACTAACAAGCTACACAGCTCTACCTCCTAATGGAGGCAATCAGAACCATTCTAATACTGATAGCGGATTTATATCAGATGTTAGTTTACACAGAGGACCTCTACCTCATCCCATATCCAATACTCACGTACCAAGAGTTCCTACAGACAACTCACCTTTTCAAATGCAACCATTTTTTAACCCATATATCAATCCCTCTAACTTGTATGAGACACCTGTAAAGAATGTGTACGGTCCTCATATTGTACCCACGGGTATGAGATATGCTGCCGTGTGGGGTAATTCACCCGTAACTGATCATCTTAATAAGACAGGACAAATACAAAGTGTACCACCATGGTTTATATGTTCTGATAAAAAGAGTGATGGAAAGGTAAGAGTTATTAATATAATAGAAGTACATGTACAGTGTACATGAACACAGGGGTATGGAAACATTGAGCTAACTACTTGACCTATTTTCACCACTCTTGTACTGCTCCCTGTATACTTTGTATACAGCTCAGTTTGAATTTACCAGACATTCACTAGATTTATCGGACAATGTCATGTATGACTGGCTGTTTCCATACCACTGCATGTACAGTATGATGTGTGGGTGTGTCAAAGGCAGTGACAGTGCTGTATTTTCCATATTGTAAATGTGTGGAACTATTTTGAATTACCCGTACATCACTCACTATCAATCAGTACCTGTTTATTCTATAGTGCTGTAATTTCTGTAATGCACTCAAAATGATGCATTGACTGACTATTCTTGCTCAAAAGTCTAAATTTATACTGATCAAAATTTCTTGCAGGAAAGCCATCACCTGCCAGCACTTAAATCACTGTGCACATGTGCATCAAGTCATTGCAATAAAACACTTATAGCACTGCAATACGTGTTTTAACATGGGCACCTCAGGTGGGGCCAATAAAGCTATCAATTACATATAAGACTTGCTTTCATTGTGTTTATGTAATTGAGACCTTTATTGGCCCACCTTCATACATTACATGTAGTTCATACCACAATAAAATACATGTACATGTATGTATTGAACTGTAAATAGTGCTATAACTTTCAGAATCAGTTTACATGTTGTGTCAAAAACCAATACAAATACTGGTAAAGAATGATATCATGACAATGCAATATTAACTATGATTATTGCTGATCATGTGACCTGTGGCCAATCAGAGTGCAGATATTGCGTCACGTGATTGACCATTAAATCACTTATTGCACACTTTTGCGTGCAATAAATAACAAAGCTGCTTCAACAACAGTGGTAGTTCACCAGATCGTCAATAAATCACTTAGAACACACTTGACAGTGCATTGTGTGTTTCAATGTAGCACTTGGGCGGTCAATAAAGGTCTCGTTTACATAACGCACTCGCCTTCGGCTCGTGCATTATGTAAACTCGACCTTTATTGACCCACCCTCGTGCTACATTAAAACACGTAATCACGGTGAAGTGTGTTCTAACTATTACTTAATGTATGCAAAATGGACAGTTAACTACTTTATATACATGTACATGTACATGTCCATTGCCTCAGGTGTCTTTCTTTCTTTCTTTCTACATCTCCTGTAACATCATGTATATGTACATGTATACATATTGTAGTCATTATAATTTCTTATATACAGAGATTAAGATTAACTGAAGCAATTAGCAAGTCAATATTGGAGAGTCCTTCCCAAAAGCCACATCAGGTACACAAAGTAAAGTATTGCTTGTACATGTATGTTATACATGTATGTTATAATTATTGAGTGTGTATGGTCGTATATAGCTGAAGCTAGCTCCCTCAAAGAAGTAGACAGTCTAATATTTAAAGTACATGTACATAAATGTAGATAACAATTGTTCAGTGTATTGTAATAGTAATAAAAAAAAACAGCAAATCTAAACGTTCATCTGACAATCAGTTCACATACAATGTATTGTGCAATGATAGTACTCACTAAAATGTCACCATACATTGTATATACACACATGTATGTAGTAACAGTAATTATCTTAGTTCTACTGTCAGTAGAGTACAGTAATCACTGTCTCACTACTGTGTTGTTGAATTGACAAGTACACCAACTACTGTCAAAAGTACTGTTAAACTACTGTAGTGCGGAAATGATACTACTGAGTAATTACTGTACTGTATGGTGACTTTTTATTGACATATACATGTATGTACTGTAACTAGCAAAAATTGCTAGTTATAAAGCCATACTATTTGGTCAGGAAAGTCAACTTAATTCAAGATGCTATAGCTTGACCTAAACACCTAAATTATCTACAAATATATTAAAATTTTCCATGAACTATCCCATTTACACATGTAGGTACATGTACATTGTACAAATGTACATACATGTACATGTACCAAGTATTCATAGCCGCCTACATGTAATTGTAAATGTGAAGTTGTGAACTGACTTTGTTTCATCAGTATGTGTTTTCTTAAATTTGCATCATTATTGAACTCAGTCTTAATGTGCTTAGATGATATTTATGAAGATGTAGTTTTTTATAAATACGTGTAATGTTATGATTTTATCTCTTCTTATTTAGTTACCTGCTGAGTGGCAGAAGTTTGCATATGGTCAAACAGATGATCAGAAAGACTTGACACAAAAAGCAAGAAATTTTATGAGATGTCGACCTCGTGTATTGCAATTTGAACGCAACACTTCACAATAGAAGAAAACAAAATTATTTTATAATTGAAATAGTAATGTTGAGTGTATAGATGTGTGGTGTAGTGTAACTGTAGTATGTATAGATTACATGTTACAGATTATAATGTAGTGTCCATTCCATATCTGTATATTTTGTGTGTGTTGTAGAGTATTTCATTTATTTTATACCATATTTATCATTTACATGTACATGTACATTATATTCCATTTCAATGAATAATGTCAAATCTTGATCGTAATATCAAAGGTAGTGGGAGTTTATCCTGGACAACTCTGTCAACTAAGGGAGCTGAGCCAATAGGGATTTGTGACAACTGGTAGCCTTGTTCTCACTTAGCTGCCCACACTCTGAAAATGCAAACAGAGCAGGCAGTTTTCTTGTGTTCATATAACACTGCTGTTTGAAGGTAACTAACTTCAAAAGTGCTTCTTCAAATTTCTGTTAATGCAGAGTTCAAAGGGGCAAAAATAGGGGTTCCCTTGCAGTTGCCATTCATTAACTGTCAAATTTATGTATGGCTGCACACGCTCGTTAAAGCCACACCCTGTTATGCGAGTCCGCCCCCAGCCTCACCCACTACAGACTGAAGTACTCTACAGGCAGTTGGCTCGCGAGAATAGCTTATCAAGAAATGGCTCTGTGTGAGTTTATGTATTAATAGTGGCATTGGTATAGGTGATGTTTAGGTTCTGTAATCAGTACTAGTGTTATATACAGGAATTAGGGAGGGGCACATTGAGGGGGTGTCTGTGGCCTTGTTGCTGTACCATAATTACAAAACCTAAATTTCACTTATACTGTATTATAACCTTCTGTTTGTAGTTGCAATTGAGCATGTGGGTCTCCTGTTATGCAAGCTACGAGAGATACAATATGAGGCAAGACACCTTGCAATTAAGCTCGGTTTGAACAATATTAATATAGAAACTGTTGGTGAACAGTACAATCTTAGCACAACCCCACATGAATTCCTTCAACGTATACTCTCCTTGTGGCAAAAACAACCTTCCCACCAACGTACATGGAAAATACTTGTTCAAGCTTTGAGATCTAGTGATGAACAAGTGATAGCTGATAGGATTGAGAGAATGTACACTCTTGATCAGTCAGGTATGATAGACTTGTAATTAATGTACAAGTGTATTATTAATAGTCCAATTCAGTTTCAGTTCCACTTAATGATCTGGTCAGTCTAATGGATGGAATTAACACAAGTCACTGGCGTAGTCTTGGATTACATTTGGACCTGCCTTTGTCTCAGATTAAAGAGATTGATGATCAAGGTTGCTGGAGTGAGTATTTGATGATTGAATTCCTAAGTATATGGGTAAGAGGAAATGGTAAACCAGCTACTCTGGACAACCTTGTCACTGCTGTAAAGGAACTGCAGCACTTTGATCTAGCTGAAAGATTAGCAGCAGACAATGAACTGCACTTGTTATCACATTCAGGTATGGAACTATATAGACTATGAAATCATATACGTTCATTTTAGCCATTATAGTATGTAACATTAATTAATTAATTAACCCTTTCAGGACTGATATCATGACATTGACCAAATGCACTTGAGTAGTATCCGTTTACAAGGAAAGAAACCCTGCTCAATGCCATGCACCATCTTAACTCACGTTTTCAATGGCTTTTTTATTCTGAAGGCTCAAGCTAGGCCTATGGACAGAAGGGCGAATCCAGAGTCATGTACCCTAGAATGTACACTCACAAGCAAATGCAAAAGTTAAGCTTTTTATTAATGAAAGGTGTGGCTAACTAGGACACATTACACATTACATGTTTGTGTAATTATAATTATTTGCAAAAGCACACTTTTCAAATATTTTTGTCTATAAAATAACAACTATTTGCCAAACATTTTAAAAGGCTATTATGAAATATTGCAGGTACATGTAGCACATCCCCATGGCGCACCATGCTAACATGCTCTAGAGACAACCCTGAATGCTCAATTACCTGCACATACCATTCATTACATTATACAAACAAAACATTGTATTGTAAGGATTTGATATGGTATGACATAGACCTTGATCCTGCATGTTGCACCTATGGGAAGAAAATATTCAAAAATGATCACTGAAAACCAATGGAGCACCAGAACGTGACATAAGTGGACAAACCTGGACTATTATTATAGTTAATGATACCACATTTACCAATACTAAATAAGGTATCCACCGATTTCAGTTCAAGCAAATCACTGTCTATGCATTTTAGTTAATGTTTAAAATTACAAACATGAATTATCATGGAAGTGATCACTTCAGCTCAGCCATACTCTTTCTAATCAAGCATCAATAGCAGTCTTTGACAAATTTCCCTGTAATGTTACTCTCCCTGACCTGCTTTTCCAGTTGTAGAAGCTCTAAGTATGTCAATGGATGATCTTTGCACTAGTGTAACCACGAAAGAAACTTGATTAAAATTTTGGTTATCAAAGTATTAGCCAAATTTGTGCTGCATTACCAATTCTCGATAAACTGATAGTATTGGCTCCAAAACCAGAGTTGGTAAACCTTTAATTGCAACATATAATGTTAATGTTGTATTATCTACTGGTAAACCAGGCAACCTCTCATTCATAATCAAACTATAAGTACATGTAGTTAAGCCATAATCGAATGTAACTATAATATGTAATGCCATAATTGTATCCTTATCTGTTGTCTACAGAAAACTCTGTATTGAAAACTGCTGTCGTGAAAGAAGAGACTGGAGAACTGAACCCACATAATGTCGTAACACATGTCCCATCACTTCTGAACCGTTTACTACAAAAATACAACCTCTCCCAATCTAACATTGAGAAACAATGTGATGACAACATATTTCTCACTCTCTTGCCTCACATCAGTTTTAATCACTCAGCATTTGTTTTCAGACTCACTCAGCCAGAAATAGAAGAGATTCAGAAGGATTTTTCTACACAAAAATTAAGAAGTCTAAACATGTTATGGAAGTGGAGGAGAAGAACAGGTAGTGATGCTACATATCTTGCTATCACGAAACTTTTTTTACATATGAATGATCGATACCTTGCTGAGATTGTCCTACGGTATGTCTTCAATATCAGCCCTCATCAATAGACTCTTGTGAATATCCTGAAAGGCTGAGGAAATACGAAAACTGGAAAAGAAAAAGTATAACTGAAAGAGAGCTGATTATAAATAAACTGTTCACTGCATACATTGCTATTCGAAAAGAGTATGCTTCTCTCGTGCTACATATTCTCGATTCTTTTGAGAGTCGTAATGTCAGCCTGTATCGTTTGAAGATATTTCTACAGACATATGGTATTACACACTTAGAACATGATGCTAATCTTGCTGATGTATTCTTAATATTGTCCATGCACTATTCATCGTGGTTCGACATACATTTACTTAAAGCCATTGTTAACCAGTTTGGAAGCGAAAAAGATCAAGCAGAGATGCAAATATATACAGCCCAGCTTATTCTTTATCTTCAGCAATCATTATTTGAATTACCTTCAAAACAATTTTCCCCTGGTCTTGTTCAATTGTTTGTAATTCTACCAGAAGATCAAATTCCATCAGGAAAAGGGGTGAAAAATATCACAAGGAACCTGTCACAGCTTTTAGGTATAACTGATGGAATTCTTCAGCTCATTGGGTTTCAGTAAGTTCAGCTGTTTCCATATGTGATAAAATAATTATGTATGCCTTGTGGCATTGAACCAATCACATTTTTGTATACTAGTCCATTGATACATTTTAAATAAGAGATTATGCATGCTCAAGAATGCAATAATTATTTTTAATTTGGAAATGTGTCTTACATGGATTCTTTGTACCCTCTGGAATTATTCTACCCTGTGGAGAAGGCAACAGTAATAATTTTAACTGATTAGATAATCTCAACCTTTATTTAGCCCTTCCTTCATGCTGCAATAAAACAAACACCCTAATTCACTGTACAAAAACAATGTATAAATATTACATAATAATATAATTATGTGTATAATTATATCTTCACGTAGGTCTCTTGAAATGTATGATATTTCTTCTGGAGCTCATACTGAAGGTATGGTGTAATTATATTATGTAATTATTTGACATGGGAACCTTAAACATTTTTCTTTTATTCTCCTCACTTGTATTTTTAAAATGTCAGTCATGCCCTTCACATACATGTATATGCGCTGTTGGTTGTGAAAGGGTTAAAGCCGAAAAATTAATATATAGGTGTTTCAAGTAAAAGAATTCCATATTAATTGTAAAAATAGATTACTACATTTGTGAAGTTATTAAAATAGTTTAAGCGTAGATAGGAATTTATTTTAAGGTAAATGAATGGATGCCATTTTGTCAGTAGCAACATACATAAAAAACAAGATATATTGAGAAAAACGTATCCCTTTATTTGCTTTGTGATGACTATGTATTAAGCATTGCTGATGGCACTAGTGTCTCTACCTTTCTGTGTACACGAAAGCTGGGGGCTGAAGAAGTAAGTGTAAGCCTGATTGCAGTCTAAATACACAGATCTTTGATGAACTGACTGAAGTACTCCTTCAAGGTTCTAAATGATGACTTCCTCATGACTGAAACTGAACAACTTACTTGTTAAAGATTCTTGCATAATATTTATACTGTTTCTCTGCTATGTACAACAGTTATTAGCAGTTTTACATGCTTTATGAATCTTCCTGGCTGGTCTCAGTGGTCTATAGCTCAAACGCGCTACGCCCACAATTGACCAAGCCCCCCGGAAATGCCGCAACTTCTTTAACTACATGTACATATACAACACATAGTCGCGCAAGTGACACAAGAATATATAGATTCAACCTCGTGGAAAGCGGGATGGCCCTACGGGCCATAAAAAGTAGCCCTATGATTGCTTTGTAATGTTTCTTATGTCTGAAACCATGCAACAACATAATTATTATAGTTAGCTATTTGATTTCCATTCTTCTTACTAACTGTTCAGTATTTTAGCTACAAAAGCAGTTTCCACAAGCTGCACTATGATTGGGATTATACACTGTAGTAATGAGATAAATAATTGATTAAAGTTACATAAATATTTTTATGTACTGGTAATCATTAAAATTTTAATTTGTTATTTATTCAGAAGAAGATATACTCCCTCTCGCTAATATTGACACTCTCAACGATCAGTTAGAGGACAAGAGTAAGGCAATCAAGGAGTTAGAATCAACTTTTCAACAAGTACGAACAAAGCTTTCACAATCTGACATTGTAAATTATCAAAAGGATGTTGGGATACAATGTAATTATGCAAATGGTACGTAATAATCATTAAATGTTTGTGATTTTCTAAACTATTTACAATGTGGCTCCTGATAACATTAAAATTTAGTTTACTTTATTATGCATGTACCATTCACAAACACAAAATTTTGTGTTAAAATTAATGGATGCTTTCCTAAACGAGCGCCGTCGGGACGGGAACCTCACCTACGTGGCAAAGTAATACAAAGCGCACTACAATTTTTTTCAAAACAAGTGTATATAGAGAAAAAAACATCCCTATGATTGCTTTACAAATTTAAGTGAAGATAAAAGTATCCTTATGACTGCTTTGTGGTGTCCAGCATTCAGTAATCATGGCTGACTTTATCAAGCATGAAAGACAACAGCTTATTATAGTTATTATTTTGATTATCTACTCTCCTGACCTTTCAAAGGACTTGTAGAGCTTTAGGAATAAATTTCAGGCAGAATAGCTAGCTATTAGTTACAGTTTCTACGTAAGCTTAACAGCTTTCTTTCTGCTGGTGTGTAGAGCTTGATCGCGCGTTCTTTTACGCGCCACACCCATTAATTGACCGAGCCCAAACCCCCCCCCCCCGGAATGACGTAACTTCCTTAACTACGTATACAACGCATACTCGTGTATGTGACACAAACATATAATTATATATATATAATTATATAATTATAATTATATTATATATAAACATACATCGAACCCGTGGGAAAGCAATCATAGGGATGGCCCTACGGGCCATAATAATTTTTATACTGAAGTTTGTGTATGAAACAAACAATATTTTTGTTTCATGGAATACACATATAAATTTGAAAAACATTTATGGGCATTAAAACTGTTATAACTTTATATCCTAAAAGACAAAATAATAATGTCAATGAAAGAAATGTATAATTTGTATATGTACATTACATCTTATTCTCTTTTTTCCTTCGAAAAACAATGAAGTTCTGAAGTCTACCTCTAAAGTTTCCAACATGTGAAAACGTAAATCACCTCTATCACATGTTTAGTACATGACGCTTTGCAAGCATGCACGTGCACATACCTGTACGTGGAGCTAGGTAGCTTTCTATCTTGCATCAATGGTGGTGTAGTAGCAACCATTACCTCCATTGTTTTTGATTTGAAGTGTTTCTTGGCTAGCGACAGCCATAAAAAAAGAATCACTTGTGTTTGTGTGTCCATATTCACTCTCGTTATTGTCCTCATTTCATCTTAAAGTCGTGAAACAGTAACTCTGAGTTATTAAAATTATCATAACTTTAGAACCACTTGTATAGGCATTAGCAGCATAGGTTAACTACAAATAGGCTATGGCCTACCATTTTTTCTTAATTAGCTAATTCTCTGCTGTATATACTTGTATATAATCGAGTTGTAGTACATTTCAGGATATTTTGATATTTGGATATTTGACCACTTACATGTATCTCTTTTTCTGTGCAACCATACAACTGCTACATTCTACATTTATTACTGAACTCTTAAAAAGTTTGTCTTCTGACACTATGCATTGTAATAGCACTATACGTGTGTTACTGTTGAAGTATTTCCACTCTGATTTATAATACATCATTAAATAACATGATTACTTCTGTCTTCAGAAAGTTCACTGCTGCATCCGATTGGGAATGAGCTTCGGGAAAGAGAAACCCAGTTGCAAGTTGCACTACAAAGAATAAAAGAACTAAACGATGGTAAGTGTATTCTATCAGTTTGCTATACAGCAACATAAAAACTTTCTATATAATTATACTCTTTGTTGTTGACATTTATAGAAAATGAGATGAAAAGGAAAATTGGCCAAATTAAAGATATTGAACTTGAAAAGTTGGAAGCTACAGTTAAAATATATCAACAAAAACTGCAAAATCTTAATGAAAAGCTCTCATTATTAACAGAAGGTATGAGATGTTGTTGTAAAATTAATCATGCCTTATAACTGTTGATGAAAATGTTGTGTGGTGGAATTGTACATACATGATCAAATGAAGATGTTATTGTGGTGCATGTGTCACATCAACAGCCAAAATGCGTTAGTTGACAAGACTGAATCAGAATCACAAGCAAGGGCACATGAGAAAAATAACTGTGCCTGGCCACGATTATGTATTCAAGCAATGTGGAATATAAATGTATGTAGATAAAATTGTACTAAAGTACACATACATGATACATGTACATCATACAGTTGAGTGAGAGCTTTCACATTTTCTGCAATCAGAAAAATGAACATAGTGCAATTAAACTAAAATATAAACATTAGTAATACCGGCACCAAAAGATTATAATAATTATCATTGGTCATTTATGGGTGTTACTCTTGTAAGGTTCACTTCAAATTGTTTAATGCATACAAAAGCTATAAAGTACTAACTAGTGAAGGTCAATGATGAAGATTCTGCTATCACACAGTATCAACGGCTCAAATAGGACTGAGTGGCTGCTGTCAACTGAGCTCAATTTTTTTTTAATGCAAAAAGTGTATGAAAAATACTCGTATTTTATCTCTATAAGTCTTACATTTTAGTCTCTGCTTTATTTCAAAAAAGAAATAAGGTCCTCCTGAGTCGTGAGTCCTGTAAAACGTTCTACATAGGTTTACACGTGTGCGAATCACGTGGACAGCACATGACCTTAAATAGGTGGAGCTAGAAAGTAACTTTCTTGGCTTGGAGCTGATGTTATAGCCAGGACTACTTCAATTGTATTTGATTACCCTTGTCGTGTAGCGTAGGCGGAAAGGTACGGTAATTGTTTTGTCTGTGTGTCTGCAATTTAAAAACATTGACATTTCAAACGGGGTACTGGTAGGCTTCAAATTATACAAGGAAAAAAAACATCTAAATTTGACAATTTTTATAACTCACAGTTACCATTTCATGACTTTAAGATAAACGAGGGCAATAACAAGAGTAAATATGGACACACAAAACACAAGTGATCCTGTTTGATGGCTGTCGCTAGCCAAGAAACACTTCAAATCAAAAACAATCGAGATAAGGGTTGCTATTACATCACCATTGATACAAGATAGAGAGCTACCTTTTAGCAAAGCCTGTTGTTATTTTTGATCCTTGTATAATTTGAAGTCTGCAAGTGGCTCATTTGCGCTGTCAATGTTTGTAGTTTTTCCAATTTTTTTGCAAACAGACAAACAGACATGCACCATACCCTTCGGCCTACGCTTCGCAGCGAGGGTATAAATAATTAACCAAAGGCACATATTTATAGATTTGAGTGATATGATGAATTTGATCAACAGTTTATATCTGGTTACCTATTTCATTTTATAGATGTTGAAAATAATGATGAAATTTGTGAGTTGGTAAGCAATATTGAAGTCTACAATTATAAGAATAACCAACATATATATATGTAATTCTTTTAACACAGTCATATTCTGAGAATTCTCCAACCCTTTCACTGAAGGATGCAGCAGTTCAGTTTGATTACTGGGTACCAATGGAAGGTACATGTACATGTATTTACAAACAAATTATAATCATGCTGACTAAACAATGCAATCATGTTATACATAATCATTAGTTATGGACACTTACGTATTTCAATAATTATAAAAACTATTATTGTGTTTAAACTATCTACGACGGTATCAATTAAGGTGACGCTTGAGTAATTAATTAGTATATTCATTAATCGCTATAGATTTCTGATTACTGTCATAGTATATTTTATGTAACTTGTTCTAATTATCCACACTCACTACTGCTCTGAAATTTTGAAAACCAGTAGTTGAAAGACTGAAGTGTTTGGCAATGGTCTGATTTTTCTTTTACCCCTGTTTGTTTTTGAGTTACAGTACATTTCACATAGTGGAATACACGTTTCATAGATCCTAGAAACTGTATTTTAAAAAAGAGACCGTTGCTGTGTAAACTAAGGTAAGTTATGTATGAGAGTAAAACAGGTTTTATATCTGTAGCTATCATAGATTAGTCAAATAACTTACCTCTAGCTGCATGGAATTGCTATGAAAAAGAGAGGACTATCAAAACAAGATCAGTTCTGTCTTTAAAGGTCAATAAGACTATCAAAAGTAACCAAGACATCCTTCTGTAAATGCAGTTTTTTAATAAGCTTTAAAAATTGTCGCTCATGAATATGCAAATTACCTGAGCTCCACCTTAAGAATCTTATCTGAGTATGTAGTGTGTAATGTAACTAACTTCACTATAAAATGTAAGACATAAATTTGCAAACTGTATAGTGTGTAGTTATTGTTTCTTTCTCTCGTTCTAGTGATTGGATTTAGTTTCATATATTGATTTCTACCTTGCTATTTTTGTTTTCATAGATTTACTACATGGTGCTCATGTGGTTGACGAAATTGTTTTCAATGTTCAAGGTAACACTGAGCAATTCTTCAACTGGAACGAATGTGGATTTAGGCTGTTTGTACCAGAAGGAGCTCTTTTACCCACCGAGACATGTGCCGTAGCAGTAAAAGCTCTCATTGCTGGTAGATTCAGACTACCACAACGTACAAAGCTTGTGAGTGCTTACTATGCAATATCTGCATCAAGGAAGTTCCGAAAACATGTTAAAACCGAGTTACAGCATTGTGTATTGCTTGAAAATGAAAGACAGACAAAACATCTTCATTTCGTTAAGGCCCATCAAACACATCATGGATCGCCTTATCTGTTTGAGCTACAAAAAGGAGGAGAGTTTGTAATTAACACTCACTATGCAGCATTATGGCAATCTGAGTTTTCTATCGAAGCCATTGTCAAGGCAGAGCCCTATTCCGATAATGAAGGTTCATCTAACGGTTCAGATACTTCAACAGAAGAAGGAGAAAATCAAGAAGAAGATGGTGAAGATGTGGAGAATGTAGAGCATACCAGTACTGAAGCTGATGAGTTTCATCACATATCTAAGGATGATGAACATGTTTGTCCTAATGAGCTGCAGGTTGGTCACAGTGATTCGAAAGAATGCTCTAGCATGAGTGTGAACCAGTTACCTGGTAATCAACAAACAGAACCAAATACTCAGCCTACAAGAAGTGTGGAATCCAAGAACACCCAGACAGAACAGACAACAGGTATTATTTGTTATTAAAAAATATGTTATAATTAGCTTTGCAATTTTGATACACTTACCATCAAGGATTTATATTTAACTCAAAATTTGTATTATTTTGATTTATTAATTTTACTGGATGATGAAGTGATGACATATGGTAGTACTCTACATGTATGTATGTATGTATGGATGGCACGAAAAAACAAAATGGCTGCCCATACATTTCAATTCCAAGGGATAAACTGAAATCTCTGCTAATATATGGAGTCTTAACACTCACATACCTTATGACTAACAACATCTTCCAGATACACTGGAGATCTTCTTTAAGGTTTGTCTGGTGACTGGCAAAACTGGTTCATCGTCAGTATCTTTTTTCCAGACAAATCTTTTTTTTTTACGATAAAGTGTTTTTATAATCTACAAAAAATATCCACAAATTATTGACCATTCAGAAAACATCAATGGAGAAAACTCAAAAACATTTTCAATAAAAATGAAAGAAGATTTAAAGGGACATCAAAACACCAAAAGTATACAAACAAGGTTGGGATGGTAATATCACAGGAGGTTAATGTAGGGTCATTAAACTATCCACTTCAATATAACTCTACTTAAGTACAGCTCTTTGTCTTTTGCTTTATGGTGGTGTAGGTACTAATGTAGGGTATGTACATTAACCTCCTGTGCTCATCCCAACCTTGTTTCCATAATATTTTTAGGGGTTTGGACGTCCCCTGCATCTTTCATTTTTATTGAAATATATATATTTATTATTCTAGTATAATTATTATGGTTCTGCTGATTAAATTTAGTATGATCTTTTCTTTCAGATGACAATAACCAAATTTATCGTGCTCACACTTTCTATAAAATGGTCTCAGGACATGTGTGGCAATTCCAGTTTGTTGCTATACAGCACTTGGAAGTGCATATAAAGGTAGATAATTGTAAGGATTATGTTATCATGTCTCCAGATACTGGGAAGTATCAAAGCTGGAGATGTACCACAAGTCCAGAGAAGGACATGTATCCAGCAAGTGTTACAGTAGTTGTTTGATGGTAATAACGTCTAGTCTTGCAAATGAGTAATACCCAGCAATATGAGCGACAACAACTGATCACCGTGTGCCTTGTCTTACAGCATGATAAAATGTCTGTGAGATAAATTGCATGTTAATCTGTAGATAGAACCTTTTGTGTTGAGTAAGACTAGCATTACACTTGTACATAACCATATGCCAAGTATAGAATGGTAGAGATTTCTTGCCATCAGAGGGTTGAGTAGATTCCTCTCTGAACCATTCGCTCTTGTTGTTTTTCACTAGTCAGGAATGAACCATTCGTTCTTGATGTTTTTCACTGGTCGGGAATGTAGTGACACGACGAAATAGACACTCCCTCCCTAGTTGCTATGTTAAATCAGAAAGTATTAGTTGTTCTATCCAAAATAATTATATTTGTACAAGAACTTTTTAAAAGTATGAAGTGTAGATAATGAATATAATGTCTATAATACGCTGTTGTCACTGTGTTGTGCTTCAGGCATGACAAAGTCAGCCATGATTACTGAACTTGATGTTGGACACCACAATGCAATCAAAGGAATATATCTTGTTACTTCTTTGGAGTATCCTGTGTGTAATGCTGAAAAAAGTGACTGGAAAGATTTTCAACCAGTGAAAAACAATTATATATAAGAAAATTGTATATACCTATAACCTGTTTGTTCAGAACCATTTAATAACAAAACAAGATATACACATGTATGAATACAAAAGTATTCTTATGATTGCTTTTTTTATGTCCGGTATTGAGTAATCAAGACCTTCTCATGCCTGAAACACAATAGCCCATAGGCGTAGGAACCAGGAGGGGTTCAGGGGGCTGCAGCCCCCCCAAAAAATCTTCAACTTTATCTTTTCTGAATTATTTAATTATTAATTAATTTGATCGATTAATACTGGGTGTGGTCTCTGCCCACTTACTGTACTGACTGTAACAACGCGATGAAGCAAAGCAAGTTAAGAGCTAAGTGGTAAGTTAATTAAAACCATAAATTTACAATCAACACTCTAGTGAATGAATTATAAGTCTATCATCGTGTCTTGTAGTGTCTTGTAGATGAGAACAGCAGTGAAGCCAGTACTAATTAATTGCTAAACTTCCGAATTTCTAATTATTGCGCATAATTATTATTTTTTAGTTAATTAATACGTCAATTAGCCACACCCCTCATGAATAATTAATGACCCTAAAATTTTTTTGCTGCGTGGCTTTGCACGTTGCTACTCAGCCCCCCCCCCCCCCCCCCCAATTTTCGATTACTTCCTACGCCACTGCAATAGCCTATTATAGTTATTATTTTGACTATCTACTCAGTAATCTCTAAAGGATCTTGTACAACTTTAGGAATACATGTACATTCAGTTAATTCTACATAAGCTATATGCAAGCAGCTTTCCTCCTGTTTGCTTGAACATGCGTTCTATTACACACTAGGCCCAATAAATGACCAAGCCCTCCAGAATGACGCACCTTACTTAACATGCATAGTCATATACGTGATGCAAACAGATATAATATATAATTATATATAATTAAGTTGGAATTTCTCATTTCACATTGCTTGTGAGATACATGTATGTATTGCTACATGTATTTTAAAATCAATCAAAAATGTTTTCCTTTCCTCTTAAACAGTATATCATGAAAGAATTGTCACACCTTGAGAAAGACGATGCATTCAAATTCAGATTTAAACAAGATAGTCGAGGTTCTCATCACTCAGTTGATCCTTCTATTGTTTTGAGTTTTCCTAATAAAGATATTGTTAGCAATGGTTGGTCTGTTCAACCACACAAATTGCCATGTGAGGTGGGTCCTATACATGTAAGTTTAGACCTCATTATTTAATTGTCTTTCTTTTTGATGGACAGATTTCAAAGGAAGAGATTGATTTGCTGGGCACTCAAGAATTACATTTACAAGAATCAACTGATAGTTCTGATGTACACATCTATCCTGATATACCAATGTGTAGGGTATCTTTATATGCTAATGATGTGACTTCTGGAAATCTTCGATATCCTACTGCTATTGAGGGAATAGTTAAAGAGAAGACCATTGTTATTACAAGACCAAAACCAACATTTCACAGTCAAGGTAATAATATACTTTGCTCCACAACTGCTGTTTTTATTGTCTCTCTTAAACACTTCCAAGTGTGAGATATAATTATCTTTCACTTGTAAAATGTTATTGTTTAGACTTATTTGACTATGTACATGTATGTTCATAATGACAAAATCAATGTTAGGTTAGTTCAGTCACTAAAGCCAGAAAGCAACGTTTTTTTTACAAAAAAAAAACAGAGTAGTATGGAATCGAAGTGAATGCATTATGATGGCTATTTATATAATTCATAAACAAGAAAGTAACGTTCTTGGTATGGCTAGCAGAGAATTTTCTGGAATGTACCCAAAGGGGTGGGGCAAATGTGGGTTAAGCAATTAAAGGTGGGAGGGAGGGGGCAGGGTACAGTGTGCATAGCACACTTTGTGTAGGGGAGTCTGGGAGCATGGTCTCTTCAGGAAAATGTTGAGTTTAAACCCCCCAAAAGGCCAATATGCTGTAATGTGGGTGTAAATTTACACTTGTGTACAAAGCACTCGTACTGCATTTCACTAGCACATTTAGTCTGGTATAATTTTAGCCTGGGCCAAATATACATGGGTAAATACTGGAGCAAGGGTGGGTTAAAAACGTGCCTGGGTTTCTTGACCCTGGTCTATTACATGGACAAATCTCAGGTCCAGGAATGCCAGTGACATCGCTTCCTATTTATGTATTATATAAATAGCTGTCATAATGCATTCCATACCATTGATGAAGACTGCTGTGAAGTAGTCAAAATGTCTGGTTTTCTTTGTTTAATAAAAGTTGCTTTCTGATTTGTGATTAAATTAACCTGCATAATGTATATAATGACAGAACACATTATTTTCACCTTACAATTCTACATTTATAAAGCATTGTAACTATTTACTAATTAATGCAGAGATGTCGATCCATTTTATTCTCCTCAGAAGGAACATCAAAAGAGAAATCACAGTTAGTGTTTGATCACTACACACAAGCTCAAGGTAAACACATAAACTATAATTATTTATAATAATTATACTAATTGGGGCAAGCCAGAGCAAGTCCAACCCAGCTAGTCTGGCTGCCCACCCATTTGCTTATCAAGGAATATGGTCTGGGAACACATAAAAATATATCAAAGTTGTTCTGTTATGAATGCAATTAGAGGCTCAGCGTTTGGCATAGTTACTGAACTTACTCTCACTTCCAAACTATTTCCAATTCTAGTAAGAATAACAGCAAAATCATTATTACCACACAAAGGAAAGTAGATTTACAGATCATTTAATTCCTTGTAGCTCAGGTTTCTATCAACAACTGTAGTAGAAGCTCTAACAGGAACTTGCTCATCAAACGTAATGATATTCATTACTAAAGTTAATTGTATTGATTTTGTGTTGACATCTTTAGTATCCAATAATTAACTGCCACAGCTATAGTTGTGGCAGAACAAATGGTGTTCCCAGACCACTCCTCAATAAGCAAATGGGGAAACAGCCAGACTGTTGTCTGGCTGCTTCTCCCATTCGCTAGGCCTACAAATACTCTCTGATCTTGCTTGCTTGAATGCCAGTCACTTCAATGGACAGTTACCAAATTCTCCTATTTATTCGATGCAATTCTTGCTTGCTCAGGGTCACCCTTCTGATAATTATCATCTATTTAGCTGTTTATGTAATATCTATAATTATTACATTACAGAATCTCCTTTACCATGCTATGATAGTGGTGTTGATATTGGTAAAATGAAGAGTATAATATGTGGGGTGTTGGATAAACGTCATGCTGATTTGTGTCTGTTGTTGACAAGCTGTTTGAAACCTCTAGCTGATAAACTATTCAGTGTTGCTCTGATATCCAATACTGTGCACTCTTCACCAAGTTATAATAGTATTATGAATGAGGTGAAAGGTACTATGAGTTTCATGAGGGATCCAGGCGAAGTAGTCAGTCATTGTACAAAGTTCCTAAAAGCTATATCTGAACAAGGTTTTCCACAGAAACATGCTGCAACTTCACTAGCTGAGGAGTTGTCAGTAGCCATTAATGAGGATTTGAAAACAAAAATAGATTTTCAGTTTTAGAGTTATTATAATTATAATTATAACTTGTATAAATAATAGTTATTAGTTTTATCTTGTTGGAGTGTCAAACATGACATTCATAAAGTAATGCATTACTGTTATAATTATTTTATTAACTAGAGAGTACTGTAAATAGTACATGTAGCATAGTTACACATCTAGAGTGGATTATTTGAAACTACGGGTTCATTGTACATGCATGTGGGGTAGAATTTCTTGCCTTGGGTTGAAGAATTCAAATAAGTAACAATGATCAAAGTATAAACAACAGAATTGCTACATATGCAGGTAGAGAAAGATGAATTCAGAGGACATGAAGAGGAATGTAGAGAAATTTACGGAAGCCCTTAGCGACATTCTCGTTCATGTTCTCGTTCCTGACAAACTGGGGGGCGGAGCGTGGGTGTAAAAATATTTTTATAATTATGTCGCTAGTGCATGACGCAACCAATACGAGACGTGCTCGAACATAAACAAGAGAATGTCTCTAAGGGCTTCCGTAGGAAATTATCATGTGCATGTTTTTAGTTGAACATTTAATTTTTTTTATTACCCTCGCCGCGAAGCGTAGGCGGAAGTGTACGTTTGATGAGCAAGTTTCTGTTGGAAACCCTGGCAGGTTAACTGTAGTTACTCTCTGAGAAAGATCGGAGTTTGATAGTGCCTAGAAAGGTAAATTTTATGGTTTCACTGAAAAGCTACAGAATTCAGCTTTCTTCAGCCTCTTGTAACTATAAAAGTAAAATGAATTTTCAGAAAACAGCTCTATTTGTTTTCTCAAAATGCATTGTACTTGGTGCGCGCACGCCATGATTGGTGGGCGTGGCTTTTTGGTTTTGTACTTATTGCGCGCGATTGCAAAAATGGACATTTTTCCAACACTCTCTCGCTTACAGACAAATATAAAGATGATCAAAAGATATGAAGGTTGCTATTACAACAGGTTAGAGTCATATTATATAATATTCTATTTTGAAACTGATTGGAGTCGCATCCGCCCACTCCCTAGTACCACCTTTTAATACTGAATACACGAAACATTTCGGTGGGCGCGGTCACTCCTTCGCATTTAATTGAAAACCTTCTCCACATGGTGTACGTGTATAGACTACAGTGGAGGGGCTGCCTGCAAGGGGAAAACCAATCTATTATAAATGAAGGAGGAACCCTACTTATTAAATGTACCACCTTGGGGGTTGTTCATCTATTGTGGGACATAGATAGATGGAGCAGAAAATTAAGGATGTATTGAGTTCTTCACCCTATCCACTAACAGCACCAGAAATAGGTAAAATAATTGGTAATACAAAAAAGGAAGTCAACCAAGTTATCTTTAAAATCAGTGGAGTCGAACAGGTACCTGACACTCAACCCCCAAAATGGAAGTTAAAAGAGGACTCATCAGGAGCCACCAAGAAGGATGACACTTCCTTGGAACAGGATAGTACCGTTTCATCTACTGTGACAACAAGTACATCTAGTATAAAGAAAGTGGGTGGAACCAGCATGTCTACTGATATTTCTAAGTCTAATCCTTTGACTAACGACTCAAAACAATGTAATGATGATGAATTACGTCCACTTATTCTAGATGTCCTGAAAAAACAATCTACTCCATTAACTGCTCCTGAAATATTCAGACAGCTCAGTGGAAAGATTATTTGCATTACTGCTGATTGTAAGAGAGTACTTCATGAATTGCAGAAAGAAGGTAGAGTTGAAAATAGATCACCAGCCGGTACAAAGCCTTTTTGGATCCTCAAAGGATCAAGCTCTGGTGCTACAGCACTTAGTGATTCAGATCTTGCTACTTACGGTGGCAAACCTTTGTTTACTTTTGAGAAAATCGAAGGTAAACATCGTTACAAAGAGTTGACCAAGTCAGAAATATCACAAGCATCACCAGAACAGAAGTGTGAGAAGCTTAGTAATGATCAAATCAATACCAATAATGATCAGGTTCAATCCAATATTGATCAAATCGATACCAGTAGTGATCAATTTGAGAACAGTGTTGATGCTAGTACTTATCCCTCAGATCTAGTGGATGATCAACAATTAACAGGTAAAATTCCATTTTATTGAGTAAATGTAGATTTGAAAAAAAGCTAATGAAATGTGGCTAGAATGATTATTCGTACTACTGTTGTTTTAGTTAACTAAAATTAAAACCCCTTTTTGTTAGCCCATTTTAGAACTGTGCTGTGCCAAATAAGAAGTTCTTTGGGTCAATGGTGTGGCATACAAGCTTAACAAAGACACTGCTACTAGATCATTGCTGAAAGTCAACATTATCACACTTATTTATTTTTCTCATTAATGATTCTCGCATAATTATTATAATGTTTCTGCTACATAAACAGCTATTAATATTAGTTGCAGTTTTACAAGCTGCATTTGATCTTCTTGCTGCAGGTATGTAGTTTGAGCATGTGTTCTTTTACACACAACACCCATTAATTGTCTGAGCCCCCAGAATTACTCAACTTCTTCAATGTACTGTGTATGGAACACGTATGTGAAACAAACAAATATACAGATTCAACCTCCTGGAAACCAATTACAGAGATGACCCTGTGGGACATAGAATGTACATAATTAAATGATGTCAATTAACTGTGGAGTGTATTTTACATGAATAACCTGTTAATATTAATGCTGTGCATCGAGTCACTCTGTCCTTGTACGCTATACCACACCATTGCAAGGGGTCTATGCAGGACATCTTTCATTTGTAAATTAATCACAATACCACATCACTATCTATAACTATGCACATTTTATAATTAGTTAATCACTATGTGTTTAATCCATAGTTCCACATGATCTACATCCTTTTACTCAGTGTTTAGTTACATGTATATAATAATCATATCAATTTTAGTATTGAATTTCCATTCTCATGATGCGATTATAACCATAATAACAATGAGTGGCATAGCCAGACCCCTAAAGGTGTGACATACCTTTTTCACTTTTCAGTGAAGGTACTGTATATAGCTTTAAGATTAATATGTACATAGCATATACCTTTTACAAGTACAAGAAAGAGCAATATTGCATCGCAATGTGATGCAAACAAGACCACAGCCCTTATGAATAATGGATGAGTGTAATTTTTTTTGCTTCAGTTCATACAATCATATGTACTTGTAGTCTTGCTTTACCACAGATATTCACGTATCATAAATTTTATTTCTTAGAAAATAAACACATCCAAAAAATGGCTTATAGTCCAGACTCAGAGTTAGAAACATTGAAGACTAAAAGAACCATACAAGAACTTGAGAAAACATTGTCACTATTAATGGCAGGTATAGCCTGTATATTCTATTAATTCTATGGATTCTTACAATGATGAATTATTACCTTCATAATTTTATGTAATGCATAGCATGAATGTATTGTTAATTGTGTTTATTAGAAAACGAGGACATCATGAAAACATGGGTTAATTCAAAATCAGAGTTAGAATCATTGAAGACTGAACTGAAATCAAGAATACAAGAACTTGAGGTAAAATCATTACTAACAGCACCCGATTATAATCTATACTCACATAATCATTAGTTAGCACACAGCTTGTGTGTATTGTGTATCACAAATTCTATTTCTTAGGATACCAAAAAAATCTCTGATATTAAAGACACAGAGTTGGAAAACTTAAAGACTGAAATGAAGTTGAAAGAAGAGAAACTACTAAAAGTTGAAGGAAAGTTAGCAGGTATGTATATATTATAACGATCTGTTTTGTAGCAAATTCTAATCTAATCTAAGTGTGTTAAGCTGTTTGATAAGGAGCACATGAACAGAAGAAGCATACATTGGCTATATTAATGCTGTGTCATGCATCATCCATTGTCGAACTACTTAAAATAATGATATTCATACAGTTGTTGATGTAAACATATATGCCCTAAGCTGTTTGCCCTGCCACAAAATGGCAGTACAGTATACATGTACTTGAAATGCAATATTAAATGAGAGAATTTTAGTGAAGTGTGTAGTGGTGTTATGGGTGGTTTTTTTTAAAACAAGAAAGTAATTGTCGAAAAAATATATATTGAAGGATGAGTGTGTTCCTGCCTTACTCTATCAAGAGGTTCTGATACAATTATAACTGTACTAACCAAATAAAGTTTTTGAACATTTGTTAATTGCAAGTACAATTGCAGACATTATATTGAACTACACTGTAAAAATTAATGGTTGTTTTAACAAATTTGGTTACATGAGTTTTAGTATATGCTCCTGAGACTACATATATATCTATTATAAATTACATTACATAATAAAGAATCCCACAGTAGTTTAGATACAGTGGATATCATTTGCTATTATAAGTACAAATTTGTGTGTTTCACAAGTTATACATATATAATACTATGCTATATACATTGTATTAGTGTTTTTATGGCCCATAGGGCCATCCCTATGAATGGTTTCCCATGGGGCCGAACTATATAATATATATTTTCTTTTGTCCACTTGCGCGAGTATGCGTTGTATACGTAGTTAAGGAAGTGACGTAATTTTGGGGGGCTTGGTCAATTAATGGGCGTGGCACGTAAAAGAACGTGCTGTCGAGATCTTCTACAGACCAGCAGAAAGAAAGCTGCTTGTAGCTAAGTAGCTTACGTAGAAACTGGACCTAATAGCTAGCTATTCTGCCCGAAATATATTCCTCAAGTTCTACAAGGTCCTTCGAAAGGTAAGGAGAGTAGATAATCAAAATAATAACAGGAGCCCACACAGGGAAGGAGCGTGCAACCCCCACGCAATTAATTAAAATAGTTGGTGTTACTATTTTTAGAGGATCCACGTGGCCACGCTACAGCTAAAGCCTGTGGAAAGAGTGAAGTAACACTCTACAGTCTCTACCAGCAAGAGAAAAGAAGCTAGTATGTTCGTGCTACTGGCAAGTATCTCTTCAGTTGATTATACAGTGTTCATTTGAACATATAAGAAATTTAAATTGTTCTAGACAACTTTACTCAGAACATCTACTACTGGTACTTGTAGTAAACAGCTTCTCTGTTTCTTCCAACTGAATCTTCCTTACAGCTGTTTTGAGTAAATTATGAACTGGAGTACTACCCGTTGATACTGTAGTACTGTTAGATGTAAAGTTCTAGCTCTACACATGCGGTGGGTGTGGCCACGTAGATCATCTAAAAATAGTAACACCAACTAAATGTCTGGCTTTAGCTATTTTAATTAATTGCGTGGGAGTTGCACGCTCCTTCCCTGTGGTTTTTTCATGGGCTCCTGATAATAACTATAATAGCTATTGTGTTTCAGGCATGACAAAGTCAGCCATGATTACTGAATGCTGGGCACCACAAAGCAATGCGTAGGGATACTTTTTTATGGCCCGTAGGGCCATCCCTATAATTGCTTTCCACGGGGTTTAATGACTATGCGTTGTATACGTAGTTAAGGAAGTTGCATCATTCCCGGGGGCTCGGTCAATTAATGGGCGTGGCGCGTAAAAGAACGCGCGTATCAGGCTTTCAGCTAGGGATGGGCGATATGAGAAATTTCCAAACGATACGATATTTATCGATATTTTCCAAAATGTTTGTGATAATCGATATTTTTCGATATGATATTAAACCACACCCATTTCATAGTTAATTATCTACAAAATAACAGCTAGGTAACTATGTTAAGTGTTTTTGTTCAACATGTGGACATGTTTTGACTTACACATTGTAATTCTGCTTCTACTGATGGAAAGCAGTTCACCAGCCTTACCGCAGGCACAAATGTGGCTACTGTATTAATATTTTTAAATAATTAACTACTACTTATGTAACTATTATTAAGGTTATATGGGCGTGGTTATCGTATCGAATTGCCTATCGAACGAACTCCCGATATCGATATCATATTGATATTGAAAATATCGATAAATTATCGTTCATTTTGATATATCGCCCATTCCTACTTTCAGCTACAGACCAGCCAGGAAGATTCAGAAAGGATGTAAAACTGCTAATAACTGTTGTATATAGCAGAGAAACAGTATAGATATTATGCAAGAATCTTTAACAAGTAAGTATGATAAGTTGTTGAGTTTCAGACACGAGGAAGTCATCATTTAGAACCTTGAAGGAGTACCTCAGTCAGTTCATCAGACATCTGTGTATTTAGACTGCAATTAGGCTTACACTTACGTCTTCAGGCCCCAGGAGTACACCTGGCAGAAAGGTAGAGACACTAGTGCCATCAGCAATGCTTAATACATAGTCATCACAAAGCAAATATAGGGATGTTTTTTTCTCTATATACACTTGTTCTCTATATATCTTGTTATTAATCTGCTTTGTTATGACGTGTACCTTACATACTAGTCCTGAAACTAGTAAATATTGAGAAAAATATAATTGCACTGAAACACCTGTAACCAACTAAGGTTTAGATAATTTTTACAGTGTAGGTATACATTTATGTAGCCCAACTATAACAACAGGTGCTGCTCACTGTACTTACCTTTTCTCTACTCGACTCCAAGCAGACTATATATGTGCAGTCAATTTGTCATCAACAGCCACTTAGCACCTCCACCTTGTTTTATGCTTGCCCATATATGGCCATTATGTGCAATTCACTTGACAAAAGATTCACAATTCATTTTATATATATAGCAGTTGTGTGATCCTGGTCTTATCCAATGCACTATATATATCTTATTTTGAATGTACTGTAATTACCTATACATGCTTATCATTTTTATGGCCCGTAGGGCCATCCCTATGATTGCTTTCCCACGGGTTCGATGTATGTTTATATATATGTTTGTGACTTTGTGTCACCTACGCGAGTATGCGTTGTATACGTTGTATACGTAGTTAAGGAAGTTACATCATTCCCGGGGGCTCGGTCAATTAGTGGGCGTGGCGCATAAAAGAACGCGCGATCAAGCTCTACACGTACACACCAGCAGAAAGAAAGCTGTTGAGCTTATGTAGAAACTGGAACTAATAGGTAGCTATTCTGCCTGAAATATATTCCTAAAGTTCTACAAGGTCCTTTGAAAGGTCAGGAGAGTAGATAATCAAAATAATAACTACACATGTATAATAAGCTGTTGTCTTTCATGCTTGATAAAGTCAGCCATGATTACTGAATTCTGGACACCACAAAGCAGTCATAAGGATACTTTTATTAAATTTGTAAAGCAATCATAGGGATGTTTTTTTCTCTATATACACTTGTTTGAATGTACTATAATTACCCTACACCATAAGCAAGAGGTCAAGTGTTGATAATTATGCCAGAAATGTTTGTATAGTCTAGTGTACGTTTCTAAATTTATTCTCTTAAATCATTAATTAACAAAATTACTTCACTCTTCAGAAAGTTCATTGTTGTATTCAATTGAGGATAAGCTTCAACAAAAAGAATTTCAGTTGCAGGCTGCACTGCACAGAATAATGGAATTAAATAATGGTAAGAATATCCTCCTACATATAGCTAGTTTTAGCTATATAAGAACATAAGAAATTTCAAATTTCTATAATTTTTATGGCTCGTAGGGCCATCGCTATGATTACTTTCCACAGAGTTTAATTTATATATATAATTATATTTATAATAATTCTTGTGTCACTTACTCAAGTATGCTTTGACATAGCTAAGGAAGTTAAATCATTCTGGGGGTTCATCAATTAATGGGCATGGCACATATTACAAAATCTCAGCAGGAATAAAGCTACTTGTAGCTTACGTAGAAACTGGAACTAATAGCTATCCTACCTGAAATATATTCCTAAAGTTCTACAAGTTAAGTTAAAAAGTAACAAGAGTAGACAATCACAATAATGACTATATAATAGGCTGTTGTGTCTCAAGCATGAGAAAGTCAACCATGATTGCTGAATGATGACACCACAAAGCTATCATTGGGATACGTTTTCCCTATATATCATGTTTATGTACTTTGTTTATTTATAGAGAATGAGATGAAAAGAAAAATCTCTCACATAAAAGATATTGAGCTTGAAAAATCAGAAGCTATTCTTAAATCAAAACAGGAAAAACTACAGAATTTGGAAGAAAAGTTCTCATTACTAACGGGAGGTATACACTGTGTACTTTAAAATTATATACATGTATTATGTTATTATTAATCAAGTTTTATGTTAAAGAATTGCTGTGTGACTCAAAAGGTATGGTTGAACATAGTTATATCACATCAACTGCCAAAATGCATGAGTTGACAAGATTGAGATTTGGTATAAGTAACACTGTTGAGGCAGGCATGCATGAGAAACAGAAAGTTTGATTTGCGTATTTTAGTGATGTCGATCCGGACATATACATGTAGAATTGAGCAAGAGTTTTTAACTATCCTATAATCAGCAAGATGAATATACAGTAGTAACATTTCAATTTAAACTAAAACTAAACCTAAGTAGGCGCATAGATTTCAGTGATGCAATGAACTGTACATGCTATAACTAGTTCCCTATATATTTCAATTTATAGATGTTGAAAAAAATGATGAAATTGATAACCAGGTAAACAGTACTAAAGTCTATCATGATTTATAATCAACATACTTTTTTGTCATATATTATAGTCATTATCTAAGAATTCTCCAACCCTTTCACTGAAGGATGCAGCAGTTCAGTTTGATTACTGGGTACCAGTGGAAGGTACATTTATTAACAATAATTATGCTGACAAAATAATGCAATCATGTTATACATAATCATTATTTATGGACACCTATTTCAATAATTATAAAACTATAAATGTGTTTAAACTATCCATGGGTATATCAAATTAATAGACACATGCAATTATTAAGAGTCTTATTCTGAGTATACAGTGTATGTTGTAAATAACCTCACTATAAAATGTAAAGCATAAATTTGCAAACTGTATAGTGTGTAGTTATTGTTTCTTTCTCTCGTTCTGGTGATTGGATTTAGTTTCATATATTGATTTTTACCCTTGCTATTTCTGTTTTCATAGATTTACTACATGGTGCTCGTGGTTGACGAAATTGTTTTCAATGTTCAAGGTGACACTGAGCAATTCTTCAACTGGAACGAATGTGGGTTTAGGTTGTTTGTACCAGAAGGAGCTCTTTTACCCACCGAGACATGTGCCGTGGCAGTGAAAGCTCTTATTGCTGGTAGATTCAGACTACCAAAACGTACAAAGCTTGTGAGTGCTTACTATGCAATATCTGCATCAAGGAAGTTCCGAAAACATGTTAAAACCGAGTTACAGCATTGTCTATTGCTTGAAAATGAAAGACAGACAAAACATCTTCATTTCATTAAGGCCCATCAGACGCAACTTGGAATGCCTTACCTGTTTGAGCTACAAAAAGGAGGAGAGTTTGTAATTAACACTCGCTATGCAGCATTATGGCAAGCTGAGTTTTCTATCGAAGCCATTGTCAAGGCAGAGCCCTATTCCGATAACAAAGGTTCATCTAACGGTTCAGATACTTCAACAGAAGAAGGAGAAAATCAAGAAGATGGTGAAGATGTGGAGAATGTAGAGCATATCAGTACTGAAGCTGATGAGTTTCATCACGTATCTAAGGATGATGAACATGTTTGTCCTAATGAGCTGCAGGTTGGTCACAGTGATTCGAAAGAATGCTCTAGCATGAGTGAGAACCAGTTACCTGGTGATCAACAAACAGAACCAAATACTCAGCCTACAAGACGTTTGGAATCCAAGAACACCCAGACAGAACAGACAACAGGTATTATTTGTTATTAAAAAATAATTAGCTTTGCAATTTTGATACACTTACCATTTTTATCAAGGATTTATATTCAACCCAAAAATTGTATTATTATTTTCATATTTATTTATTAATTTTACTGGATGATGAAGTGATTACATATGGTAGTACTCTACATGTATGTATGTATGGATGGCATGGGAAAAAAATGGCCGCCCTTACATTTCAATTCCAAGGAATAAGCTGATATATCTACTAATATATGGAGATAAGTCTTAATACTCACATACCTTTTGATATCTAGTGTTTTTATGACTAACAACATCTTCCAGATACGCTGAAGACCTTCTTTAAGGTGTGTCTGGTGACTGGCAAAACTGGTTCATCGTCATTATTTTTTCCAGACAAATCCTTTTTTTTACAGAAAAGTGTTTTTATAATCTAAAAGACTATTCGCAAATTATCAACCATTCAGAAAACATCAATGGAGAAAACTCAAAAACACTTTCCATAAAAATGAAAGATGTAAAGGGACATCAAAACAGCAAAAGTATACAAACAAGGTTGGGATGGTAATATCACAGGAGGTTAATGTAGGGTCATTAAACTATCCACTTCAATATAACTCTACATAAGTACAGCTCTTTGTCTTTTGCTTTATTGTCGTGTAGGTACTAATGTAGGATTATTTGACGGTGCTTTGTTTAATTTTGAATCATATGTACATTAACCTCCTGTGCTAGTACCATCCCAATCTTGTTTGCATAATTTTGGGGGGTTTTGACGTCCCTACATCTTTCATTTTTATTGAAATATATATATTTATTATTCTAGTATAATTATTATGGTTTTGCTGATTAAATTTAGTATGATCTTTTCTTTCAGATGACAATAACCAAATTTATCGTGCTCACACTTTCTATAAAATGGTCTCAGGACATGTGTGGCAATTCCAGTTTGTTGCTATAAAACACTTGGAAGTGCATATAAAGGTAGATAATTATAATGATTATGTTATCATGCCTCCAGATACTGGGAAGTATCAAAGCTGGAGATGCACTACAAGTCCAGAGAAGGACATGTATCCAGCAAGTGTTATAGTATTTTTTTTTATGGTAATTACATTTTTAGTAACTGGTATAACTTATGGATATTCTAGTCTTGCAAATAAGTAATATGTATGAATACCCAACAATAACTGATCACCATGTGCCATGTCTTACAGCATGATATAACGTCTATGAGATAAATTGCATGTTAATCTTAATCTGTAGATAGAACCTTGAAGTAAGACTAGCATTACACTTGTACATAACCATATGCCAAGTATAGAATGGTAGAGATATCTTGCCATTTGTTCCTGATGTTTTTCACTGGTCGGAAATCTAGTGACACAACAAATAGACCCTCCCTCCCTTTACAGAGCAGCAGGATGAAAGTTGCATTTAAGCTTTAGGCTATGTTAAATCAGGAAGTAGTAGCTGTTCTATCTGAAATAATTATATTCATACAAGAAGCTTTAAAAAGCTGAAAAAAGTGACTGGATAGATTTTCGACCAGTGAAAAACAATTATATATAAGAAAATTGTACCTATAACGTGTTTGTTGAGAACCATTTAATAACAAAAAAAGATATATGAAGACAAAAGTATCCTGCTTTTTGTGTCAGTATTGAGTAATCATGACCTTCTCGTGCCTGAAACACACACAATAGCCTATTATAGTTATTAGTTTGACTATCTACTCAGTAATCTCCTTACTTTTTAAAGGATCTTGTAGAACTTTAGGAATACATGTACATGTAGCTATTTCTACGTAAGCAGCTTTCCTCCTGCTTGCTTGAACATGCGTTCTATTACACACTAGGCCCAATAATTGACCAAGCCCTCCAGAATGACGCACCTTACCTAACATGCATAGTCATATACATGATGCAAAGAAATATATATATAATATATATATATATATCAGGGTTTCATTTAGGGGGGGGGGGCGGGGGGGGGGGCATTCACCTTGCTAGAGTTTTGCCCCCCCTTGGGAATTTGGTTGCCCAAAAATATTTTTAATGTTAATAGTTAGCTGAATACAACTATTTTGGGTTTAGATTCCAAAAATAGTATCTCAAACAGTTACATCATTGTGGTCTGAAAATGCACCAGAAATGACCTCAGAGAGTCTAACACCAAAAAAATCCCTGGGGGAGCATGCCCCCACACCCCCCTAGGCAGTTGGTGTGCAGACAACACCAACCCTATACATCGCCCCCCCAAAGTTCTCAACATTCAACTTTTGCCCCCCCTTGACAATTTTTCTAAATGAAAGCCTGTATATAATTATATTAAGTTGGAATTTCTGATTTAACTATATCACATTACTTGTGAGATATGTATTACTATTTTAAAATCAATCAATCTTTTCCTCTTAAACAGTATATCGTGAAAGAATTGTCACACCTTGAGAAAGACGATGCATTCAAATTCAGATTTAAACAAGATAGTCAAGGTTCTCATCACTCAGTTGATCCTTCTATTGTTTTGAGTTTTCCTAATAAAGATATTGTTAGCAATGGTTGGTCTGTTCAACCACACAAATTGCCATGTGAGGTAAGTCCTATACATGTAAGTTTAGACTTCTTTATTTAATTGTCTTTCATTTTGATGGACAGATTTCAAAGGAAGAGATTGATTTGCTGGGCACTCAAGAATTACATTTACAAGAATCAACTGATAGTTCTGATGTACACATCTATCCTGATATACCAATGTGTAGGGTATCTTTATATGCTGATGATGTGACTTCTGGAAATCTTCGATATCCTACTGCTATTAAGGGAATAGTTAAAGAGAAGACCATTGTTATTACAAGACCAATACCAACATTTCACAGTCAAGGTAATAATATACTTTGCTCCACAACTGCTGTTTTTATTGTCTCTCTTAAACACTTCCAAGTGTGAGATATAATTATCTTTCGCTTGTAAAATGTTATTGTTTAGACTTATTTAACTATGTATGTTCATAATGACAAAATCAATGTTAGGTTAGTTCAGTCACTAAAGCCAGAAAGCAACGTTTTATTTTACCAAAAAAAAAAACAGATGCTTCGACTGCTTTACAGCAGTCTTCATCAGTAGTATGAATTGAAGTGAATGTATTATGATGGCTATTTATATAATTCATAAACAGGGAAGTAACATCCTTGGTATGGCTAGCAGAGAATTTTCTGGAATGTACCCAAGGGGGTGGGGCAAAAAGTGGGTTAAGCAATTAAAGGTGGGGGAAGGGGGGCAGAGTACAGTGTGCATAACACACTTTGTGTAGGGGAGTCTGGGAGCATGGTCTCCTCAGGTTTAAAAGGTCAATATGCTGTAATGTGGGTGTAAATTTACACTTGTATACATAACATCATGTGGGATAGAAATTCTACACCAAGGTCAACAGGCCAGCACTCATACTGCATTTCACTAACACATTTAGTCTGGTATAATTTAGCCTGGGCCAAATATACATGTGTAAATACTGGAGCAAGGGTGGGTTAAAAGTGTACCTGGGTTTACTTGACCCTGGTCTATTCCATGGCCAAATCTCAGGTCCAGGATGCCAGTGACATCACTTCCTATTTATGTGTTATATAATAGCTGTCGTAATGCATTCCATACCACTGATGAAGACTGCTGTAAAGTAGTCAAAATGTCTGGTTTTCTTTGTTTAATAAAAGTTGTTTTCTGATTTGTGATAAATTGAATATGCATAATGTGATAATGACAGAACACATTATTTTCACCTTACAATTCTACTTTTATAAAGCATTGTAACTATTTACTAATGCAGAGATGTCAATCCATTTTATTTTTCTCAGAACAAACATCAAAACAGAAATCACAGTTAGTGTTTGATCACTACAAACAACCACAAGGTAAAAAAAGGCATAAATTATGTAATTGGAGCAATTACAACCCAGCTAGTTTAATTTTGTTGCCATCCCAAACTTGCTAGCTAGGTTTTCAGTTTTGATATCCTTACACGTACATACTTTTTATTTGTAAATAAGAATGTTATCTAAAATGTTTTTTTCCCCCCAATAATTATTATTATTATTGTACTTGCCATAAATAATAATCTTTCTATTTATCAGGTATACATGAGAGTAAGCTACAAGGTATGTGTATGATATTATAGTATCATTTTGTGTATGAAATGACGTTTTAAGTTCACGTCATTGATAAACTTCCTAATAAGGTTATAATAGGTGTATTTTTTTTGCCATGTAAATTCATACAAGTAATGGCTGACATTTTGTAAAATTGACAGCAAAATAGAGAAAGCATAGTAAATTTTGGACAGATGAGCAACCCTTTTAGGCTGTTTTGAGGATCTTGAAGGATTACTACTTAATACCTTGATGTGTTCTTTGAAAGCAACACATATGAACTACTAGAATACTTATCTTGAGATTTTTGATGTGAAAATTCATTTTCAAGCAAGTTCCTTGTTTTTAACTGTAGCACTTTAACACAAATAATATTCAACAAAATGTTTATTTGTGAACTATAACAATGTATAATTACATGTATATATCATTTCGATCAATATTGAAATAAATATATATTGTACCTAATCAATTATTCATGATTTGTATCCCCAAAACATAATTAATTTTGTTGACAATCATTACAATAAATTTTATACCATAATTATATGTATAATAATAGGAATGGATCTTCCAGAAGTAATAACGGCTACCAATGAGGTCGTAGACTGGTTTACACTTGGTCTATATCTACGGTTAACATATGAAGAGCTCGAAACAATTGAGAAAAATTATCCTGGTGATATTAAGCGCTGTCGACAAAAAATGTTGAATTCTTGGATTAGCTCAGGTAATGCCACATGGAGTGCATTGAGGAATGTGTTACGCAAAATGAATGAAGGAGCAGTTGCTGACAAAATTGAAGAAATGTATTTAACAAAATAATAATAAGTACTGTAATTAATTTTTGATTATAATTTTTTTTTGTAATTTTTAGTTATCATTTCCAATATACTTTTTTTTATTGGCCTCGATGCGAGACTATTGCGTGAGGTATTCGATATTCCGGGGGTGCTCCGTCAATTAATGGGTGTGGTGTGTAGAACAAACTGCTGAGAAACAGAATAATGATGATCAGATGCAAGAAACTTTAACAAGTAAGTTTCAGACACGAAGTCATCATTTAGAACCTTGAAGGAGTACTTCAGTTTCATCAAAGATCTGTGTTTCTATGACTGCAATTACACTTTTTAAGTTTTTGAGTACACACTGTGACAGAAAGGTAGTGCCATCAGCAGTGATTGATAAGGGTAGGTATAAAACACGGATCAGAATAATATTAATTTCTATTAAATCATGTGACTGGTTATTCCATCATTGAAATAATAAACAGGTTGGTAAATAGAATAAAACAAATACAGTGGAACTTCCAAATAATGTAACTTTTGGGACAGCCAAATTTTTTCATTATTAAGAGGTTTTCATTAAAGAGAGGTTTTAATATTACTTATCATGAAACAACAAAATTATTGATGGTTACAGTGTCTGGCTTAGTTAATTGGGGAAGAAATGCTCTTGAGAAGAGAGCCTGATAATGTCAAAGACAGATCAGCAGTTGCTGTGTTGAAAGATGGTTGTATATATAGTTGGCCACATTCCTCTAAATATTTCTGTAGCAGTAACCTATTTTCTCCAGTGAGATTACAACAAGGGATTTGCCACAGTGACAGGAGACAAAGTTAATAGTGCTGGTTACGATCTTGAAGTGTCAAGAAACTTAAAGAGCTATTTGCCTCTCTCCACAACTCAAAATTTACTTTAGACTGTTGTTTTATTATTAACCATATAGGTAGATATGTAGATGTGCGCATGCGTAGCCACACCTCTTTCGTTAATGGAAGTGAAAATCGAACTTGGTGTAGTATAGTCTGGCGAGCAGACCTTTCGCTTCCGCTTCCGCTTCCGCTTTTACATTGGGACGGGGCGGAGGAAAGGTCTGGAGACTCTTGACATGATTTCATGGGCCGTTGGAATGTAATCAATCCATGTGTCACATGATCTGATTTCACCACGCCTTGCGCCTCAGCGCACCGAGCATGTTTATAATTTATCGTCGAGTCACGATGAAATGCTGTCTCTATTTGGTGAGTTTGCCGTCTGCAAATAAAAGAAGGAGGTTGTACAGAGCATCAATCTTGTACAGTTCTAGAATTATTGAAAGTCGAAGCCACTAGACTAGGCCTTGCTGGTGTAGTAAGATTACCTTCAAACAGCTGTTCCTCAGATGGACCATTTCTTTGTTTACCTTGTAGCAGTGGCGTATCTAGAACACTGGGTTCAGTAGGGCACGAAGAACTAAGCGGCTAGCGAAGCGAGCCGAAAATTTTTTTTGGCATCATTAATTATTCATAAGGGGTGTGGTTTTACGAATATAAATGACCTTAAAGTCAGCTGTTTACTCAGATCATGGTGGTGTTAATTATTACGAGTTAAAAAATTATTTAATAACTAGCTAGATCTAGTCTATTAAAAGCTAATTTTAACCCGTTGTAGATAGTTTGCTAATGATCATAGATGAGCCTGGTCAGGTCAGAGAAATTTAGTAACTACTCACAGGTCAGTACTTTCTAAAATACTACCTGCCTTGTAAAGAAAGAATCACTGGCACTAAGTATTATAGATAGGGCCTCAGGACCTGTGCCCTGCTAGACATGGGCCCTAAATATTTTTGGCAGGGCCTGTGCCCTGCCAGGCCCTGCTGTAGATACGCCACTGCCTTGTAGATAGTGCATTATTGCCTCCTTCTGTTTTACTCGTAAATTCGAGTAACCTAGCTCTTCAGCTGCCGTCTGGATTGCCTCTTCGATTTTAATCCCGTAACTTGTGTTAATTAGCGTGTTTGTGGCTAGAGTCATGTGACTACTCGCATTTCATTGGCTCTATCAACATTCCTGCAGAGCCCATGAAATCATGTCAAGAGTCTCCAGACCTTTCCTCCGCCCCGTCCCAATGTAAAAGCGGAAGCGAAAGGTCTGCTCGCCAGACTAGGTGTAGTAAAGGCTTTCGTTATTTCGTAACAGAGAAGTTTTCGTTAAAGGGAGGTTGCATTATCATCATTTAAATAGGAAAACAAGTCGGTACATTGCAATATTTTCAATATGCAGAGGTTTTTGTTAAAGAGAAGTTTCGTTATTAGAGGTTCCACTGTATATAACCTTGTTATGATGATAACCTAACAATGATCGGCCTACTGCCTAGCTGCGCTCGGTAACTAATAGCTTTAGCCACCTTCACGGATCATGCATGATTCGTGTTGTCGAAACTAGGGATGAGCGCGTAGCGCGAGCCCTCCATGAAGGTGGCTAAAGCTATTAGTTACCGAGCGCTGCGAGGCAGGCCTATCATGGTTATATAATATACCTGTTTATTCAATGATGGAATAACCAGTCACATGATTTAATTAATAGAAATTAATATTATTTCTGATCCGTGATCCGCGTTTTATACCTACCCGATTGATAATGTAATCATCGCAAAACAATTATAGGGATAATGTTTTCTCAATATATGTATCGTGTTTAATGAAAATTAATGCATCATGGTGAAATAGTACATGGGTATTTATGATGGCATAAAAAAGGATGCAAACCTTCAGCTCCAAAGTTGTTAGAATTCAAACCAGACAACTGAGGGGGAGTGGAACAAGGGACTTTCTTCTCCAAATCTAAAAGAAAAAATGCAATGGCACAGTAGGTATCATTATCCAACCAGAGACCCTCAGCTTCAAGCTAAACAAATATTGTGAAGTTGACCACACTAAATGTGGCTTGCTCAGGCTCCCACTATTCAGACTAATCATGCAGGTATTAGTGGTTGCTTTCAGTAAACTAATAAGTGAAATATAATCAGTCATGATCTTAGGTGCAAATGAATGTGGTTAAACAAGGTGATCATGAGAATATAATGGCTCTTAATATGTTCATCAGCACGTAGCCTTCTGTGTAGGCAAGTATCGATATCATATCCATGGGTGTGGTTTTCATAGATTTGGCGCTGCGGCAATTCAACAGCCTGTCCGAAACTTTTCATTAATCTACCTACGTGAGCCCCTCCTATAAATTCATGAGTACGTTTCCTCGGCTACCATCCGAGAAGGTTTCCGGACTGGGTGGATTCGAACCAGGGACACTCAGGTACAAACAACGTTCGTTTGTTCGGCCATTCAGTTGACTAAATGGGGATCCCTCAGGCTCGCACCAATTAACGGTAAAATTTAAAGTAATTAACGATGTACTTCCTTCCTGTACATCAGTGCAATTTGCAAGTGGGTTCGACTGTCTGTCAGCAGCTACTGTGATGATAAGCAGACTATAATTAGTCTCGTCCCCAGAATGCCACGACCTATGGACGAAAGATGTTGTTTCAAATTCTTGGTCCAAGCGTCAAACATCTTTCCACTCACAAAGGATGTTCATTACAATGAACATTCTTTTTAAATGAAAAAGACGTTTGACACTTGGACCAAAAATTTGAAGCAACTGTTCCAGACTGTCTTTGCACATAGAGCGTGGCAGTGACTAGGCTAATAGCATGCAGGGCCACACCCTTTACAAATTAAATAAATATGAAAATACTATTACAATCGTATAGTCTTAGCTATCTCTTGACATTGAGGTGCATCATGAGCCTATGTTTAAGTGTAGCCTCATGCCCATACTCCAAAATTAGATTGAATGGAATCAGGGGATGAGACTATGACCTTGTATCTCCTCACTCCTTCAAAATTGGAATGGAGTGAATCTGGGATGAGACTATGTTTAATTAAATGTACCTTCATCCCCATACTCTGCGTCTGGGGATGAGACTGTGTTTAGGTATCCCCTCACTCCTTCAACATTCATTGGAATGAAAGGGAGTATGGAAATGAGACCAGTGTTGAAATCAACTGTAATTACTTTCAAAATACTTTTCTTAAATGATACAGAATCAGATAGTTTTAAAATGAATAGAATATGAATTCATAAATTAATCACTACCAACTAATTGGCTAGACATAAAGTCATAAAGTAATTATGTATAATATAAGAACTGATGATGCATATATAATCCTTCTCTTGTGTATATATTTATGACTCATGAAGTAATATAAGAACGGATAATGCACATATAATCCTTCTCTTGACACGTGTCAAAAGTCTATTATGGGCTTGTAAGCATAACCTTATGACACCCTATATGTATTGACTTACAGTATAATTATATAATCATGTATTAATTAATTAAATTAACCTGAACTATACATTACAGTAAAGTATAATATGAACCATATTTAATTAGAAAATGAAAATGTTTCTTATTACTTAATTTGTAATTATGTAATATAAGCACTGATGATGCATAGATAACATTTCTCCTATGTGCACGTGTCACATTTTTGTTTATTTGCTTGCAAGTATAACATTATGACATTAAACTATGCACTATAGTAGAGATGTATATCAAGTTACAGTATATATATATATAGCTATAAGCAATTTTTTGTCATCATATATTATATATACGTACAAGCCCATTTTTGGGAATAGAGCTGGCTACTCCTAGTCATGCAACATCGAACAGTTACCATCATATTAATGTTATGCACAGTACCATCAACTAATCCTAACCCCAATTGTAATTGCAAGCTTGTAATGGACTAATAATAATTTTAATTTGACAATCTAACGGCAATTGTGAAGTTATCATTCACTTTAATTAGAACATTGCACATGACCTTGGAGTTCCAGCTAAGGTTGTGTGGTTGGTCGATGTATATTTCCAAAGTTTGAATTAGAGCTTCAAACTAGTCTGTTAAAGAGTGCACTTGCCTAGATTCTGTTGAGTAGTTTAGCTTCAAGCTTGTGGATTGGACAAGCCTGATGAATGGACACAACAATGACTGGGGAAGAGCTCAGACAAGGCTTCATCAATGTTTACCATTGGGGCTTAATACTTAGAGGTCAATTCTAATTCGATCACAAAAGGTAACAATCATGAACTGAAGGTAATCATAGATGGATATCCAAAAGCCTTGACGCCTCATCATAAAGAAAAACACACACATTAGACTACTAAATGGAAAATTAAAATGTTTCTTAAACTTGTAGCTTCTAGGGCAGGTAATTGTACTATAGACATAGCCAATTTGTTGGGTAAAGTAATTATACTGATGATGCAATACAATAGTAAACTGTGGCAAATCCACTCAACTACTACTAATCCTCACATAGACTATAGGTGATCATGGATGGGTCTTCGAAAGCCTTCAAATTTTCTCATGGGGAAGCAGTGCACACATTAAATTACCAAATGGATAATCAACTTGATTCCGGTTACTTCTAGGAAGGTAATTGTACTAAAGTAATCATGTAATATATATCAAATTACAGTAGCTATAACCTAAATTTGATTTTATTTTGGACAGGAAATCTCATTGGTTTCTAGCTGGTCTACCTGGAAGTTCTTATAAAATATGTATAATCCCATTTTTGGGAATAGACCTGATCCCAGTATAACAGTTACCACCATATTCTAATTTAATGTTTTTGCTCAGTGTTGCATAAATTTCACTACTGATTCCCAATTAACATGAAAGTAATAACAGATGGGTCTCCCAGTGCTTTTAAACCTCTTTATGGAGGAGGAGCACACATATTAGACTACCCGACGAAAACATTATTTTCTAGAGGAAGTAAACATAGCCAATTTTATGCATGAGTAAACTAATGATGTAATATAAGAACTGATGATGCACAGAAGTGTAAGTATATATATATAATCTTTCTCTTGTGTATGTGACAAAATCTAACTTTATTTGCTTGTAGGTAGCATTAAACACTATGCACTATAGTGGTATAAGTACGTATTGAGTTACAGTATAGTCATGTATTAATTGAGTTACAGTATATGTAATTACAGGAAGTGCCATCAGCTTCAAGCTACCTGGTTTACCTCGTATTACATATAGATAAGCCAATTTTTGAACAGTTACTGTCATATTAATGTTCTTCCTCAATACTGCATATCTTCAGTACTAAACAGAGTGGTAAACCCACCCAACGACTATATATACTGATCTCATGGGGAGCAGCATATGCTCATTATATACACTACCAAACTGACATCGAAAATATTTCTTGTTACTTCTCTGAAGTAACTGTACTGGATATAGTCAATTTCATGCATATAATAAAGTAATCATCTAATATAAGAACTGACTATGCTCAGATATATTATAATCCTTCTCTTGCTTATATTATTTTCTTGTAAGTGTAATATTATGACATTAAACTATACACTATTATATATATATATATATATATATATATATATATATATATGGGCAGATTCTGCATGTAACGTTTACCCTCACACATCATTTATAGTAATAAACAGGATATAACCCAAATGCCTAGGATGTATGATGTAAGCCTATACCATCCACTAGGCAAATTTGGAATTGGCCTACTCTATGTTGCCAGTTAATAGAGCATGCTTCTACTTTGTGGCAACATGTTGCTTGATATTTACAACCTATACTACTTTTTACGGCAGTTTTGGAGTAGGCCAACTCCAAAGTTGCCTAGTGGATGATAGGTGGGCTTAATGCAAGGAAAGTAATACTATAAATTCTTGGCATTGAATTATACAATCATTATATGTGGTAAATAAAATTATAAGCTATATATTATATATGTATATAATTATATATGTTATGTGATACCAATCACCAAGGGCTGTAGTCCGAGGGCAAGGTGATTGTAAGTCTGATATTGCACAAGAGGACATGACATAATAAATACATTTCCTGCACTTCAAAGCTTTTTGACCACACTATAAAATTGTTTACACCCATATATATGTAAACCACAGGGCATGTATCACAAACCATGGTGAACGTATCATAATTGTCAAAAGCTTTGAAGTCATCATGCCTTATGCACAAGTGGGCATGACACATTAGACTATGGCTAATCGCACTAGACATAGCCAGTCTGGTGCATAAAGTAATTATGAGTAATCTAAGACCTAACACATGATACACACACATATAATCCTTCTCTTATGTATGCATAAAAATTTTGCTTATAAGTATAATTATATAATAGATATGTATCAAGTTACAGTTACTATAATGAATTAACCTCAATGTAATCATAGATGGATCTTAAAAATCCCTTTACCTCTTCATGGTGAAGCAACACACATTATACTAATTAACTACCAAACTGATGATGAAAATGTTTTTTTGTTTCCCTTTATGGGAGGAATTGCACTAGAATAGCCAATTTGACACACAAAGTAATTAAATGTAATCTAAGAAGTGATGTTGTTCATGCAGATAATCTTTCTCTTGAGTATAATATTATGTGTCAAAATAATATTATTTATTTATGTACTGGTAAATACAACAATTTCATGCATAAGTATTTGCTTGTGAGTATAACCTTATCAGTTATGACATTAAACTATACACTATAGTACATATAATGTATTGAGTTACATATATCTATTAATTAACCGTATATGGCATTAACCTATATATACACTATAGTAAAGATAATTCAGTTACAGTAAAAGCAATTAACCTCCTACAGTAATAGTATAGGCCTTATGGCATTAAACAGCTGTACAGTATGTTATGTTATGTATATTAAACTATACATTATATTGCATATAAAATTGCCAGAAGGTAGCTCAAATTACTCAATACATATAATTATGTACTACAGTGTACAGCTTAATGCCATAAGGTTAACACATGTTTATACTGTAACTCAATAATTAAACAATAGTTTGAAATTTGATATATGCATAAAACAATGGAAAGGATAATTATATGAAAACTGTGCGAGTATAGAGATTGTTATTATTCCCCAACTAAAGTTATGAGAGGTTGAAATCGATATAAATGACCTTTAGTAGTAAATGATTAATCATAACTTGTAGAGATTCACATCAGAGGGTATAAAAGCAGTTAGTATCACAGATTTACAATGTTAGTTTGGTTTGGTTTGTTTGATAAACTAATAATTTTAGTGATGCAGTTAGCCATGTTTAGCTCTGTATTTTATATTCTTCTGATTTCTTTGTCATTTGGTTATCCTGCAGATAAAATTCCTCTATATTTCTCGTTTATTACTTCCAAAACAGGAGACTTTATTTCTTCTGGCGCCATTCCTATTATTGACAAGGCTCTTGAGCAGATTAACAATCGTTTAGATATTCTTGAAAATTATACTCTCAAATATACTACAATACTGGACTCAAATGTAAGTGATGATAATAAATAATCAAATTGATTTGTACATTGTTTACATGTATTTACATGAATTCACTTTAAGTACACTTTACAGTTTTCTTTGTTTAGTCTTCTATCTTTCTTTAGTGTAACAGACAACATTCTTTGGATGCTTTTTTTCACCACTTTGCCAATGACACTCAACCTACATATATCTCTCTTCTATGTTGTGGATGTTCTGTAGCTACTATTCCTGTAGCAGAGATCAGTCACCATTGGCATATGCCACAGGTGTGTGTGTGTGTCTGTGTGTCTGTGTCTGTGTCTGTGTCTGTGTCTGTGTCTGTGTGTGTATCTGTGTGTCTGTGTCTATGTGTGTGAGAGCGAGAGAGAAACTAAGTAAAGTACACATTAAATTTTATTTTGGGTGGCAAAAATAGATTATTTTTATACAAGTATAATTATATAATGTTGGGCATACATTTATATAGCTATATCATGTTATTAAAGTAGCTAAACTGTTTGTATGTGTTCACATGGCATTTTAATAACTGATCATCATGAGAGGTCTATAATAATTTCATCTTGTCCCTTTAATTTTCCAAATTAATATCAATTGGAGGAACCAGTGTTTATTCTAGAAGTGTAACTTTGAGGCGGAAATTACGTTGTGTAATCAATGCCAAAGTATGAACCACATATCAATATCACAGTTATTACATTACGTAGGTTCATCATGAGATAGATTGGATTTCATGAGGTAGATATAGATTTTCATGATGTGAGGCACACTGACTTTTCATGTGGTAGTCATGAGCTGGTTTATTTTTTCAAGATTTTTAGATGTATACGAAAATAGAATGAAAGCTCACTTTTTAGCACTTGTGCACTTGATGATTGATTTCTTATGGATGCTAAATGGTTCAAAATTCCACTACAGTCTCTCGTAACATTATGATTATTTTTTGTTAATTCCTCCATTATTCTGCTTTCTAACAATAAACACCATATTAGATGACCCATATCATATCAGACGTCGGATATATTATATCAGGCATTCATATTCAGTTTTCCTTTGCCCATTTATGCCTACTTTTGATGTTTGCATTCAGCTCCTTGGTATAGCCTAGTGTGATTATTAATATTATTATTAAGTATTCAATAGTATAATGTCCAGTACCAATATGAGAATGTGGAACAACAGTCAAATGTTTACTTTTGTATTCAGAAACAAAGCCTCTTATATATGAACTCATTTTTTCCAGAATGTCATTTAAAATCATGAAATTGGAAATTAACCCTTACAGCACTGAGCTTGTTTTTCAAATTACTTTCCCATTTCCAACACTGGCGATCTATTGCATATATTTTGGCTACCGTTCACTTTCTCTACCCCAAACTTGGCTTCTTTTCCGACATGGAGCACTACTTCTACCAACTTGCTTACCGGGACTCGAAAGTCCCCAAGCGCTTTGTAGGATTAAATCAAATGCAGTGCTCTCCCTCTTTTGACTGGAACTGGGGCAAACAATGACCCCACTGCATGTTCATACCGCTACACCCACGATTTCTGGTTTTACAGCAAGGGAAATGCCTCAGGTACCACAATTTGCGTGGGCGGCGAGAGGGCTGTGCCCCTTCAAACCCCCATCAACGGGGGGACACCCAGTGGCGTGGCCAGGGGGGGCCTGTGCCCCCCCAGATGGTGTCTCACCTTGCCGTGACCTTGGGCAGTTATGAACAAATATTTTATAATCTTAAATATTATCCACTGCACTTACTCTTTTCTTTGATATTGATGTTGTTTAAGACTACAAGAAACTGCTATAGTGAGCAAGCATGTAAACAGGTTTTGCACTAATTGATTAATTTTAATTGACCACACCCACTATGAATAATTAATAATGTAAAATTTTTTTACCCTGCGCAGGGCACAAATATAATTCTACAACAGCCACTGATTGGCCCCCCCAATCTCCAGTCTCTAGACACACCCCTGGGGACACCCCCCTTTAAAATTCCCCCATACTCGCTATTTAGGCCAAAGGGCAGCCGAAAAAGTAGCAACTTGTTTACCCATTTTCATGGGCTTGTGCCTGACATCAATTACAAGGATTTGGAGGGCTTCGTAATGCTAGGAACACACTCCGAACCACGTAGGGGTGAAACGTCACATATATGTGACATCAGTGTTCTAAGGGTTAAACCTCTGACAGTAGTTCCACTATCAGATATAGGGCATTTTGATGTGCTGACTTCTTTTTTGAAACGTTTGATATTTGGACTATAATTTTCAAGTTACATCTACTTTTGATCATTCGGTTCCTGGATTTTATATTCAGTTTTGAGTTTATATTAGGCTTTATACAGAACTTTAATTCTTTCTAAAATTGATTTTGTTATTTATATACACAGTGGTTGCCTCAGTGGCTATAAGCAATTAACTATTTTCATAACAACATAATTATTCATTTCTTCATATGTAATAGACATTCATGATTATGTAACTAGTGATAACAATTGCTTTTACTACCAATAACTTCCTATATTATGTCTCAGTAGATAATTATGACTTGATGATTTCAAGCATATACACAATGTAGTTGATGATTTGTCACATTTTGTCACATTTTGTCTGGTTATAATTAGTTATGAATAGTATTAATAATTACATATGACTATATATAGTACATAACAAAATAAACTTTACTACCATATGAAAAGGCTGTTAATAATAATTTAATAATGAATGAGGCAATTAATGTATATTAGATTTGTTCTATAATGTCATGAGAGACTCTCAAGAGCCCTGAGGATAGAATAGCTAAGAGCTTATCAGACACTAAACTGAAATTATTAGTAAAACTGTAAATAGAAATTCATAGTCTGAAATCAACATGTTCAAAATATGTGGTCAGCACATTAAAAATGCACTATATCTGTGAACGTTTGGTGACTCATTTGGCATTCAATAAAAAAGCAGCATGTGTACTGAGATTTCATTCTTTGACTTATACATTTAATCATCAACCTGTGAACTACTAAGTTTGAAAAAGTAACCTACCTCATGAAATGGTTGACCTATGTGACTCACCTCATGATAATCTAATCAGACCCTATTTCATTGCCTCAGGTGTCTGTCTTTCTTTCTTTCTTTCTTTCCATCTCAAGTGTCATCATGTAGTATCCCTCATATGATAGTATGTGCATCATACTTTTGACACTCCATATTAGCTTACATAGTTATAATGTATGTACATGTATTGTTAGTTATTAGGTTTTAACAGTACAGACTCCACACGGTAAACATTAACAGGTTATTTTAACTATTATTTGGTTGCATGAGTTTCAATACATTATTCTTCTTAGATAAATCAATACAGATTTTCTTTAATGCTAGGTAATGTTTACAAGCAGTAATTTATTTCTTGATCTATATTAACTAGTATATAAAAGTACATGCCATAATAAGGAAGATTTACAAAACAATACAATGTACTTCAAATATTTTAATGCAAATACTATAGTAAATACATGCATAGGCTAACTTCTCAAATATCTGTACATGGGATGTTATTTGCTATTATAAGTACAATTTCATGTACATAGTTACTCCAGTTATTTTAAACTTCTGAAACATCTGTTGTATGTTATTATAAGTACATTTACTCTAAACTTCTCAAAAATTTTACATCAGGTGTTATCTACTATTTTAAGTACAAATTCATGTACATGATGTAACATCTTTATACTATTATAATATTATTAATACTATTTTTGTTACTATGCTTTATTATGACACATACTAGTCAAAGATCAAATGAAACTAGTACTTGTTAATATTTACTACCTAGTAGGAAAACCAAGGAATTTCAACCAAAGTAAAGGTTAAAATAACCCATTACGTTTTACAGTGCACCATTGCTTAATGATTTATGGACTTAAGTGGTTCACATTATTGAAGACCCATCCTAATGTGTATGTTTCATTGCTTGTTTCATTGCTTGTTTCATTGCTTGTTTCATTGCTTGTTTCATTGCTTATTTCATTGATTACAGTAACCCTCACCCGCATAGGCGGAGCGGAGGGTTATTGTAATCAGGTGTTCTGTCTGTATATGTCTGGACTACTAACAACATTGGGACTTCAATCGAGCTACCGAAAGACGTGAAATTATACAAGGATGAAAATAAAAAACAGGCTTATTCAAAAACCGTTTGGTTATGAAGTTATGACAAATTTTACAACTGATGATTGCCATTTCATGACTTTCTGAAGACTTCTCATATATAGCAAAAGAGTACATGGAAACACAACTCATCTTGTTTGAAGGCTATCACTGTCAAATTACAGCTTGAAATCAAGTACAATTGAAGTAGTGGCTGCTACAACATCAAGCTGGTTCTAAGATTTCTGCTATGATGAACACTTTCTAGCTCCACCTATTTGCCTTCTATATTAGGAATTATGTAGGACGGGTACGGAGTTTAAGTTGTATATAACACACACTCACATACATGCACATATATAAGTATCATAATTATTATTATAGTCAAGTCAATATTGTCTGCAATTATTTTCATGTCAGTGATTATTGTTCCTGTTTCCCAATCACACTCGTGGTGAGGGTTCTGCACTGTGAGTGCATTCATTTTTTTATTTTCTTCTCATACAGATGGCATATGCTTCATCAGCTTCAGTTCTCAATGATCGAAAGATTTATCGGGACTTCCATAATACATTACCATCTTTTGATCTCAGTGCCGCAACAATGGCTGAATTGATGAGACAGTTTGGTTGGCGACAAATGGCAATCATCACACAAGAAGAAATTGTTTTCACTGAGGTAGGAAATCAGTTATTGGCATCTGTTTATTTATGCATAATTATGTCTGTGAATTGTGTTTGTTTAATATGAGTCCATTTTAAAATTTGTAACATTGAACATTTTTGGATCCTGAACTGTCAGTACAGTCAACTTTTGTCACATTAGTGATACAGGTTTTATTATCAAACAAGTCTGCAAGATTGTGACTATACCATAATTCCATACACATGTGACTGTGCATGTGTATTAAGTGCATGCACATGTGCTGTACATATATGTTAAGTGCATGCACATGTGATTGTACGTGTGGTATTAAGTACATACACATGTGACTGTACATATATATTAAGTGCATGCACATGTGATTGTACATGTGGTATTAAGTACACATACATGTGACTGTACATGTACATTAAGTTCATACATATCAGTGGTGGGGTAATGGTAATTGGTAATTGTAATTAATTACAATTAATAGTATATACAGTAATTGTAATTTAATTGTAATTGTGCTATTTGGACAACAAGTAATTGGTAATGGTAATTGATTTTTAATTGTAATTATACCTGCAATTGCTAATTACCGAACCACAATAAATGAATATGATTAAAACTTCACCACACCCTAAAATGAATATTATTAAGTGACACTTTGGAGGTGGAAGATGCAATGGAATATTGGAAGGTTAAGGAAAAAGAGTTTCCTTCACTTTCTCGTCTCGTAAAGCAAATTTTTTCAGTTCCAGCTACATCTGCTTCGATCGAAAGGGTGTTCAGCCAAGGTGGCAAAATTTTAACACCACTGCTGAGTAGATTGAAACTAAAAAATTTAGAAACTTTATTTTTTCTTAAGATAAATTCACAATACATGTAATTAGAAAGTAATTGACATAGTAATTTGTAATGGTAATTGTAATTGGCAGTAAAGTAATTGTAATTGTAATTGATTACTCTTGAAAAATTAGTAATGGTAATGGTAATGGTAATCATCAAAGACACAAGTAATTGTAATGGAAATTGATTACTTTAAGGCAGTAATTGCCACACCACTGATACATACTGTATGTACACAATACACACTACACATGTGCACTACTGGACAATAAAAATTCATCAAACAGTGAAAATAGCATAGCTACCTACTATGTACATGCAGCACTATTGATAATGCTGTTTTATCTTATAGTACAGTTACAGTAGAATAGTAGTGTGGAATAGCCTGGGCCTCGTGATAAATCTAACATATTATGTTCACAAATGCTACTTTATACAAATACATGTAAATCTAGTGAATGTCTGGTTAAATTGAAACTGAATTGTATACAAAGTATATAGGGAGCAGGACAATACAGGTGAAAATAGGTCGAACTGTCCGCTAGTCGGCTCAATGTTTATAGGGAACAGGGCAAGGCAAAAGGGACAAAAATAAGTCAAAATGTTCAACAGGCAACTCAATATCTCTACACCACTATACTGTATTGTACAGTATCGTACTGTATTGTACTGTTCTGTTGATAGTACACTTGTTTTGGAAAATATTTGATGTTTGCATTTGAGCTTCAACACCACGCTAACTTCATTGTTTGCTAATACATTTGAGATTTTAGATAATGATTTGGGCATCACAGATCAAGTTGCTATCTGCCTGAGGTTTGTCAGTTTTCTTGATTAAGGAATCGGTGAATAGAACGAGAATAGTACATGTACCTGTTATAAACTACTGCTTTATAATAAATTTGGAGGCTTTCTGCTACCAACAATAAATTCAACATTGATAAAAAAAACATATGTATTAACCACAAACCTTTGCTTCGTTTTTTATAGGCAAAGCTTTGAATGCAGTTTTCCATCATTCATCTTACCACTACTTTGTTCAATACAATTTTACATTTATTTATCCACCATTTTTCAGGTGACTGATCAAATTGAGATGATATTTGATATAGAAGGTTTCTATCTTGATAGTTCTGTGACTCTTAAATCAGATCTTGAGGAATTTCCTTATGAAGAAGTGTTTAGTGTGGTAAGTATAATACTAAGAAGATCAAGTTTGTATATACATCATACATATATATTGTTATTATTATAAATTCAGTATAATTATAATTATAATATATAATTATATATATAATATTATATATATATATATATATATATATATATTATATATTCTGATATGGCAAAACTTCAAAGTAGCCACAGGTTTATAAATCAGATACAAAACCTGCCATCACCATGCCAACACAAATTACAAAAGTATAACATTCATCTGGTCCAAACTCAAGACAAATGAAACTACACACAACTACAGTAGTTTTGCCTTTCCGGAAATATATTCATTATAACACGCCTACACATACTACAGATTTATAATCCCCTTGCCCTCAGCCTACAGCCCTTAGGCTCTGTGAGTATAAATCTAATATAGCACTGAAAGGTGTGTTATAACATATACATATATTATATACATGTATGATTATATATAATGTATAATTGCAGTTGGTGTATATTGCGCAATATTACAATATGCAAAACAATCACATAAGAAAGCAACCAATGAAATCACTGTTTTGTTACCATAAACTAATCGAGGAAATTGATAAACAATTATTAGTAATATTATAGAAACACAACAAAACATACATCTAGGTCCTGTACATGTGGTCACACCTTCAATATCATGAATAACATCTAACACACAATTACGAGTACAATCACCTGATAAAGCAGCTGTAGTTACTGAAAACTAAAATGACATCATAAATTACATGACCTGGTATGATCTATTAATTTCAAGATATACATGCGTCACACCTTCAATATCATGAATAACATATAACACTTAATTACTAGTCTAAGAGTACAATCACCTGATTAAGCAGCTCTAGTTACTGAAAACTAAAATGACATCATAAATTACATGACCTGGTATGATCTATTAATTTCAAGATATACATGTACAGTACCACCTGTGAAGGTATACATACGTGTAAGATTGCAACAAGTATCACAGATGTATATAAACTGGTGGAACAAAATTTTAATATCTTGAAATTGAAGTGATGTGTATCTAAAGCAAAATCCACAACCTATGGAAATTACTAAGTACATGTTAACAAATGACACCTTAAATGTATAATTATAATTAATAATTAATTATACATGTATATATTAACTACAGTACTAAGAGGTACTGAAACCACAAACATGATTAAGTATATTCATGATAGATTAATTGTACCAGACTATAATAATATTCACAATATATGTATATATGTATAGCATGGTGTCTTGATGGGGTTAGTATGTACCTCTGTTAGAGTTCAGGTTTGATATTGCTAAAATTGTGGGGAGTTGATTTTCTGCTGTAACTGAAAATTAAAAACCTATAGTCAAGTTTTAATAGATTTTTCAAAACTGATTCACATAATTATTATTATAATCATAATTATTTTTAATGATACATATATTTGTACATTTACATACAGATAACGAATGGTAATCACAGAATTATTCATGTCAATACTTATAGTGATTATTTATACAAAATTCTTTGTGAGGTGAGATTACAATAATTGTTAATTATATTGTAAACTGTATGCAATTGTAATAATCTAACATTCACCTTAACTATAGAAAATGTCCTAGTTTATGTAAAACTCATTCGATTGGTATGGTGCCTTTTCATAATTATAACAGCCAAATTTATATGCTGAACTAATATGCAGTCCAGTCATTCTTTGTAGCTTAAGTTAAAGTATTACTCATTCATTTTTTGTATAGAGGCCAAATAACCACTCTAATGGAGATTGAGTCATTGTAATGATGTCAACTATAAAATTATAACAGCCAATAGCGTATATCTGAACTATAACCTCAACAATGAGTTATCTTTCTACATTGACATTTGTGTAGATAGCTGTGTTACAGGGTCACGTCTAGAGTTCTTTTGAAGGGATTGGAACCCTTTTTGAAAGCTAAGAACCCTTCATAAAACTGAAAATTACCTTCTTGTACTCTATGTACTCGTCATGTTAAAAAAGAATTAATCAATATGTATGTACTAATATAAAATAATTTACTACACGAAGCATTCCATGAAGTAATATCTCTCTAATATTTGTTATCCATTCAGGCATACTACAGAGATCTAGTTTATCCAGAGTATGTTTGGTTTATTTTAGGAGATGCCACCCCCCAATGGTGGACAGAGATACCTGAAACCAATTCCTCTTGTCCTCATTCGCTAGTGGCTAAAGTTGTCAATGGTAGCTTCGGATTTGTTCCTCATGGATTTCTTCTTGATGAAGATAATAATGAGAATACTTTTTCTGGAACGGTACATATTTATCAAATATTAGTAAATACATATTTCTATACTAATTATGTGTAATTATTTGTACATGTGTAACTGCAAGTAACAGTTGCTATAGTAATACAGTATAGTGCATACATAGATCAACCACTTTTTAAAATGCTTAAGCAGAAACACTTTAGAAATGTATAAGCACCAGTCCAAATCAAGTCATCTTAAAATGTAACAGCGCTCTTAAGCACATCTGGGCCAAGCATATAACAAGCATCGCCATAATTGCCTTGTGATACCCTAACAACTTTCTCATTCTGATATCTAACAACCTAGTATAGTTACTTGTTTTTCCATTCTTCTTACTTATTATTGGTTCTTACCGGGTATAATATACAATTTGCAACACATTTCAGCTATAACAGCTAGCTGTTAATTGCAGTATTCACATGCTGATTTCTTCATACCGTTGTGCTCTAAAGCCGGCTCAAGTGACAATGGTGCATTCATTTACCTGCCATGTTCAGTTGAACATGAACATCTAAAGCTGGCTCAAGTGACAATGGTGCATTCATTTACCTGCCATGTTCAGTTGAACATGAACATCTAAAGCCGGCTCAAGTGACAATGGTGCATTCATTTACCTGCCATGTTCAGTTGAACATGAACATCTAAAGCTGGCTCAAGTGACAATGGTGCATTCATTTACCTGCCATGTTCAGTTGAACATGAACATCTAAAGCCGGCTCAAGTGACAATGGTGCATTCATTTACCTGCCATGTTCAGTTGAACATGAACATCTAAAGCCGGCTCAAGTGACAATGGTGCATTCATTTACCTGCCATGTTCAGTTGAACATGAACATCTAAAGCCGGCTCAAGTGACAATGGTGCATTCATTTACCTGCCATGTTCAGTTGAACATGAACATCTAAAGCCGGCTCAAGTGACAATGGTGCATTCATTTACCTGCCATGTTCAGTTGAACATGAACATCTAAAGCCAGCTCAAGTGACAATGGTGCATTCATTTACCTGCCATGTTCAGTTGAACATGAACATAGAATTGTTTATAGGTATAGTTCAAAATATTAGTGTTATCATAGGCATGGCCCTGTAGACCATTAAAAATGCACTAAGATGAATTTCATTATTATGCTAGTACTGTATCAATTTCATTTCCATAGAATGTTACACGTTTTACTGAAACTTATCAAGATCTGTTACAACAGCCACAATACCAGAAGTACAATGAACATAAATTTGGTTCAGTAGGTGTAGCTTATGATGCCATGTGGTCAATAGCTTTAGGACTTGATATTACATCAAAGAAAATTAGAGCTGGTAATGATAGTGGGTGTGAAAATCTATATGGTGAACTGGTTCCTCTGGAGATGTTTGATTATGCGAATGTAAAGCTTGGATGTATCATGAGAATGAGTTTTGATGAAGTCAAGTTTACTGGTGTTACTGTGAGTTTATTTGAGTGTTTTGCATTTCAGTTCAACATATTAGCACCTGCTGTCATTAATTTACCTTTTAGTGCCTGGTTGCTGTTTCAGTCATTTGTGCAATAATAATTTTGTCAATTACTTACATTTAAATACTTGTTATTCAGCCATTTAGTACATTAAACTAAGTATATCTTATATAGGGATGTGTGCGATATAACTAAGAAATGGTATCGCATATCGCTGCCAAAAATATCATGATACTATACAGTATCATGATATTTGAAATACTAATGGAAATGCTTACAAACTGTGAATTAATGTCCTGATTGGTTGTAGTTGTCAGGAAATAGTAAAAGAGATCATTAAAAGTTATATACACTACCTTATTATAATTGCTTCTAGGTATAAAATTAGACAAATTGAAGGGTCCATATTTCAAAATGTGGAGAAAAACAGGTTTAACGTTTACCAAGTTTATTAATAATTATTATTATTAATCGATTGTTACAACAGTTATAATCAATTGGTTTTCTAAACTGTGTACTCCAGTGTATCGATACATCCAAAAGCTACTATTGTGTCATGAATAATAATATGGACATTTCAAGACGTATCGCACATCACTAATCTTGTATCTAGGTGGAGAAATAGCTGCTCTTCTTGATCATGCCAAATTTAGTTGGTTACTATTACACTCAGCCACAAATATAGAATGTAGATGAGCTGTAGTTGCTATTTTACAAACATACTCTTTTGGTATTCACGTAATTATATTAATGGAGAATTTTTATGGCTTGTTTGTTACATTATAAGATATATAATTATTATGTATATATATGTATATATATATACAGGTTTATCTATCTCTTACCCATTTAAACAGGGTCTTATTGTGTTTGATGATGGACAAAGACCAGACAATTTATTCTTTCTGAGACAATACAGAGAATTATGTAAGTACATGTATTATTGTTAGTGTCACTGGCTTTTGTGAAAATCTGTACTTTCATTATCAATATTTGAAGCAGTCCTCTGTCTTAAATGCTCACTATTCCATCATTATGTAATGGAACTACTCACATCCTATTTGAAATGACCAAAAATCAGCGTTTTCTTTAAAGGTTATTTTGAGCTCAAAAAGTGTTCATTTCTTTAGTTTGGAAGGACCATGAACATACATACATACATACATACTTACATACATTTCATATTTCTTCACATTCATTTTTGTGTCTGTTGAATTTCAATCCATCTATTCAGTTATAATATAATCATGTATTAATCTTATGAGATTAAACTATATACTATATTATATACAAAGTTATTGCACATTTTGAGGTTGTCGTGAATGCAAACAGACAGCACTGTATGAGGCAGTGATATGTTTATTGTATACACTTTCAACTGATTATGTTGATACACTAACCACTCCCACTTCATCTTAACATGTCTGTTAGGCATGGTCTTGCTAAGCCAGACTTTCTAATTTAATGGTGGTGAGGCTACAAAGCAGGGGAAGGGAAGATCTGGTGACTCTGAACAGGTTTTCATTTCACAATGGAATACAATTATTACATGATGTTTAACATTATGCTAATTACATTATAGCTATGGCTGAGTGTTGTGTTGTCTGTCTCAAAGATATACCAAAGACTTTACTGCAAAGGAGACTTAAGAGTGGAGTGTAAATGAAACAAAATAATTAGCCATTAAAGTGTATCAGTGTCTACTACTTTAGTAAATATATATTGTTACCACACTGTAAAAAAATATTAGTGATTAATGATCACTTCACTTTAATCTACCTAGCTAATAATCTACATTAATCTTACTGTGATATATATCACATATCAGATTGTGACATATTTGCATGAGAGTATCTTTTTCCATTATTGTAGATGAAGGATACATAGAGAGAGCAATAGTTGCTGATATCTGTCACAATGGAAGCAACAGCACTTTTGAATATAGAAAAGGGGAAAGTCAATATACACTTTGGGAAGGTAAGAACAATGATAATTATTATTGTGTATAATTATTTGAGATCGTAATTGCAAAAATCAATGTACAATCTGGACACAAAATTGATTGGTTTAGTAGTAATCGAATCATGACTTTCTCACATATGAAACCCTATTATAGTTAGTATTCTGCTTATTATGTTTTAAAGGTTCTTGTAGAACTATTGGATAGTATAACTATTAGTTTCAGTACAATTGTTACGTTTTTAAAGGTTCTTTTAGAAATATTGATTTATATTCAGAGAGTATAGCTATTAGTTCTAGTTTCTATGTAAGCTACAACCAGAGTACAAAAGTGGTAAAATGCAATTTGCTTTTATTTCAGTATTTTGTACTAGATTTTGACTGGAATCCAGAAAGCAGAATTCAGAATTCAAACATCTGAATTCAGAAAGCAGATTGCATGCAGAATCTATAGATACAATGTAGCATATTTTAAATTCAGGATTCTGAAAGCAGATCGCAAATTACAAATTTCAAATTACAGAATCCATAACCAAATTTCAAACAAAGTTTTGGGTATTTGGGAGGGCAAAAAATTAAACACCACTTCTACATAGCAACCCTTACGTATATATAGCTAGAGTAAAGGGAAAACACAAAGAAGCGACACTTATGTACGGTTGTTATGTGGAAGTGGTGTTTAATTAACCCTTAGAGCACTGAGCCTGTTTTTCAAAATTCTTCCTATTTCCAACACTGGCGACTCTATTGCATATATTTTGGCCACCGTTCACTTTCTCTACCCCAAACTTGGCTCCTTTTCCGACATGAAGTACTACTTCCACCAACTTGCTTACCAGGACTCAAAAGTCCCCAAGCGCTTCGTAGGATCAAATCAAATGCAGTGCTCTCCCTCTTTTGACTGGAACTGGGGCTAACAAAATGACCCCACTGCATGTTGGCACCAGCTACACCCACGATTTCAGGTTTCACAGCAAGGGAAATGCCTCAGGTACCTGCCAGAGCACGTGGGCGGGATCACAAAAACCGCAAATTGCGTCCCCTTGAACCCCAGTTAACAGGGGGACACCCCCCTTTAAAATTCCCCCCGTAGTCGTTATTTAGGCCAAAGGGCGGCCAAAAAACCATCAACTTTTTTAGCCACGTTCATCGGCTTGTGCCTGACGCCAATTACAAGCATTTGGAGAGCTTCGTGTAGCTAACCACGTAGGGGTGAAATGTCACATATATGTGACATCAGTGCTCTAAGGGTTAATTAATTAATGTGGAAGTGGTATTTAATTTTGTTGCCAAAGCCATCTTGTTCCTGTGCTTTTTTCAGTTTTGATATATATCCTTATATACTCTTTCATTTTTTTAAATGTTTTTTTATTATTCTTTATTAATTTATATTTGTCATCCTCCCAGATGGTGTACCTTATGATGGGTTTGCAGTGTATACCATACATTCAAACAATATTTCTCTTCAAGTAATATACTATATGATGGCCTCTTTTGGAATAATCTTTGCTGGTGTGTGTCTTGTATTCAATATTGTTTTCAGAAATAGAAAGTGAGTAATTCGATAATAAGTTCAAAGAGTTTTGTATATAACATAATATTTTAGTCAAATTATGTAATTATATTTACTATACTGGTATTAAATCCATGATCACTTGTCTAAGAGGATCGCGCTCTCTTTTACGGAAGACTACACTTTTTTCAAGTAACTTCGCTATTGACCTTGCACTCAATGAGAGTAAGGTCATCATTTGACTATAATTTGGAACCACTTATTTATTTTCTCATTGACTGAAGTATTTACATAATTAATAATTATTTTAAAATTATTGTACATTTGTTAATAATTATGTTAATATTACTCAGGTACTAAAGGATGGTTGATACAAGTAACTTCACTTCTAAATAGATACTGATAGTAGTGTTTGGTATTTCGTTATTCTGATCATTAAGTTATGCATAGTGGTCAATTTCTATATTGACCAATTACCAGTTTTAGCAGTAGACCTGTAATTTGATTACAATGCTTTACTAAAAGGAGTTTAACATAATAAGCTATTGTTAAAGATGAAAAACAAGAATGTATACTGCACATGTTTGTTATTGATTCATTTGTTGTATAGGGTTGTTAAACTTGCCAGTCCAAATCTGAATTATCTCATAATAGTGGGATCAGTTCTCTTGTATACTTGTGTATACTTGTATGTGTATTCTCCAGACTCGTTTAGTGAAGAAACATTCATGTGCAATGTAAGATAATAATTTATAATACACGTAACTACTGTATTATAATATATTAAGTTATTATCTCCATGCAATAATTATAAAATACCATTTCATTAGTAATGGGGCATACTATCAATAATAAACTAATATCATGATGCTGACATTTTAATATTGTTGGTAATTCTTGCTTTACAAGGTATTCCTGCTCTCCTTTAATTTTACAGATTGTCCTAATAGTTGATAAAACATATTTTAAAATGCCTTCAAAAAATGGTATATACAGAGTAAAGGAACAATAGGTTGTAATACCATTTTGTAAAATTACAATACCCAACAAATATCGTGATATAAATAATGGTATTGGGATACACTAATCTTATGTAATATCGACTGTGTCTCCTGAAATGACACATGTTTCTAATTTATGCATATGTGACACAAACATAACCCCAATTAAAACAGTCATAGGGATGGCCCTACAGGCCAGAAGACACAATATACCAACAACATTTTTGTTATTTATCCATGCAGTTATTAATTATGAAATGATTAATCAATAAGAATGAAGCAATATCACTTTGAATTCATTTTTTATGGCAAAATTATGATTAATAAGTCTAGTATAATGATTGCTTATTGATACCATTTTGTTATGTTTCATTTCATCTCACAGTTTCGTATATGGGTATTCTCTTTGGGTTACACGATATGTTTTGCTGTCATTCTTTCTAAAACATGGAGGATTTATTACATCTTCAATAACCCCACTGCTAAAAAGAAGGTATGTTACATATCCATCTATGGGAAATGACTAACAGTATGATAAGATGGTATTTCCTTCAAAATTGACTGTTAACCCGTATTTTAGTACCTGAGTGTAAACAGGAATGGGATCCCTCAGGTTCTATATGAATACTGCAGGATCTCAGCTTGTTAAATCCTGTCACACCAGTACCTCACTCAAATCTGTACAGTAGATAGGATAATTAGAATATGCAAAGATTTTTAACCACTGATTTTATGGTTGTTTCTTCATATAAGAAGTCACGAAATTATGTTACATTTATATAGTCTCATATGGTATAAGAATTATGTTAGGTGTACTGACATTGTTTGGGTTATATTAGGATGTTTTTGTTCTTACTCAAGCATGAAATTATTGTATTCCGTAGTTTGTATAAGTATTATACTATTTTGAATGTGTAATATAGTTACTATGTATCCTTATATAAACTAATGACTGATTTTACTGACTAGCAAAAAAGATGTTTTGTGAACACAATGCAACTACATGTCCATGTTTGAATAAAAATAAATAATACATGCAATCCTTTAAACATATACTTACTGAGCATTCTGTAGATATGATTTGTGGATTATTATAAATTTTTTTTGCATGCAATATTTTGTTTGAATTTGTGTATTGACTGGATACAATGCTATTGGACAGTAAAATTAATAAATATTGTAGCAACTATAATAACAACATATAGAAGATGATGCCATACTATGACTATAGATACATGTAATTAATAGCAACAATAAAAATAATAATAATAATGATAATAAGCAGTAATAATAATAATAATGATTATTATTATTATTAATTTATCCCAATTCAGACTATTAAAGATTGGATTCTTGTTGTTGTCATAGCGATTGTTGTAATAATTGATTTGTCAATTCTATTTATTGGAACAGCCATACCAGAATCAAGATTAGAAGCTGTTAATGTTTTTGATGCTGAACATGTGATAACAGTCACAGTATGTATTATACATGTAGAAAGATAAGAAGACTTACACAATGATAGATTATCTTGACTGAATGAGATGGATGGATGGATGGACAAACGGACAGATGAACGAATGGATGGATAAATGGACGGACAGACGAACGGACAGACTAATAGATGGACAGACGAATGGATGGATGAATGGACGAACAAATGGATGGATGGAGATACGTAAAGACACTCAATATGTAGTTACAGTATAGTTTGCACACTGGAAGTGACTCAACAGAGATTGACAGATTGACGGATTGGAAAACGTACAGTAGGAGAAGCATGTACATATTACATGTGATAAATGGACAAACATACTATTACAACACTGGTTGGTATTTGTTAAGGTAGCACTCATTTACATAATTAGCATATTCAAAACTATTAATTTTGTTTTTAAGTCACAGTACGTTTTACATACTGGAACACTTGTTTCAAAGATCCTAGAAACTGTTTTTAAAAAGCTAAGATCGTTACTGTGTAGACTAAGCCTAAGGTATGTTGTAAGAGTGAAACATGTCTCATAGCTGTGGTATATTCGTACATCTAGCTGAAAAAAGAGTATGGAATAGCTGTGAAACAGAGATTGCTATCAACACAAAATCAATTCAGTGTGTAAATGTCAACATGACTCTCAAAAGTAACCAAGTACTTCTTCTGTAGCTAAGTAGAGTTTTATAGCAAAAAAAAACAAGCCTAAATCATTGTTACTCATGAATATGCTGCTAGTTACTCAAGCGCCACCTTAATTAAATTATTCTTTTCTCTTTATTTATCAGAGTGATGGCATCAGGCATGAAAATCATATCTTCATTTGTACCAGACAACAATCTGTTATATGGCTGGGGATTTCATTTGCTTACAAAGGATCTCTACAAGTGATTGCCATATTCATGGCCTTTCACACTCGTAAAGTCAAAATTAAAGCTCTTAATGACTCCAAAGAGATAGCTGCTATCATTTATATTAACAGTATTATGCTAGCCATTTTAGCAGTGACAGAATTTGCTCTACAAGAATATCATGATGTGTATGCCGCTGTATTTGGTCTTGCTCTGTTGATCGAGGCAACTCTTTTTTTGGGACTTATATTTGTACCTAAGGTAAGTAAGTATATGTAAGTACTCTTCATTTTTGCAAATAACATTATTATTTTATAATTACAGTATTTTGTGAGTTTTTTAATAGTGTTTGTGAACTCTTGTAAATATTTCACCAATAGGAAATATTTGCCAATACTATATGTGACCATAGATAAAACAGGATATGTCTATATATGGAAAAGAAATGATTGCTTTGTAATTACTATAGGTCTATAATCACTGCTGATGACAACTATGTGTAGGCAGTGTTTCCCCCAGAGCCTTTTAGCAGGGTGGGCCACCCTGCTAAGATTTATTGAAATTCTTTGATGTGTGTTAAAGTTTGCATGGAACGCTTTGATGTGGACATTGACCACACACACACACACATACTCATAGTAACTCTCAGCTTCGCCTACACACGGCCAAGGATTAACAATAAAATGGCAACAGCTAATGTGTGTAAAAAGTGGTTAAAATGAAACAACAAAGTCCACCTATACTGAAGATTACATCCACTATTCACAACTGATGCAATATCTAATCAGTCAATATAAAATGTATGTATATCATGTAATCTTCACTTGCAAGACTCTCTCTTGCCCACCAACCGGCTTTTCCTCTGTTGTATGAAATGCCCTATGTTGCATTAAATTCAACATTATCAAATTGGAAATGCAGAAGTTTAGATTCCTTTACATTGTTTTTGAAAACATATTTTGAAAACATATTAATAATAATTATCATGTACTTTTCATGCTACTTGCTGTTGTATGACATGGATTTGCCCCTCGATTAGCCCTTACCCCTTCAGTTTTACTATAGGTTATTCACATTCATCTTGACCTCAGATAAATGTTCATAATTTTAGTTTGGAATTAGGACTAACAATCTTTTTACCTACACCATTTTCATAAATGTCCTTTCTGTTGTTTAAGTCCCATTCTTACACTGTACGTTTAGTTCATGTTGTATTCCTACAAGGTCATGGATTAGAATTGTATCTGAGGTTCATATATTATATATAATTATAGCTATACCCATCACAACCTTGTTAGCACATTTCTTGTGCTTTGCATTCCCTATATACATCTTCTATCATTTTTATTGAAAATGCTTTTTATTAATATTATACATATAATTATATATATATATATATATATATATATATATATATATATAATTATGTATATAGTTATTATTATATTTGTTGTCCCTTTTAATGGATTGGTCTTCGAAAATAGCTAATAATGAAAATAATAAATGATGTATTCTAATGAACCTGTTAAATAATTGTTACTTTTTTCAGATGGTGAGTCTCTATTTCGATCCTAATGGAGAGAAACTATTTGATAATTCTAAACTGACATCAAATAGTAAACCTCCTTTTCAAACTCAACCTATTCCAGGAGATTCTATGTCTACCAATATTGGTCAGGAAAATGTGGCCAGTCTTAAAGCAAGAATTCAGGAATTGGAATCTGAACTTGCTTTAAAGAAACTAATTACGGTAATTTGTTACTATAATATGACTGAATACACAAAAAGAGACATTTTCCCCAAAACATTAAATATTTACATATATTACCACTTTGTATAGAAAGACAACAAGATCAAAACTAAGCAGCTTAATGTAGCTCCTCTGGGATCACTGACTTCCTGTACAAAATGGTGGAGGAATGAGATTTCCCAAATTTAAATACTGAATGTTAGCTATCATTACAATGGTGATGAAGTCTGCCAGTAGTTCCTTCAAACAGCCAATGTTCGTAGTTTTCCCAAGTTTTTGTGAACACACACTGACATGCAATAACAAAAGGAAACATCTATACTTTATATTACCCTTACTGCGAAGCGTAGGCTAAAGGATATGGTAATCATATGACCCATCTACAAGCCTTTTGGGTCCCTGGATGCACTCAAAAGACCTAAATTGTAACAAACTTCCTGGTGGAAGATATACCAGACAGCCCCTGAAGAGCGGTGTGCTTTGTATGATCAATTATTTCTAACAATGCAATGACACCCAGAAAAATAATCATTTTATTTTGTGGGAAAAGATACCTTTTTTGCAAATTTGGTCACGTGTGCAGTAATTCATTCAAACATCATAAAACTAACCAATAAAACAATTTAAAACACTTTAGTTAATTCACACACTAACTTTACCTTTCTATACATACCTGTAATTTTATACAGTTATTAGTAAATGTAAAGAACAATGGCATTAGTAGACCATTTGAATGAAATAAAAGTTGAATTAATTTAAAAGTTGTAAACCTACATAATGGGTAGCTAAGCACTTCACAATTCAGCCATTTTGTCTAAAATTACTGATGTTGTTAAAACCTATCTGCCTTCATGTAAATAAACATAGATCTCAACTGTTTTGTTCACTTTAACATTCCATATAGTAGTATTGAATGTTTCAGACATAAAACAAGATATATTGATTGAGAACAACTTATCCTTATGATTATTTTGAGATGGTGAACATATCACAGTTTTACTGGTTTTTTCTATTCTCACTGCTAGTTCTTATATTATACATTTTGCAAATGTGTTCCAGCTAAAGAAGCTGTATTAATATAATTATTAATTGCAGTTTCCACAAGCGATTTCATCCTGCTGTACCTTGAGTGTGCATTTGTCTACATGCTATACTCATTAATTTACTGACACCCCAAATGATCCATATTTCCTAATTATGTATGCAACATGTATGAGTGACATAAACATATATGCAGGCATGTGGAAATAGTGAGCCAACTGCTGGACATCATTTTCACTACTGCTCCCCTTATCTTTTGTATATATACAGCTCAGTTCAATTTACAAGACATTCACTAGATTTACAGGACAATGTCCTGCATGAATGGCTATTTCCACACCCCTGTGTATATGCCTGTGCAATAGGCCTTGTATAATAATTATGTGTGTGAACTGCATGGCTTGTGTACTTCTGCAGCCAACTGTTTTCTTTGTAACAGGTCTACTGGTAATAACTATAATAGTTTGACAATAGTTAGTTAACTGAAACGTATAACAAGATATAATGAAACACTAATTCATTAATTTAAGAAACTAGACTTACACGCACGTGCTAGAATTAAAGTAGTCAGTACTGTGACATAGTGTTGCTGTTATTAATTAACTATAACTATAACTAAAACTTCTTTTAGTAAGGCATTGTGACATTTAGTTAACTAAACTATAACAAAATTACTGGTCTACTGCAATATGAAAAATTTAAAATAATGGGCACTTTTAGTTAGTTAACTAAAACTAAAACTCTTTTAGCCTAATATTATTTTAGTTAACTAAACTATAACTACATGTATAACTAAAATTTGAGAAAACCGTCATACTATAACTATAACTATAACTAAATGTGGTCATTTTTGTCATACTAAAACAACACTACAGTAACTACTACTACTATAATTATGCCATTTCTTTTCTTTGTAGATAACTAATGGCAACAAACAGTGTGATGAAATCAACATTGTTGTAGAAAATTGACTGCCTTGACCATTGTCTCTATAGTCTTGTGTTGGGTTTATTCTCTAGGCCTAGTAATAATTTCTATAATCCTATTGGAATTTTAATTTATTTTTATACCTAGGTCATTCTTTCCTCACAGTAATAATTTCTATAATCCTGTTGGACATTTATTTATTCCCTGGTCATTTTTTTCCTCATATATATGTAAAATTAATTATACCTATATTAATTTCATAATTATAATTTATAATTCTATATAATTATAGCAAGATTTAGGATATGAAAAAAATGTATCCTGACTATAGACTATATGTACATACTTCATTGCTTCAATTATTGCTACGTTAGTTACTGCTTCACACTATAAGTTTATCCAAGTACGCACTTCCTGGCGTGCAATGATGTTCATAGGTGACTGTACTGCTACAGATGTGAGGAACATATTTATCCTTAGAAACGGAACCTACATTTAAGACAGTCAAAAAAGACCTAAAGAAAGTTAAATATATACTATTGCTTATAGGATTACTTTGGTTATATCAGATATGATTAGTAATTTTGCTATGAATTCATTAGTGTAAATCTTCCAAATAAATTGGACTTATTGATTGATGGTGAGCTTACAACTTAAACGCTGCTGTTCATGATTGCTGTATGCATGTAATTTTATATTGCAAAAACCTCCCTATACTGAGTTTTAACATCGTACCTTTTTAACTTCACAGCTATATTAGTGATAATAAGCTTGAGCATCAATTATAATAGTCAACAAGTTCATAAATTAGCAAAGGCCACAGAAAATATTTTTTTTCTTGACTGGTATTCTTGCTAAATTCCAAATATTGAAAGTGAAACTATTGGGGACAGTGATCACAGCCAACCAATGAAATTTCATCCCCACCTGAGAATGAAGTTTGCACTTCTGATGACAGATGTTTTGTAATACAAAAACACACTACATAGAACGTAGGCATTGTTAGTCAAATTTCACATGAAACTGCATCCTATGTATGACCTTGAAGCTAGTATATAATTAAATATACATAACCAAGCTTTTCAAGTATCATATGTATGTAGGAAGTTGCAAACTTCGAAATGGCTATGAATTAAGTTGTGAATTGAGTTGGGAGCTCTCAACTTAGGAAGCATTGAAGTTTTATAGGGAACTTACTGTGAAGTTAAGTGCATGGTTAAAAGCATCTATGAAGCTATGGAAGTGTGAAGCTATGAGCTATGAAGTTAGCAAGCTAAAACGTTGTGGAGCTATGAAGTTATATAATATAGGAAGCTATCAACTTGTGAAACTATATGAAGCTGTGAAGCAATATGAAGCTGTGAAGCTATATGAAACTGTATGTGAAACTATACAAGGTCACAAGCTAAGATGTATGCATGAAGCTGGAGCCATCTTCTTAGGCTCCTACAAAACAACTATCCTAAATTATATTATATAGCTATGAATATTCAAATATAACAATTCTTATAATTATATATATAATACTAATATACTTATGGTCTGGCATTGCCACCAATGCCAATTTGAACATAAATTGACTTACTAATTAGCTATTACCCAGGCTCTTAAAATGGCCTGGGTAAGAGGGTAGAGTTCACTGAAACAGTCTGCGAATGCAAAGTGGGTGGCAATATCAGATACTCCCAGAAAAAGGCCAATTGGTTGCTGACACTAGTACTCATGGTGTTTTAAATTATCATTTGTATAATTATAACAAGACTTGTTTTACCAGTTAGTTTAGGCAACTGGCAACTCATTACACACCAGCACTTAACTAAAACAATATTACGCAAACATGCTTCATGCTATCTGGAACATACTTATATAGTTGGGGTGGATATAGCTTATGACTCATGCATTAAAACTAACCTCCCATTTCATGACAGAAAATGGACATAGTCTGTTATGTATACAATTATCAAATAGCTAGGCCAAAAGCCTGGTAATTTTGACCTGTGGCATCCTCATATAAAATATTTCAAGCTCCCCTCCACAGGCTCCACTCCTAAAGCACACATTTTTCAAGGTGTACCTGATGTTGTCATGAGCCAGATGTTTTCAACAATGATATTATTTATTGATACATGGAGCCAGCTTTCAGTACTGAGCTCTACCAACACATAATGTGTGAGTTCTACTACAATGTAGAAGCACCATGCAGACTAAGGCTGAACCAATGAGTGGCTCAGCTCATAGCGATGTGCATGAATAATTATAATTGCCAAACGATGGTGTCTTTATTCTAGTTGTTTTCATAGTTAATTACTATAGTAACAAGAACCTCCCCTCAGTAAAAATATGTCTTCTGAATTGACTAGTTTGCTTAAACGTTATAATCTTTCTCAATCTGTCCTTGAAATACAATGTGAAGATGACCTTTTCCTGACTCTCATGTCAAAGATACCAAGTTTTGAAGCTGCTGTACCTTATTTTGGATTCACACAACCAGAGATAGATGAACTTCAAATGGACAATCAAAAGGTGAATTCAAGAAAGATAAGCATGCTATGGAAATGGAGAAGCAGAAATGGTAGTGGTGCCACATACCTTGCCATTGTGAAAATATTTCTAAAGATGGGAAGTCAAGAACTTGCTGAAAGTGTCCTGAAGCATATAGGGACTTCCAATCCCTCATTGATGAAGAAACCAGTCCAGGTCTGGCCTAGCCAAAGTCTAGATGAACGTCTAATGAAATCGTCAAAGCAAACAGGTACAATATATTATATTTGTATTTTTTTATTAGATATTTTATTAGGCTGTGTCTATTCATCGGATAACCTACCATAACTATACATCTGGCAGTGACAATGTCTCGGGTAATGAATAACTTGTCAAAGACACACTCATAATAACTGTATAGTGTGTACACACAAGTGATGTATATAAATCACGATGGCTTGTTGAGGGGAAGGGGATGGACCCCTACCATGAACGATAAACCCTAAACCACATCTAGGATCAACCATGGTGAATTGCATGAGTTTAGTAAATTTCCATTTAAGTCTTAAAGTTATTAAAGTCTAGCCCAGTTTCATGATAACTTATTGCAATTAGCGTCTAAAAGTGGAAAATAGTAAAAACCATTTTCAAATGTACATACTTGTACTTAAATACTTTCAATTGTACTTGTACTTGTACTTAAATGTACTTGTACTTGTACTTATTTTACATTTTCACTTGTACTCTATAAAGTCTTTGCAAATTACTTGATTTTCAAAGGTTTCAATAGATCAGTGGCATATAGTATAAGTGTCATGTGTGTGTAACAATGTTTAGGATTGAATAGCCAAATTGATCATTGATGTTAGGGGTCTTCTCAACATGCCATCTTGATTTACATACATCACGTACATGAACATATGTATACAATTATTATGGGTTTGTCTTTTACAAGCTGATTCATTGGTCATTTCAACCAAGAGATTATCCCTGTCAACTAAATAATTTTCTCTGACTGAGGTCAAAGGTCATATAGTAGCGCAATACACCTACTAGTCATGATTTATATTATTATTATATATTATGGCTAGGCAATAGTAAAAACCTTTTCTATCATGATATTTAGTAATGACTTAAATGACAGTGAATACAATTACAATAGTGATGGATCAAAAATGATAACATGATAAGCACAATTCCTTTTAAGCTGTTAGTTTCTTCTATCTAGGTGAATTTCTTGGCATGGGAGTATGGCTTTCAAAAGCCTCAGCAAGGGACAGCTGTTTTGATTAAGTAGATTTTTGTTTACTATTGCTACTACGAGTCTGTAATTTTGACCGTGGTTAGGTGACTGTAAATGGAATCCCATACTGGAAGTATTTCTTTTTGATTTTACAACCTAAGACTTCTTTTCGCTTTTTTTATCTGGTTCTTAAAATTTTCCTTCTATTGCCGAGAAACTGAAGTATTGTCAAATGTCACTCTTAGAATCTTCCAATGGAAGAACTTCTAGTTCACAACCTTGAGCTATGTCTCTTGTAGTTGAGTCTTATTAACACTTCCTTAGAGTTATAAGAGTTTATACAAGTGGCAGTGTAGGTGTGGTGATTAGTATGGGAATATACAATCCCGTGTGATTACTATCACAATAGACTCTCACAATCATGATAATAGGACTGATGATAACGCTAGTTGGACTATCCACTATCACCTACCCTACTATATATATATATGTATATATATATATATATATATATATATATATATATATATATATATATATATATATATATATATATATATATATAATATATATAATTATTTATATATATATATATATATATAAACCAGGCATGGTTATTAGGTGTATTGTGCTAAATATACCACGATTGGAGGAAATTAGTGGAAAGGGATATCTCTAACCACTAATTTCTAACGACTGAGGTCGAATGTCAAATATTAGAGCCATACACTACTAACCATGGCTTATATAATATGTATGGCAAAATCAGTCAAATAAAATTGCAGATATACCAGATTGCAGGTATTATAATACCAGTTTGCTAAATCGAAGAAGAGACATCTATGAAGATCAAAGCATTAAGGAATAATTTCCTCTGGTACCGGTAAATGAAATGAAAAGGCCATTAGTAGTGAAAATTGCCAAGACATCTGAAACATAGGAACAGTAGTGTTGATAGCTCTGATCATTAAGGTTACACCCAGAAAACATTGTGCTGCCTGATGACCATTAAGAACTGTGCTCCTGGCTATGTATTAGTGTTACTGAGCTTGAGAGAGAAGACAGTAAGTCATACACACTTCACAGTATTATTCAATTGTGGCTGGACTGTACCTATCCTCACAACAATCCACACTGCCAATGATGGTTCATGCATTAACGTCCTTGTCCTTTCAAAAATTTATGTTAGGTAAAATTTGGTTTAGTCAAAATTAACACATTTGGTTCTGCTGCCAAAGCTCAATGAGTTGAGGATGGCTGAAAGTGACTTCCCAGGTACATCAGGATTAGGAACTAAATGATTATTCAACAGTGAAATCTTTAACTACTGATGGTGTTACCTTCCATGTAGCACAAAATTAATTCTGTTGTATTAAAAAACAGTCCTCATCAAGGCCGTTGATGAGTAAGTTCCAATAACACAAGAGGTTCATGGTGCTTCTTCTTCATCTGGTATCAGCATCCTAGCCTGTTTCGTTCTTATCCCCTCACAAGTTCTTTAAAGGATGAGTTTGTTGAGTCAGATGCATGAACAAGAACAGGCCTTTGCTTGATGATGTCAAAAAATTGTTCAGTTGGTCATAATCAGCTTAATGTAGAGAGTAAAGTGGTTGTACAGTTTGCTAAATATGATTCAGTGATGTCATTTTTATTTGCATATCTCAAAGCTTCCTAAAAGCTCATTCAAGAGAGATGAAACAACATGTATACAATCTTTGTGCTTTAATGAGGTGTATGTATAATATAACAACAAGGTTATATATACCCTGTATACCAATACCACCTGGACAGTGGTGAGGTCATCAATTATGTGTATTAAATTGTTGACAAAAGCCTAAATGACGACAATTGGCTGATGCATACGCCCTTGCCCATGGATGGTGCTATTTCCTTAGAAAAGAACTGCCAAACAGAGTTGTCCAGGCTAGACCAGCAATAGATACCAGGACAGTTTGGATGACTTGAGGCTGTTGGCTGTCTTGTGGGTGGAGAGAAAAAGCATCAGCTGCAGTGTTCCAATTGCCTGGGAAGTGTTGTGAAGTTACTGAGAACTGAGGGAATGCTGAGAAAACAAAGACATCGTAGGAGATGTCTGGTACATCACGTCATCCCCTTGTCATGCATCTCCTATGATGTCTTTGGTTATTTTCAGCATTCCATCAATTCTCAGTTAATTTACAACACCTCCATATTGTCACAGTTAAACTGAATTGACTGGCCCGACCACTGGGATCCCCATAGCATGCCTGCTATAACTATTGACACTAGTTCTTTTGCTGTGATATGTACATCAGCCCAACAGTGTGGCTAAGGCAGCTGGAACCATTGACTGCCTGAGAATGCCCCCATGACCCCAGTTACTTGAGGCATCGGCTGTTACTGTCAATAAAGGTACTAGAAGCCTTAGTGTAAATACGCCAGTGGAAAAGGAATGTACGCGACCACAATGGGTTTATTTTAAACAGCCTAATGAAGTGGTTTGGATGCACTGCCTTTGAAAGACAGCCAATCATGGGACGGAGGAATGTCTGACCTGGGCGTACTACCATTGCTGTGGGGTTCAAGTGACCTAAGAGGGATTGAAGTTGGCATCTTTTGCACAAACAGCATCCCACCTATCCTGCTATGACGAACTGTAGTCTGGCCTGTTTGTCCTGTGGTAATCTCATTTGCTATGAGACGGTGTCAATCTCGATACCCGGGAAGACCAACATAGTTCATGGACCTTGTAACCTCTCCGTTGCCACTGGAACCTCCAGAAATTCACAAAGCTCCAAAGTTGTTGACAGGGGCTGCCCACAAGCTGGGGTCCATGGTAGATCAAAAAGGAGGTAGTCAGTCATCCAGGTAGTGTAGTTAGTACTGAATACTCCTCCACATTTCCCATGACAATGCATCATCATCTGCCAAGAAGAGTTTGGGTGCTGATCAAAGGCCAAATGGGAGGGCTGTGTCCAAGTATGTTCACATCTCTCATTGGATTGCAAAGAGGTACCTGACATGTATCTCTTCCACTCTGCAATTTGTCTCAGGATCTTCAGCTTGTGTTGGTATTCTCTCTTCTCTTTTTCTTCTAGATCTACTTCCTCTGCTTCTAGTTTTGTCTCTCGATGCACTAGGGTCTCTACTGCTCTTTGCCTACTCACTCTCATTCTGTCAGCTTCAAGTCTCCCTAATATTCTTCGCCTCTGTGATCTTAATCGATCACCTTCCAGTTGTGCTTGGTGTTGCTCTGGGGTCTCCTTAGTCCTCCTAGCACAGCTCTAATTCTTGCTAATTCTCTCTGTCTTGCTGTCATGTTCCATGTATTTGTTGAATAATTGTTTTATTGAATATAATATGATATACATGTAAATAACTAAAGTTTAGTGATAAGCAATACCAATTCGTTTGACAATACTGATTACCTAGTATCTGAGTATCGGTAGTATCAATTACTTATTTGATTACTGCCCCTTCCACTCACATGGGTGGGAGTTTGTGGCTAAGAATAATATATTATTATAATCAGGAGAATAAATTACACTTTATTTAGAAAAATAACATGTTCACATTATTGGACTTGATCCTGTTCCTTTTACGGGAAGTTATTTCGGGAGCTCTCTGAGGACACAATGGTAGCTGGGATTGATAAGTATTTCTTGGCTTGTGAAGCCGACTAGGGGTAAGACTTTTCATTAGCCATCCACCACTTCGAGGGCTCCTCCTTCCTGACAAGGTTTGGTTGGTCAACGTACATCCTTAGGACAATCAGTGAATCTGATGTAGATGGTCTGGACTATATATAAAGCCGCCACAGATTGATCTATCAATGTCTATAGTCCAGATGGCTCATCTGCTGCAGTTTTCGTGAATTCTTTAGTATTATTTGATGCAACTTCTGATGTGTGACGTTGAACTGCTTGACTACAAGCAGACGCATTCCAAAGCCAACCTTCTTGAACAATGGGTCCAGTAGTGTGCTCGCTGTAACTGATTTCAATGTTGGTAAACCTCCTCACCATACTAGAGAGCAACTTCTGCTTTATTGCATGCAGTGATGTACGTTCAACGATAACACATGGTAGTGAGCTAGTCAAAGGTATCTCTTTGGAGACAGACAGGTATTTGTCAGCTGATATTTCTCTTGTTGCTTGCTCAAAGTGTCTCAGCATTTTAACGCATCACTCATGATAGCAACTTCAGGAGAAGACAAGCAGAGTTGCCTATGATCAAAGAAACACAAAGTGGTAATTACTGCTTTGTACTGCTCCACCAACCGTTCTTACATATAGTATGATGAGTTCCACCTGGTAACTGCATCCCTAATCAGCTTTTTCTCCTCTCCTCCCATCTGCTTCTGAACCTCTGTTAGCTTATCCCTTGCTTTCACACTTTGTTTGAAGTATGTTACTATGCTTCTGCACTTCAGACGAAGTTCAGCAAGCTCTGTATCCTTTTCTGTTGCCTCCTGTACTATTAAATTAAGAGTATGAGCAAAACAAGGCAGATGTCTCCAGCCTGTCAATCGTCCAGCAGCAATCATGTTAGCTGCACTATCGGTTACAATACAGCTTATCTTATCTGTTATGTCCCATTCATTTGTTATTATTTTCAGCTGTATGGTCCATCTTTACTTGACATGAGGCCAAAACACAGGACTTTAGTTCCCAACATTGATTCAGGAAATAGCAAGTAACAGTAATATAGCTTTGTACATTGGCGGAACTCCAAAAGTCAGTTGTAATTGAGCATGTTTCTACTTCTTCCAATTGCTAGCATAGTTGCTCTTTGGCAGACGAATAACAATCTGGAAGTAGTGATCTCACTACAGAATGTCTACTAGGTGGATTATACATGTACCTGCAATCAAGTTAAAATTCACATGGATGCATCTGCATGTGCATGTATGTCAATACAACACTCGCCTTGGATCAAGAACAGAAACAAATTCTTTAAAACCATTATCCTCAACTATGCTAGGTGAGACCAAGTCCTTTACAATATTTACTAATGCCTGGTCTATCTTCTGTTTTGGGCAGAGGGTTCTACAGTAATATAATATATATTTTAATCAGCATGCACCAGCCCTTTTACAAACAGTTATTGCTGATCATGTGACCTGTGGCCAATCAGAGTGCAGATAATGTTGAACATTACATCACTTATTGCACACTTTTGCGTGCAATAAGTTAGTTATTGCACACTTTGCTCACCTCTACTAACGAAGCATCTTCAACAATAGTGGTGGTCAATAAATCACTTATAACACTCTTGACAGTGCATCATGTGTTTCAATGTAGCACTTGGGCGTTCAATAAAGGTCTCGTGCTATATTAAAACACATAATCACAGTAAAGTGTGTTATAACTATTACTTAACATTGTAATTAACAGTATTATTGTATCATTAATCTGTTATAGTGTTTGTGCAAAGGATACTCAATTCTTTAATTGGTTACAGCAGCTAATGTAGGTTGGGTTGAACTATCATTACCTTTTCTTTTCTTTGTTAATTCCACTTGTCTCTTCTCTTCCTCACAACTCTGCCATTCCTTTATATGTTTCACTTTAAGGTGCTGCAAAGATTAACATTGGCATAGTATAATTATATTTCTTGTTGACAACATGCAAAAATGAGAAAAAAACTTTTTCCTTACCTTAGCAAGGTTAGATGTATTATTTGAGTGTTGGTATTTTGCACCACAAATAACAAAACAAGCAAACTGAGTACCACTCTTCTCAAAATAGTTTCATACTGGACTTATACTTCTTTGCTCTCTTCTGACTTGTAGCTGCAGCTGTACTAGCTTCAGATGTGCTAGTTTCAGATACAAAGTAGCTGAAGGACCAGGCTGAGATTCGCTTTGCAGAGTTTTCTATTTTACTATATATCTACTTACTAACTAAAGTACATGTAGTACATAGTAACACTTCACTAATCACAAAACGAGTAAACAGCTGCAGAGTGCAGACATATGCAGGCATGCGTGATACAGTGTAAAATCAAGTGCGCATGCGCAAGTAATCATTTTTTTACAATTCAATATCGTTTATAGTAATCGATTAGTAATCGATACCGTAAAAGTATTGAAAAGTCTCGATTATCTCGATACTTATCACCCATCACTACATTAATTTACTGTATGTGTGACAGACAGACAAACACCACTCTACACATTAGGTTAGGCTCGCTTACGCTCGTCAATAATAATAATTATTATTAATCACTATTAATTATTCTTTCATTGCTGGCAAAAATCGGGAGGCAGTCATTCTTTTACCATGTGGTGACCTGATATAAATAAAGCAACATGATTGATTGGTCAATCAAACACAGCATGTTTTAGCTGAATGTTAATGTACAGTATAATTCAAGTAGCTACCACTAATTATTATCATACATTTTATATTTCAGAGATTGAGGTGACCAAGAAAACCTCTCCTAGAGAACAATCTGAGATGGAAAAATTAAAAGCAGAAATGAGATTAAAAGATGAAAAATTGCAACAACTGGAGAAGCAAGTATCATCATTAACATCAGGTATGACTATATTCAGGGATGTGGAAATATTGAGCTGACTACCAGACATTTTGTTATAATTGTTTTGCGCCACTCTTTACCCGCTACCCATATACTGTGTACGCATTTCAGTCTCAATTTACCAGACATCACTAGATTTATAAGACAATGTCCTGCATGACTGACTGTTTCCATACCATTGACCATATTCAATCATTCATTGTGAGATTGATTTTACCCCTAGAATGTTTGAAGAGCTTGTAATGATACAGAAAAGAACAAATAAATTCAGAGATGGAGCAAAGCCAACCAAGCACTAAACTTTTAGTGCTACACATAAGCAACAGCACTTCCTATTTTTATTGTAAGCTCTTACGCACAATCATAAGCACTTGTTAAAGTGCTTTAGCACAAGCTCAAGTACATGTACTCAAGCACATGTACTACATGTACATGTACATGTATTGAAGAGATAAATTGCAACGTATAAACATTTACATGTAGCTGTTTGAAAGGTTTGTACATTAATCTATTTTCAGGACAAAAGTAATAGCACTGTTAGTTACTGTAGCTCACGTGCAGTTTATTAATTGCTTTAAAGGGCTTGAAAGTAGGTAATCTTCAGAGTTTTATACACAAGCACAAAGCCTGTTGTGAAATGTTGGACATAATCATTATTAGGGCTGGAATGGATCCTACTTTTATTCTCCGGATATTCGTTCACAATAACGATCGGGTACCCAGATAATTGCTCTAAACATTTATGACTTGTTTGCACCAAAATATACAGTATTACCTCACCTTATTGCTGTAAGCTCTTTGTATTTTGCTTTATAGTGGTGTAGCTACATATTAGTCTCGGTATCAGACGCCCACGTTAAAACGCTGAAGGGTGTCTGGGCAAATGCTGTCGAATTCCTGATTAAGCAGAAAGTTTTGTCATCCAGATGTTGTCATACATCATGTGATAATCATATGACCAAGACAAATTACTGATACCATTAGTGAATGGGGCCTTCTTTTCTCCTATTCACCTATACCCCTGGAAGAATATTACAAAACAACGAAGTCAGTAAAGCAACAATATATTGGTCCAAATGAATCATACGTCAGTTTATAAAACTATGATGGATACAAAGCCTTCAACAAAAGAAACTAAAAAAAAATGTCCTTTGAAGGACTTTTCAACAAGTGTATATAATGAAAAAAGTATCCCTATGATTGCTTTGTGGTGTCCAGCATTCAGTAATCATGGCTAACTTTATGATGCCTGAAACATATCAGCCTATTATAGTTATTATTTTGATTATTTACTCTGTTTACCTTGTAGAACTTTAAGAATATATTTCAGGTAGAATAGCTAGCTATTAGTTCCAGTTTCTATGTAAGCTACACAGCTTTCTTTCTGCTAGTTTGTAGAGCTTGAGCGCACGTTTCATTTATGTGCCACGCCCATTAATTGACTGAGCCCCCGGGAATGACGTAACTTCCTTAACCACGTATACAATGCATACTCGCATAAGTGACACAAACATATATATATATATATATATATAGTTCGAACCCGTGGGAAAGCAATCATAGGATGGCCCTACGGGCCATAAAAATCAGTAATGATAATTAAGTGAATTTGTTTCAATTACATAATAATAATTATTATTAAATTTATTATCACTTTTAAGTTTGAGAATCTTGAACACTTGATCAGTGTGAGAGACATTAACAACAATTCCTATCTATAAAAGGTCAAGTCGTGATTATGTTTTCCAAATTACAGCATATATTTTTAATTACGTGGTGAGTGATTCCAGTATTGAGTTGAACACTAAGAAAGTAAGCAGCAGTAGGGCAAACTACAGTATAATGTTTGTAAAAAGTCTATTAATGCCTTTTCAATTCTTCAATTTTTTGAATTTCAAGCTGAAAAACATGTATTACAGCACAAGTGTTGTGTCTCACTCAGATATACTCGACGAAACATAACGTAACATGGACTCCTTAATCTGATTGGTGTTCTGAAATTCCTAAATGCAATGTCACATAGTCAGGAATTCAACAGCATTTGCCCAGATGCCCTTTAGCATTTTAGCATGAGCGTCTGGTACCGAGACTAGGTACTTGTGTAGGGTTATATGGAAGTAATTTGTTTAATTTTGGGTCCTATGTTAGCCTCCTGACCTTGTTTGCACTCTTTTTGGGTTTTGATGTCCCTAAATCTTCTTATTGAAAAGGTTTTTTATTATTCTTGTACAAGCAGAATTGGTCTATTTACAGAACGTTCTGCTCTCTAAAGCCAAAAAAGCTGGTAATACAGAACAAGACTCTTGTCAACTGCCATTTTATTGCAATTTCAATTTCATGTGTTTGGTTTCTGTGCATGCACAAACATTATACAAGTACCCGGATACAGATCTGGATGATCAGTTCATGGATAATTATCTGGATAATCGGATATACATACATTGTATATCCGTTCCAGCCCTAATCATTATCCATGAGGAGTGTGGTCAATTAAATATATTGTGCCAAATAAAACTCGTGTTATGCTTTTAAATATTTATCATATTGATTTCCGTGGTCAAGTTGTGCTAGATTATAAATTTAGGAATTCATGAAATTTTCTCAAGTCACAAGTGTACATGTATCTGCAATGTATACATTAACATCTTTGCTCATGCAAATAATTACGTTTGTTAAAGATTGGTTAGACCAAAACCCCTATTGAGCAGTAAAAGATCTTGACAGTAAAAATAAATAGTTAACATGTGTAGCATTCTCAGAAGTAAAAGGGAAGCAGATGCACTTGTGATCGTAGTGTTACGTACTTACATAATTATTGGTTTTCTTTATTTTCTTTCTTTTTTGTACTACATTGCAAAATCTCTCATTGTGTAAAAACAACTACAAATGGAGAGCCACACCTTCTCAAACCTACAATTTTTTAGTACCATGGATCAAAGGCATAATTATAACAGTGATTATATAATTTCATGGTCACTTACAAATAATGCTATACAAAGGTGATGAGTGTGTAAATGTGTAGTGATAATTAACAACTTAGTGTTGAGACTATGTTTATATATACTACCTATGCTTCACTTCATCACTGTAGCAATAATAATTAATATTATAATACATGAAATAATAAATCATCAAGGTTCAATGTTTATTCGAAGATTGAGAATAGAATGGGGTGTGATTCAGTCTATATCATACTATGCTACCATTGCTGGCTGGTATTAATTTTGGGAATAATTAATTTGTAGCATGAAATTAATATTGAATTAAGATGTTAAATCATTCCTCAGAACAAACAACAAAAGGCAATTCACAACCTGTGTTTGTTCAGCAGAAAAAAGCTCAAGGTAAGGATATGTACATGTTGTATTTAAGTGCATTCAGGATGGTATGTCAAAACTCAAAACCCTACCATAGGAAGTATAATCAAGGTTAAGTGTGTCTTACCACAACAAAATTAAATAAACAACTTCAATGTTATAATCTTTCATAAATACAGCTACTTTGTCTTGTAATTAGTAGCGTTGTAGGTACTAATGTAGGAAGTATATAGTCAGTTTAATTTTGTTGAGGTTGGACACACTTGACCTTGATTGTACCTTCTATGTTAGTACATCCCGACTTAGTTTGTATACATTTTGGGTTTTGACATCCCTGCATCTCATTAAAATGTTTTTTTTTTAATTATTATTCTTTACCATAATTATACAGCATCTCCTGTATCAAGCTTTGACACTGATATTGATGTTAGTAAAATGAAGAGGATAATACATGGAGTGTTAGATAAACGTTATGATGATTTATGTCAATTGTTATCCAGTACTATGGAACCTTTGGCTGACAAACTGTTCAGTGTCGCTCTAATTTCAAAATCGGTACACTCTATACCAACTTACAATAGTATTATGAGTGAGGTCAAAGCTAAGATGAGTTTCATGAATGATCCAGTCAAAGTAGTTGATCATTGTACATTATTTTTGGGGGTGATATCGGAACTAGGTAGTCCACAGAGGTATGCTGCACTTTCACTTGCTGAGGAGATGTCTGTAGCCATTGAAAAGGATCTGAAAACTAGAATAGATTTTCACTTATAGAGTTATTACCATTTTGTGTAACTTTCATAATTAATTATATAATGCAAATAATTATTTTTCAACAATAATTACAATTCTTTTTGGTTGTGAAATTTTGTAAAACTCAATTTCACATAATTTTTATGTGTATAGTAGTATGATGTCAACTGTCCATTTTCTTTTATGTTTTCCTTAAATTTGACCAAGAAATTACATCATAATTAAAGGGATATGGTGTTCTTCTCATTCGTTCCAGAAGTAATACATGGCTAATCTTGTGTGACCAACATTTTGGAAAAGAGACAAGCACATGACATAGTAACTATAAACAATTATGAGTACATTTAGTGTGTTGAGAAGGCATTGAAATAAGTCATTTTAATCTTTTTCAAAGCAATAGATCTAATTTCGGTATTCAATATCCAACATACATTTTTCATATCACTTTTCTTACTTTCTTTATATACTTTGTAAGGATAATATATTTAATACATACATACCATATATCAGCCAGGAAGATACAGAAATGAACATAATGTTTCATCAGGATTTCTGATTTTTCAGTTTGAAATTGAATAATTAGATAGTTTTGAATGTGCATGTGTGTGTCTATGCAAGAAATAACAATTATTATTGATACTAAGGTTTGTCTAAGCTGAGTTAGTCCTATAGGAAATATTTGATAATTTTGTTATTGTATATCCTCTCACTGATGTTCATCCATTTAGACTTTTCAAGAGCTGTTATCAGTCACGAGACACAAAATTGCTTACATATAATATTATAGTCATTCTCTATATCCAGCTGGGTGTGCTGACAGTTTTTCATTTCCCTTATTAATTTGTTGTCCAACTTTATCATTACATTATATACTAAATATTATGGCCAATATTAATGGCATGGCCATGTGGACATGTTGGCCAACACAGCCATATATGAATGCCTGTTTTTAATATTGCTGACCACAATATTCATATTAGCCAGTTTTTAAGTATCTTATTTAATAAGCTCACCCATGCAGGGAGGATTACAATAATATACTTCTTTATTTATTAGTAGAGAACCTTTTTGTAATTATAACTGATCTGGCAGCGTTTCTGTTTGTTTTGAATTATGCATGATATATTGATTTTATAATTCAGTTTTTTATATCTGTTGTTGGCTAACATTCACCGCATTGTATTGTCTGTAACAAAAATATTGATTTTCAAGCCAAATCAAAAATATGCAATTAAGAGAAGTAGAGGAACACATGTACACTGATTAAATTGTATTCAGTTAACTATGTATAATTACATAAATCCCTCTATAGTAAGCACACGTTTAATAATAACTAAACATAAGCATAAGAAAGATTGATTATGTCATAAATACTGTTTATCATGTTGTATAATTTTCTGAAGAAAGTTTATTGAGCAAAAAGAACATCATAGTAGCTATAAGGAACCCAAAGGTCTTCATCAGTATGAGAAAAGAAAGCCTAATTATTTAGGTGTTTATATCCTTAGCATGACACTAACATAGACAGTTCGGCATGGTGGTTGTGGCTACTTGACTGGGGCATTGTCCCGTAAAAAAAAGAAAGATCGACAGGACCGGAGTGGGGAGGGGGCAGTGAGTTAATATCTGTAGAGTCTTTGCAAATATTGTGGGGGCACATGCTCCCTGTCCACTCTTGGTTCCTATGACTATGCTAAATGCAACTAACCGGAAACTGGTCAATAACAGGCACTTTCATTTAAATTATATTGAATAACTACCAAACCTGTCACACTAAAACAACACTAAGTGTTATGCAGATTACAGAACCTTTCAATTGAAGGTTTGCCACTGAAAGAATCTAGTCTGTGTAGCCACACCCTTCACATAGTAGCTATATACGCTAGACAAATCACAATGATTTTTCAGAATACATTGAGAACTTAGTACTTTTTATTGTCTGCACTTAGATGTATATTTTGTACATACAATTACAATAATAATTATTTTTCAGATGTGGAATGGGAAGGGGAAGGGTGGTTGTGGTTCTTATTAGCTATTGTGACTATAGGAGAGTATAGACCTGACCATAAGAAAAGTTTTAATATCAAAAGTTTGTTTGTGTGAGATTGTGCAATATAAGAGGTCACAGTGAGTGCTGGGTCGAAATGGGGTTCAGCAGAACCCCCTGAAATTTGGGATTGAGGTGAAAGCTAGTCTAAGAGAAATACATGACAGATCATTATGTCACATACATACACTGAGAAGGTTTGTAGTAAATAAGTAGTAGATACGTATCATGACCAACCTGATGTTGGCAGTTTCATGTAACCATTTGCTAGCTACTATAAATTGAAACCATGCATCCACTATAAATAGAAACCACATTCTAATAGTTAGCCACCTGGAGTATATGATATATGTATTGTTTAATGCAGTGAACTGGTTACAGAAGAGCTAGGCCCTTTTTTAGCTGCACATTATATGTATTTACATACACTATCCCTCATAATTAAGGGATGAGATCTCAATGACGTGGTATATTATAGCTTTCAATGTAAATGTATATATTATATATCAGAGAGTATGGTTGTACTCTCTATGTAGTGATGGCACCGAAAAACAATGGCCGCCCATACATTTCAAAAGTAAGGCTAGTGACAGGAAAGTTGCCATAATTAAATACGTGGGCGTAACTGCACCCACAAATTAAACCATACTCAAAGCAACATGGATGATAACCCTAACGATCCCAGGGCCTAAACTGGGCGGCTCCGCCCCCCCAAACCCCCCCAGTTTGTCAGGAACAGCACTGGGGCTTATCCTATGCAGTAATACGTTACTTCCAACGAATTAAATTATGGCAACTTTCCTGTCTTTAGCCGCTTTCACATTTCAATTGCAAGTGATGAGCTGAAATCTCTGGTAATACATACAGATATGTTTTAATACACACATACCTATTCATATCTAGCGTTTGTATGACTACCAACACCTTCTAGATGGCCAAAAATTGTCGTTAAGGTAGAGAACCGGCGAGTGGCAGAACTGGCAAAATCTTCATATTATTATATTTTCCAGACAAATCATTTTTTTGTTTGTTGAACTATCACATTGATTGTAGCACAATTCCAGTCGCATTCATAGTAAAATCCTGGTCTTAAAGTAGCAAGATGATATCTTCAGATACTATGAAAGAAGACAGTCTCAACGACTACAAAGTCGAATCGGACGCCATTTTCATTAATCAAGCCACATGGTATTTAATTGCGCATGGGCATTTGAGAACATGGAAGTGTGGAATCATAATAAAATTTGTGAGGAATCCGAAATAATAAAACTTATTAATTAATATTAAGGTGGTACTACGGAGTGGGCGGATGCGACTCCAATCAGTTTCAAATTAGAATATTATATAATATGACTCTAACCTGGTGTAATAGCAACCTTCAAATCTTCCGATCAGCTTTATATTGTCCTGTAATTGAAGAAATATTGTTAAAATTGGCATTTTTCCAATTAACATAAGTACAAAACCACAAAAGCTACGCCCACCATACATGGCGTGCACCAAGTACAATGTATTTTCAGAAAAGTTACGAAGCCGTTTTCTGCAAATTCATTTTACTTTTAAAGTTACAAGAGGCTGAAGAAAGCTGAATTCTGTAGCTTTTCACTGAAACCATAAAATGTACAAAACCACAAAAGCTACGCCCACCATACATGGCGTGCACCAAGTACAATGTATTTTCAGAAAAGTTACGAAGCCGTTTTCTGCAAATTCATTTTACTTTTAAAGTTACAAGAGGCTGAAGAAAGCTGAATTCTGTAGCTTTTCACTGAAACCATAAAATGTACAAAACCACAAAAGCTACGCCCACCATACATGGCGTGCACCAAGTACAATGTATTTTCAGAAAAGTTACGAAGCCGTTTTCTGCAAATTCATTTTACTTTTAAAGTTACAAGAGGCTGAAGAAAGCTGAATTCTGTAGCTTTTCACTGAAACCATAAAATTTACCTTTCTAGACTCTACCAAACTCCGATCTTTCTCAGAGAGCAACTACAGTTACCCCGCCATTGTTTCCCACCCACCGCCCCCTCCACCACCCGTGGGCCGTGTTTAGCTTTGTTTCTGAAAATAAACTATCAGTCAAAACATTTAGGCCCAATAATTATACCCCCGGGTGGGTGTGGCTTCCAAAAAATACAGAATGGAACCAGATTGTATGCAGCAAGAAGCTTGCAAGACTAGAAACTGATTGGAGTAGCATCCGCCCACGGAAAAGACTACAACCTTAAAGCCATTGTTTATATTATATACTGTGATAAGCATTGGAATAGTAAATTGTTGACAATGACTGACACTACTTCTTGTAGGACTGGTGTAAGTGAATAGTCATCATCTGTAAGTGAAAGAGAATGATAATCATTTCATAAATAATTGATATATACAAAAGACTGACCTTCATTGATGAACAAACTTACACCAGTATTTCTGCAATCTATTCACACCATTCAGAAAAAAAACAATGGAAACAAGAATAATAAAAAACATTTCCAATAAAAATGAAAGAAGATGCAGGGATATCAAAACCCCAAAAGCATGTAAACAAGGTTAGGTGGGACCCAATATTAAACAAACCACTTTCATATAACCCTACATAAGTACTTAAACCACTATAAAGCGCTGTACTTATGTAGGGTTATATGGAAGTGGTTTGTTTAATTTTGGGTCCCACCTAACCTTGTTCGCATGCTTTTTGGGTTTTGACATCCCTACATCTTCTTTCATTTTTATTGGAAATGTTTTTTATTATTCTTGTAAATTATAAGCTACTTCTGAGAAGTCTTACAAATGTATGCAAAATAAGTGTTACCATGACAACTGTTGTGTGCTTTTGGAGATTCAGCATTTTAGTATAAAACTGTTTCACAGCAAGAAACTGGTCACAGAAATAATAGTGCTTTCACTTGTCTTGCAAGCTAGTGGAAGAATGCAGTTAGCCATTTTTAACTCTGTATACTACATTCTTCTGATTTCTTTGTCATTTGGTTCTTATGCTGCAGATAAAATTCCTCTATATTTCTCATTTATTACATCCAGAACAGGAGGCTTTATTTCTTCTGGTGCAATTCCTATTATTGACAAGGCTCTTGAACAGATTAACAATCATTCAGATATTCTTCAAAATTATAATCTCCAATATACTACAATACTGGACTCAAATGTAAGTACACTAGAATAAAATTAATATTGTAACTAATTATTACATCCCTATGATTGCTTTACAAATTTAAGTGAAGATAAAAGTATCCTTATGACTGCTTTGTGGTGTCCAGCATTCAGTAATCTAGTCTCGCGAGCCAGACTCATGGTATGGGTCTGGCTCGCGAGACTATCAGTAATCATGGCTGACTTTATCAAGCACGAAAGACAACAGCTTATTATAGTTGATTATCTACTCTCCTGACCTTTCAAAGGACCTTGTAGAACTTTAGGAATATATTTCAGGCAGAATAGCTAGCTATTAGTTCCAGTAAACCAGTTTCTATTAGGGATGGGCGATATATCAAAATAAACGATAATTTATCGATATTTTCAATATCGATATGATATCGATATCGGGAGTCCATTCGATAGGCAATTCGATACGATAACCACGCCCATATAACCTTAATAATAGTTAAATAAGTAGTAGTTAATTATTTTAAAATATCAACAGTAGCCACATCTGTGCCTGCGGAAAGGCTATTTAGTAAGGCTGGTGAACTGCTTTCCATCAAAAGAAGCAGAATTAACATGTTTAAGCCAAAACATGTCCACATGTTGAACAAAAACACTTAACATAGTTACCTAGCTGTTATTTTATAGATAATTAATTAATTAACTATGAAATGGGTGTGGTTTAATATCATATCGAAAAATATCGATTGTCACAAACATTTTGGCAAATATCGATAAATATCGTATCGTTTAGAAATTTCTCATATCGCCCATCCCTAGTTTCTATGTAAACTCAACAGCTGCTGGTTTGTAAGAGCTTGATCGCGCGTACCGTTCTTTTACACGCCACGCCCATCCCGGGAATGATGTAACTTCCTTAACTACGTATACAACGCATACTCACGTAGGTGATACAAACATATATATATAATATATAAACATACATCGAACCCGTGGGAAAGCAATCATAGGGATGGCCCTACGGGCCATAATAATAATAATGGTGCAAATATTAGTAAGCATGAGTGACCATAGCAAGTGTACTAAGCAAGTGTACTAACAAGTACTTATTATTACCTAAAATTATTTATGTATGTACACTATAATTGTATTCACAGGGGTATTAATATTATGTTAAACTCCATGTAAGTGTGGTCTATCGTTCTGAAGCAAAGCCGAGGAGTGGCTAGATTACATACACTTACACAAGGTTTAACAATTTAGACTTCTTGTCCACTTCTGATTTAAATAAAATTAAGTATCTTTAATGGATAAAGTGTATTCATATTCCATGTTTGTATAATGAAGCCTTTTTGTTAATAATTATATGGTTGACAAAAGGTAATAGTTTTGAAGAATAAATATAGACTACAACTAGTTACCATGGCAATAGAGTCTAATTAATAATAATTGATGTCATTAACATTTTTGGCTTCCCATTAAAAATTGTTAGCTTAGCTTCTGTTTTGAAAGCTTGATCCATGGCCATTAGCGTGGTTTCAGTGTTTAGAGAGTGAATTAATAGTTTCTTTCTTCCAATGCTGGAAATTGGCTCCCTACTAGTGTTGTTTTAATATGACAATAATGACCACTTTTAGTTGTAGTTATAGTACTAGTAGGATCGTTTTCTCAAAATTGTAGTTATAGCTAGTTATTGTTGATTAACTATCAGACTTTTAGTTTTAATTAACTAATCAAGTTAAAACTGCCTGCTTGCAATTTAGTTATAGTTTAGTTAACTAAAAGTCACAATGTCTTACTAGAGGGGTTTAAGTTATATATATAGAAATAGTTAACTATATCAACACTACTTGCTACATAGCTAAATTGTGTTTCAGGTTGTGCTGTGATTTAAGCTATTCATCTGACCTAATTGATCATAATAATTATAATTATTAACAAATTACAATTATTTTATGATTTTTTTGCAACAATGTCTGTTGTGTTCTTTAATTAAAGCAGTAGCTTCAAAACATATATAGTACTCTCATTTCATAGTGTAACAGAGCTCCCGCTTTAAACTCCTTCCTTCGTCAATTTAACAATGACAGTCAACCTACATATATCTCTCTTCTTTGTTGTGGATGTTCTGTAGCTACTATTCCTGTAGCAGAGATCAGTCACCATTGGAATATCCCACAGGTATGGTTAGTATGATCAATTCATAGTTACAATATTATTTTACATTGGAATATGATTGCATGCATGCATGCATGGAGAAAAGTTTTTTTTCATTATTTTCACTTAATTTTCTTATTATTGAGAGTTTCTAACCATAATTATGTCAATTTCAGTTTATTAGTGCTAAAATATTCCACTAAATAATAATTAAATGTGTGAGCGATTTAATTACTACTACATACCATTTCTTGTGGATGTATAAATCACTATGCAAAAGTTGACTACTCATTTCACACAATATTTTTAACACAAGCATATGCTAATTTAAAATATTAGAAGTGAGAAAAAATTTGCTTGTAAATTATATCTGAGAGTGTGGTAATACTATCACTGGGCTTTTTTAAAAGGCTGAAAAATTGTTAATCATCTCCATAATTTTTTGTCATGCTCTACAATCTTTAATATATTAGCTTAAACAAGTGTAAAAAATCACACTCTCTCCAAAGAATAAAGATTTGTTAAATACGTCTCAAATACTTGATTGACTTGAAGCTCATGCATGCATATAGCTCAAAATAATTATAAAACTATTTACAGCATGTAATACTGACTCCGTTATTGTAAAATGTGTTAATGAGTGTTTGTTATAAATTCATTCATTAATTATAACAGTCTATAGACATGTAACACTTGTTATGTGTTTGTTTGACTAAATCTCTTCTATGATAGTTGGAGTGCCTTAGACTTTAATCTTCCTTATGCACATACAAATAGCACAGGTCATAGTAATTTGGTGCTTATAACATCTAGATACAATTATGTATTGTATGATATTTTTATTATTAAATCTAGTAATCACTAAATCAGACCATTTGTCATATTTACAAACGGAGAACTAAATGTCATTTTAAGTAGACACAAGGGATTTGCCTTAGCCTATTGAGTCATGATTTTTAATAATGTACATGTACATGTATAAGTATAGCACAGATTTTGTTTTGTCTTGAGGTTATGTCATCTAACATCTTTACTTTATTAACGCAACTTCCATATCTAACCACCAATATGATAAGGGTTTCTCTTTGTTTCAATTCTTTGTTTCATTAAGTCAAAATACTTATTTTGTCTACTGAGGAGTGGAAAACACTTGGACAGAGAGATTGATGGATAGACACAACTTTTATCGGCATAATGCACCTCCAACACTGTATAGTTATTACATATACGTAATAATAATCAAACAGTGTTTTGTTCTTTTATGTTATATGCAAACAATAATTATATTCTTTTTCATGTAGGTATCCTATGCTGCAGCTGCTTCTGTTCTCAGTGATCGAGACCGTTTTCAAAATTACTATCGTACACTTCCATCTTTTGACTTGAATGCAGCAACAATGGCTCAACTGATGAGACAATTTGGATGGCAACAAATGGCAATCATCACACAGGATGAAAGTCTTTTCACTGTGGTAGGCAAAGCGACTGTTAGACTGATAGTAACAATAAGATAATCATAATAGTTATGTATATCTATAATATCTATGAAGCTCTGAATTTATTAATGTAATTATCTTATACCATGCTCTGATTGAATTGACCAATCAGACTGCTTTATACCACCAGGTTAACTAAATCACTGATACACCTCTTCAGGCTTGTTATCCTTTCATTATGAACAACTAGGTTGCTTATTTTAAATATGTTGCATTTGATACACATATAAAATTGTGTATCTAATTCAGCAGGTGAACTTAATCAGTCTGATTGGTCAGCATAGTATACGTCAGATATATGCACCTCAGTGTCAGTTGCTATGGGACTCTACCCTTTGGTCACATCACATTATAACCTCGATCTTAGAGCATAAATCAAAATAATTATAGATTGCCCCCTAAAAGGTGTTTCTCTCAGCAACTGTATTGTAATTATAAATGTGATGTATCCAGTACTCTGTATGTATCCTATCATTCTTGTCTTTCATCGCTGTCTCAGGTGACAGAGAATCTTCAAGTGATATTTGACCAGGAAGGATGGACTCTTGACACGTCCATCACTCTTACATCCAATCTTGATATATTTCCATACAAAGAAGTGTTTGAAGCAGTAAGTAACAAGTATACATCTAAACGTGACCGGCTCTGCTAAAACCAGTCTTATGAATCAAGATTTGTCTTACCTGAATAGAGCATTAAAATAGCTCTAGAATGATATATTATACATCCCAATCATGTAAAAGACAAAGCTACAGCGACCGATTAAACCATGGTAGTCACAAATACTTTATTTGGAGAAAAACGCAATTAATTTTTTAACTAATCATTAGCAATTTATTTAGCAGTGGCTAGCGAAGTACAGAGAGGTCTCTAAGACTTGCTAAAGGTATCAGAAGATAGGTAAGACATTTGTGAAGCTTTTTATGTAATAAAACAGTGATCGCCCAAATAATTCAGAATTGTTTATTTTCAATCATATCTCCAAATTATATTTTGTCACGAAAGCCTGGTTTTCACATAAACGATCACAAATGTTAATTTATTTATAATCCATACTATGTATTATACAACGGTTTTATTGGCAAGGAAAATTTTTGGCGATTTGGCAAATTTTGATAATTCACAAAATTAAAGTACAATTATATTTTAGCTCCTGCAAACCTGTCACTTGACTGCTACACAAGGTAGAGTTTCTCTGACAACAGTATCCCTATGGTCTGGTAGACATTAGACATGGTATCCTCTCGAAGTGCTTTCTAAAATGGAAATCAAAAGTAGTCATGGTTTAGAAACATGTGCTTGAAACGTCAAATTTAATCTCACCAATATACAATTTTTTACGATTTCGCCAACATTTCAATATGATTATGATGGTGTCAATTAAAATATTTTTAGGTATTTTCTTGATGTAACCATTTGTTACTATAAATAGAAATGTGTTCAATTCTATAAATATAAAACCACACCCAACCCAACAAGGATTAAAACTGCCTATGAGTTTCTGATATAATCTTGCTACAGGAACAAATGCCACCTTTTTTATTTTTATATATTAAGTTTCTGATCCATGAGTAGCTTACTTCTCATACTGAAATCTCTCTTACATGCAACTTATAATATATAAAAAGTAGAATACATCATTTGTTACAATTTAATGTACATGTACGTATATTTATGAATACATGTATAAGAGTACACTATAAAAATGAATGGGCTTTACTTGCAAGGTGATGATTGCATAATTTATTTCTTTTCATGTTGATCTATACTGACTAGTATAAGGTACATGCTGCATCAGTTATAAACATGATTATTATACAGATGTACTACCTATAGGAAACATAATGATTGCTTTAAATTTATGTGATAAATATTATTACATTGTATTAGGATAGTACATCTGTACTTCCTTCCCATTTGGAACATAATAAACATGTTTACAACGGAAAGTAAACATTGTATTTTCAATTAGTATTGGCTACTTCATACAGAACATATGAAAAAGCACTATTAGAGCTCACTGTAAATTTTAACCCTCATTTGAGTTTCAATTAATTATATATAAGACTGTATAAATCAATGCTGATTTCTTTTCTTGCTATAGGTAATGATTAAAAGTAATAATAATTTATTTCTTTTCATCTTGATCTATATTGACTAGTATATAAAGTGCATGACATAATAAAGAATACAATTTTACTTCAGTTATAATAATGATTATTATACAGATGTACTATCCATTTGGAACATTGTTTTAAATTTCCATTTTAAATATGATTATTATGTTCTTAATGGATAGTACACCTGTACTTCACATTAGGAACATAAAAAACATATTTGCAATGGAAAGTAATCATTGTATTTGTAATTAGAAATATAGTATTAGCTACTTCATATAGAACATATGAAAAAGCACTATTAAGCAGATAAAACTCATATAACCAATCAAATTGGTTAGAACAATCATTCAGTTTTTGCAGTGAGCACAGTACAGAGCTTGTTTTTCAAAATTCTTCCAATTTCCAACACTGGCGACTCTGCTGCAGATATCTTGGCCACCATTCACTTTATGTACCCCAAACTTGGCTTCTTTTCCAACATGGAGTACGTACTACTTCTAGCAACATCCATACCAGGACTTGAAAGTCTCCATGTACTTCATAGGACTAATTCAAATGCAGTGTTCTCCCTCTTTTGATTGCAACTGGGGCAAACAAACAACCCCAATGCACGCTCGCACCAGCTAGCCCCATCAGATTGCATGGGTGGGGCCACTGAATCCCCCAATTGCGTGGGCAGCAAGGGGCTGCACCCCTTCCAACCCTTATAAATGGGGTGACACCCCCTTTAAAATTCCCCCCGTAGTCTATATTTAGTGGAAAGGGCAGCTGAAAAACCATCAAGCCAATTACAATACTTGGAGTGCTTCGTAATGCTAGGAACACACTCCCAACTGTGTATGTGTCAAATCTCACATATATGTGACATCAGTCCTCTAAGGGTTAAATTAATTAAGCAGATGAAACTATATAACAAATGAAAATGGTCAGAACAATCAGTCAGTGTTTACAGTGTATATGTATTATTATACATGTATAATATGACTGAATTACATTTCTTTTTTTAGTATAATTATATAATTATTAATAATTATACAGATACTGAATGAAGATCACAGAATTATTAATCTCAATACCTATGGTGCATATGCATACAATATTCTTTGTGAGGTGAGAATTTATAAAATAACTAGCTATACATATATACGCAGATCAGCCTCGCACACATAAAGTAAACAAAGGGGATTAATTGTTGTATTAACATCAGAACTCTCTTCATGAAGACGCTGAGAAACAGCCTAGCTCTCAGAGCGCCTAAAATCCACATTTTCATAATGAGAACGTCACCTCTCCCTATCTAGCCTTCTTCTCCTTTCCCTTGGTGATTCCAGGAGCCCAGGTGATTCCATGCTACAATTGTATATACACATGGCTGATCTGCCTATGCTAACCAGACCCTCCCCAGGTTTTTGCAGTTGGAAGGTCTGCCTAGGCAGACTAGCATTCCCTCTTACTCTAATAGTCACTTGTGTTAGACAGAAGACCTTATAAGAAAGCCAGAAGTACCAAAATCATGCTCCTTTTAAATTAGCTGTAGGAACTGAGGAAAGCAGCAAGGCGAGTGTCTAAATGTTTAGCTATCGTGACTCCATGTTTCATTATGCCCACAACTAATTATTGTTGTGTTAATTGCATTCCTGAATGCAGACAAAAAAAATATATATATATACGCTAGCTAAGATTCAACCTCCACACTGCACGATTATATGCCTCACGCTAAGGCGCTTGGCAATTATAATCTACTAGAGATACACAGTGTGAAGCCTTCAATTGTGATATTGCAGTAGCCCTGGCTCTGTATGAAAAATCTATAGGAGTATAAATATTATAATTTTCTCTACATCACCCATTATGCAGTCATCGTTTTTGCATGCAGGCATACCATAGAGGTCTTGTTTATCCGGAGTATGTTTGGTTCACTCCAGGAGGTTTCACACCTCAATGGTGGACTGAAGAATCTAACTTCTCTTGTCCTCACTGGATGGTTGCTAAAGCTCTCAATGGTAGTTTTGGTTTCATTCCACATGGATATATAGTCGATGAAGATGATGTGTTTGATACTTTGTCTGGAGAGGTATGTATGTAATACAATACACACATGTCCATATGTATATATGTATCTGTCCATGTCCTAAGGTATTCCAGAATCAATTATTTTTCAGTGGTATAAATATTTATAATAACATCACAAAATACATTGATTTTTATTAACAGAATGCTACAAGTTTTCTTAATGATTATCAAAACCTTTTACAACAACCACAATACCAGGAGTACAATGAGTTTGGATTAGTAGGTGTAGCTTATGATGCCATGTGGTCAATAGCTATAGGACTCGATATTGCATCAAAAAAAATTACAGCTGGTAATGATAGTGGGTGTGAAAATTTAAATGGTGAACTGGTTCCTCTGGAGATGTTTGATTATCGTAATGAAAAACTTGGTTGTATCATGAGAAAGAGTTTTGATAAAGTCATGTTTACTGGTATCACTGTGAGTTAATGTGATATGATTATACTACATTGAATATTGTATACATTTTCATGTACATTTTATTACAATCTGCATGATTCTCAAATCCATACCTAGTTTCTATAAATTTCAAATTCATTATAGTTTTGTTAGTCATGATCACAACAGTATTAGTGTTAATGTAATATACACATGTATTAAGCATAATTATGTTTACATCCAATTGTACATTGAAAACTACGCAATAAAACAATTTGAGGACATAGATGTGAGTTTATAGTTTCACAGTTCATTCCCAACATTACAATGAAGTCATGTGTGTAAATGACGATGCATGAGGAAATGGTCATTTGGCAAAAAGTAAAATTAATGCTTTAATTTATTAGATACATGTACACATAAACTTCACAGTGATGAAGTATGAAAATTATGAACTTGCAACCTTGTCTTCAAATTGATTTAATGAACTAGTAGTCAGTGATATATAATTAGTATTGTCTCAATCAAATAGGGTGACATTATGTTTGATGATGGACAAAGACCAGACAATTTGTTCCTCTTGAGGCAATACAGAGAATTATGTGAGTTCATTCAATGAATGAATGGGACAAGCCTGATCTCACTTGTTCCCTTGCTTGAATGCTACTTTAATGGACAGTTACCATATTTTCCTATTTATTAGATGCAACCCTCTGATGATTATCATCTGCTAGTTATAGCTAATAACTTTATATTATTTGTTTATAATGAGTAAACTGTACATATATACTTGTATATCATCACTCTGAGTCCTAGCCTGGAGGGCCAACTCCTTCACAAGATGAAACATCAGAATGATAATATATTATGCAGTTATTACAATTAGAGTTGGACAATATATTCACATTATCACAGATATTTTCTGTCATGATATATCATAATTATTGTTACATTTCCTGTACAAAATGCCTGGAGTTTCATGTATTCTAAATATACTTGTAGGAATTTAACTATCTGTTGTCCCTAACTTGTCCCTATTTTTTTTTACATTTCTCTCAGTGAATGGTTACATAGAGAGAAAGACAGTTGCTGAGATATATCACCATAGCAACTACAGTACATTTGATTTCATAAAAGAGGAAAGTGAATACAAATTATGGGAAGGTAAGCAACAAACTCGTTGTATAATTATAATGAGAATTATTGTTGGAGAAAGCCCTACACAAACAAGTCTACGAATTCTCTGGGATCTTGATTTGTTTGCTAGCTTGCCACTTTGATAAATGGTTACTGTATTCTTCTATCAGAGAGTATGGTAGTACTCTCTATGTAGGGATGGCCCGGATAAAAAACGGCCGCCCATGCATTTCAATTGCAAGTGGTAAGCTGTAATCTCTGCTAATATATACAGATGGCTTTGGCAACAAAATGAAATACCACTTCCACATAACCCTACATAAGTATAGACAACTTAAGTAAAGGCAAAACACAAAGAAGTGATACTTATGTACGGTTGTTATGTGGAAGTGGTATTTCATTTTGTTGCCAAAGCCATCTTGTTCCTGTGCTTTTTCGGTTTTGATGTATAGCCCTATTTGTTGCCAAAGCCATCTTGTTCCTGTGCTTTTTCGGTTTTGATATATATCCCTACATACTCTTTCATTTTTTAAAATGTTTTTATTATTCTTGTTTATTCATGCTTGCGTAGGCTTGTCCCTCTGCTGATTATCATCTGTCTAGTATAAATTATAATTCATTAATTTCATTATTACTGCCAGTGTGATCACAAACCCAAAGGCACAAGTATTCAAAAAGGCTTTGTCATACCACATATAAGTACTTGTTCTCATTAAGATATTAGTACAGTGTTGAAGAGGAAATGTAATAGTAGTAGACCCTAATATAATTATAATTATAATTATAATTAGTATTATACATCGTTTTGGGTTGGTATCAATATAAGGTTACTGTAACTGCTGACTGATATTAGTAGCACAAAGCTTACTGATTCATTAGCCACACAAAACAGTAACTATTACATTCAATGACATCATGAGCACTCATAGAAGATGAAGAGTCTGGCTCTAGTTATAAATGGTAAAAACGATAGAAAGGTTACTTGCTTCTTTGCCTCAGTAGACATGCACAGGCATCTCAAGATCCAAATCATTCAATCCTTAAACTATAACTATCAGTATTGGTTGGTATCAGCATCCATTTTGTTCATGATATCAGTACCAGAAATATTACTAGATAATATGATATTGGTTGAATTGTAGTACGTATGATAGAGAATGTATGATAATGATATATAAAATAAATGTGAGTTTGACATTTCTCATTTGCTTGTAAGTTGTGACTCCTGTGTTTCAACAATAATTATATTCAAATCAAACACAATATTTTTCTTCAAACAGTAACTTCATTATCCATTCTTTCATTCACATTCATTCAGATGGTGCACCTTATGATGGGTTTGTAGTGAAAAGAATACATCCAAATAGTATCTACCTTGAAGTTATCTACTACACACTGGCCTCTTTTGGAATGATCTTTGCTGTTGTCTGTCTTGTGTTTAACATTGTCTACAGGAATAGAAAGTGAGTTATAATTTATCGTGGGTATTTAATCATAGTTTTGACAATAGTTACACTGAGTATTGTGCAAAATATTTGACTGTGAAGGTTTTTGTTTAGTAATTCGGTGATTCTTTTGAATAAGTCCTAAGTATTTTAACTTGCCAAAGTAATTTCAAATTGCCTTGTGTAGAAATGAAGTCATTGTCTCTAAGTCCACGTTTGAAACAGGCAAGAATTAAATTTAAATAACTCTTTTGGACTAATGTTTATGTATCATAAAATAATATATAAACATGTGAACCATAAATACTGGCTGTAGTTGTGAAGTAAACTCAATCACAAAGTGACATTTGCAAAGACAACACATCCTATATTATTTAGACAGTAAACAGTATATCTAATATTTACACTAAAATGACATGAAAGGATTAATTGGAGTAGTAAAGTATTCAATTAAAATTTAGTAATCATGATATTCTTTCATTTGTTGTATAGGGTTGTTAAACTTGCCAGTCCGAATCTGAATTATCTTATAATAGTGGGATCAGTTCTCTTGTATACTTGTGTTTACTTGTATGTGTATTCTGTAGACTCATTTGATCAACAAGACCTTCAGACATTTATATGCAATGTAAGAAATCTATTCTGAACTGAATAACATCACCAGAAACATTTGTTTAATTTAAAAGATGGAGTGCTTTAGAACATACATTTACAGAAAAACCACTGGGTCACAGGGTGATAGTACATATGTTATTACATTGTATTAGTCCCCCTCTGAAAATTACCACCTATCATCATACCAGAACTGCTACAAAAGTACAGAATTAATTACTGGCTGAAATATTAATATTTAAATGCCTGGGGGGTCTGTACTTCAGAGGAATGAAATCAGTGTCAACAGTTGTGGTCAGTGAGATTCGTTAGAATGAAGTGGCACTTGGAGCGGGTATTATGCATGGGCTTACAACTTCTATGAAAAGTAACTATGGATCCGGAGTTACATCATAGGCATAGTTTAATTAATAACGGTAATTAAGAAAAGTGATGAGTAACTATGTTTCATTTCATCTCACAGTTTCGTGTATGGGTATTCTCTCTTGGTTACACATTATGTTTTGCTGTTATTCTCTCTAAAACATGGAGAATTTACTACATCTTCACTAACCCCACTGATAAAAAGAAGGTATACTTGTATGTGTGTTGCACTTAACTAGTAAAAAAATGTATGCTCCTTGTAAGCACCTTCATTTAATAACACTGATGCTTTTTCCTTTTGGGTTTTAACCTTTGTGATCAATTCGGGGTTCTATCTAGAGATTTTGGTTTGGGGGAAGCTAATTCCGCACGAAATTTTTTTGGTTGGTCATACTCATTTTCCTTCTTAAACCACACTCATGACAACTGTTCTGCAAACCACTGTAGACACCATTTGGGAGTAGGACTATAATTATTACTTTTGATTGTTTGTAATAAATTTTGCTTCTGATGTTGAAAAAAGTACATGTGCTATATTTGTTAAACATGTCTTCCAAAACCTCAATCAGCATTCGGATGAGGTAATAACAATACAACTGAAAATACATCTGTTATATATTCTGAAGTCTTTAATTTAGCTTGTAGTATAAACAGATACAGAATCATTATTAATTTACTGTAAATTGATAACAATTAAAGTAGCAAACTGCGAATTATTTTAAAGTTTCATTTCAGTACCGATAATGAATAGAAAATTCATTATCTGTACAAAATCATAAACACCAATGCCAATAATCACCCTTAATATCCATTTGTTTTGTTTTTCTTATTATACTATACTTTTATCCAATGTAGACTATCAAAGATTGGATTCTCATTGTTGTCATTTTGATTGTTGTAACAATTGATTTGTTGATTCTGCTCATTGGGACATCAATACCAGATTCAAGATTGGAGGCTTTTGATATTGTTGATGCTGAAACTGAGATTACAATCACAGTATGTATATACATATATACATTACAAGTGCGACAAATTGACTTCATTGACAGTGATTCTTTCTCCCTTATCCAAAGTGCCACATTGAAACTGATAGTCAGGAATTATAGTCCACCTTTGACTTACTCAATTTAGAAAAGCGTTTGAAATATCTTGTCTCTTTCCAAAATGTTTACATTTACTTTTTTTTGAAAATTTCAAAAAATTAGAAAATGTGTTCAAAAATGCCAACACACAATGGCTGGTAAATGTTTGAGTCTTTAATAATTTTTTGAGTGTTTAGCTACTTTTTTTGTGACACATCACGTGACCACATTTTTAAATTTTTGTCAAATTGTTGAGAAAGAGACAAGATATTTCAAGTGCTTTTCTAAAATTTCAAAGGTGGACTACGATTTTTAACTATCAGTTTGAATTTTTCAGATTTTGAAAACTTTCAGTGAGTACCCTAAGTTACATTTACTTCAGTTTTCAAGTACTCAGAAATGTAGAGACAGTAGTGCCATCAGCAATGATAAATACATACATGTAGTCATCACAAAGCAATTAAAGGGATAATCTAACTTTCTCTATTGTTATCAGAGCTTGTATGTATGCAATCTTTGAATGGACAATAACAGTAACATTTACAGTCTTGGGCTACATGCATGTAGTTGTAGTTTGATGGTACATTTGGACAACACATAACTGTTCCTTGAAAATTTGACCTAATGAGCCACATATAATATATAGCTTGTTAAATTTGACGTATATATATAGCAATTTAAATTTAAATTATTTCTCTTACTTGTCAGAGTGACGGTGTCAATAATGAAAATCACGTTTATATTTGTAGCAACAAGTATTCAGTGGCATGGTTTGGAATTTCATTTGCCTACAAAGGATCTCTACAAGTGATTGCCATATTCATGGCCTTTCACACTCGTAGAGTCAAAATTAAAGCTCTTAATGACTCCAAAGAGATAGCTGCTATCATATATTTTAATAGTATTATCCTGGTTGTTATAGCAGTGACAGAATTTGCTCTACAACATTATCATATTGTGTATGCTACTCTATTTGGTCTTGCTCTGTTCATTGAGGCATCTCTTTTTCTGGGAGTACTATTTGTACCTAAGGTATGACCCCCTCCTTCTTGTTTTGTATATATGTCTTTCTAATTATACATGCATGCATGTACTTGTATCTCATGATACCAGTACATAATTATAATAATTATTATAATTATGTATATTGCAATTATATAATAATAATTATAATAATTATAATTATTATAGTATATTGTTTATAATGTGTGTAAAAGTAAAACATTGTTGTGTACATGAATGTTGTAGATATAGACAAGTCATTTTGTTAGTTCTCAATTAATAGAATAGTTGAACACACTGTTAAAAGAAAGATCTAATGATAATATTTGTACCTTTCATTTTACTGTACTAATTTTCACAGCAAGATTTTACTATTGACATTTCATTATGACAAAAATGGAACCCCAAATAAGCAATATGCTACTATATGAACAGCTAACAATTTTCTTCTCTTCAGATGGTGTATCTTTACTATGATCCTAATGGAGAGAAAGTATTTAGTAACTCCATTCAAAAAATGTCCAAAAGCAAAGAATATAATTCTCAAATTCAAAACAGTAAAGCAGATCATGGAGTTAATCAAACTCCATGTAATATTGAGGATCTAAAAGCAAGAATTAAAGAATTAGAAGCACAACTTGGTCATAAAAATTCTTTGGTAAATTTTGATAATATTTTATTCAGCAATTTTTCTCCAGTCTCTGTCTATATTATTATTGTAAATGAAGCATTATTTGATAAATTTTATGTGGATATATAGTTATATATTGAACTCATATCATTTAAAAAAATCTTTCGTCTTGTGCAGGATTCTACTAATACTGTCAAAGAACAGTCTGATTCTTCAATGGATGAAATAAATATTATTGTGGAGAATGGACTACCATGAATGAACCAGCAAATTGAAGAATTCTGTTACATAATATTAATCATCACGTTTACAAGTGCGCTTCCAGTTACAGTAAAGAAGGTTTAGTTTGTACAAGAAAGTTTGGTACCATACAAGCATACATATCATCTGCATGCAAAACACATAAGCTATGTTAAATTTTATTGTTGTTATTTTGAAACTTACAATTACAAGTATAACATTGCTAATTACAACAATTTATTATAGACATTCATAAACACTTCATAGCACATACATTCAGCTATGTTAATTTCATTCTTTACTTGTATTAATGAACAATTGTTATTGCAACTTGTTCCTCTCAAATCTGGTGTTCATGAAACTTATTCACAACATATTCTCAGGTTATGTCTGAAATTTGTCGCACATTTCAAAGTTGACTTTTCAATAGATTTAATTTTAATAAATTTAATTAACTTGCCTTTTATAATGATACAAGTTTTTTCTAGCTCCTTGACCAGAATATCAAATTCATATTCTTTATGAATATGGCTTCTTTCTAGTTCCTTCATCCTTCACCTCATGGGGCAAATGTCTTGATTCTTTTCATTGTGATCTAATGTTATCTGCATGATCTAACAATACCTGAACTTCTCAAGCATCCTATGATCTTCTGGACATCCAATATCAATTTATGATTAAAGTAGCAGGATAATTTTTGGTTAGCTACATAGTATGTATGTATGTTTATCATCTATTTGAAAAAATGGATGGATGAACAGTTCATGCCTCATGCAGTAAGCCTTTATGAAATTAGAGTATATATGATACTTCACTTAGCTAGTGCACTTCTATCTTTCATTATAGGTGTAGGGTTTCTATGATAGTATTGTTATATATACTCATGTTCTAATTATATAATGTGCTTACTAGCCTGGTAGAACGACTTTCTGTTTAATGCATTCATCAATTACCTTCAGATTTTTGGGTGAGTGATAAATGAGTGACAATACCACTAGGTAACCATGTGGATGAGTGTTATTCATGCTTTCATGATTCAAACACATGGCTACCTAAACAAACACTTGTGCTTTATGTATTTCATTAGTGATGTTGCCACCTACTTATTGCTCTCCCGAAATACAGTGGTACTTCATGAATGCATAATTATACAGTAATTATATAGTAATTAGGTCTGGTGCCCACAAGACTACTGTGGTGGAATGCAAACTACTAAACATTGTGGTTAAACACATTACAAATGGGCTATATAGTAGTAACAGTCTTGCATTGCTGACATACCACATTATTGGACTATAGTAAAAGCCAACTCATATACCAGCTTGTCAAAAAGGAGGAGCAGCTATAGACTAGCTATAGAATTAATGCTACCTATCTGATATCAAGGCTGTGTGGCTGCTGTAGTCTAGTGTGCTAGTCCTTTCTTCTTGATAAGCTGACTGATGAAGGAAGAGTTAGAAGTGCTACAGAGCGATTAAAATTATTCCAACCAATCAGATTTAATGGCCCATTAGAGTGGTCACCCAGTTAGTTGTGGAAGTTGTGGAGTTGAATATAGAATATAGAAACTGCAGACTATTATAAAGCTTCATGTGATTTAAGTTGAGCTCATAAGTGCTCTGCGCATGAAGTTCCACCCGCATTCCAGTAGGCCAGTAAATCTGATTGGTTGGAATAATTGCAATTGCCAAATCGCTTCTAGACTCTTCCTCCACCATTCAGCTTATGGAGGGCTAGCACACTGTAAATTGTAATGTAAACACAATAACCAATTTGGCAACTGTGTGTTGTCATTGCTTCTATGTTTGTTTTGAATTGTGTATGAATTTTTATTTCATAATTCAATACCAAAACAATATAGTGTACATTAACATAAAATTCATATCAATCCAGGTACAAGCTGTTTGTTGGGTATGTGAATGTTATTTGTTATTTTTTGTATGCGTTTGTCAACTGTAAAAACTGATTAGTTGTTTTAACCCACAATTTGTTTGGTTATATTATAATACGAGTTTCATTTGCTTCACTGTTTAGCAATTTGTCTTTACATTAGAAGCATGGTTAATGTTTCTAAAGGTGTAATATTGTACGGATATAAGGCTTGTGGCTGCCTAACTGAATATTGTAATCCTAAACCACCACAGACCTTTTACAAACACAGTAATCATGGTTTCTGATGGAAAGACAAATGTATTTTTCATACGAAAATATTAGCTTCTTTGAGGTGCTATACATAGCAACATGAGAAACATTAAGATAAATAATTAACTGTACTGAACTAAAACTCCAGTAGAAGCTTTACTGCAATAACTGGTTGATAGTGATCACTTTCAGTCCTTTTAAAGTCTAATATTGAAACATTTGAGAATTTGTACTAACTGTAGTACTATAATAGTTTTGCTATAACTGATTACTGAACCTTGAAAGCTTGACCAAGAAGCTGTGTACTCTTTATCAGTTTGCATTGAGACTCTATAGCATTTTTTATTGTATACCCACATAGATCTATATCTCATTATAATATACATACATAAGTATATGCAGGACTTTACTTGAAAAGAGTGACATACTCTTTTTTTTACAAAGTATTGAATTTGGTGCATACATATAAGAGATCATTCAGTGAGTAGTAGATTGGATGGTTCACAGAGCCTTTAGTTTGAATGTGTATGGGACCTAAGATGTAGATATAGAGAGAAATATAAGACAGCTAGTAGCTTCAGTAAAAGATTACCGCTTAGTCATTTGTTCCAAACAGTCTGCAACACCCTTTGCCAGACTAGCTTTTTGTCTTAAAAATTATGTTACCATGACAACTGTGTGTACTTGTAGTGATTCCCTATTTCAGTATAAAAACATGCAGGTCATAATTACAAATTATTAAGTTAAAGACCAAATACATTGCAATTAGCTATGTACTGCTCTATATGCTATATTCTTCTGATTTCTTTGTCATTTGGTTATGCTGAAGACAAAATTCCTCTATATTTCTCATTCATTACAACCAAAACAGGAGGGTTTATTGCTTCTGGTGCTATTCCTGTGATTGACAAGGCCCTGGAGCAGATTAACAATCGTTCAGATATTCTTCAGAATTATACTCTCCAATATACTAAAATACTGGACTCAAATGTAAGTGATGATAATTAATAAATATGACCAAACATTGAGCTACCACAGCATTTAAGCACAGAAATCAAGTTCTATGTTTGCTTTTTTATTGCAGTTTCATTGTTATTATAGGAGTTGTATTATTTACATGGAGTTAGCTATTTACAGTTATCTTAATTGAAATTAATGCATATTTTTATTAAACATTACATACTTAAACCCTGTGGATAGACGATGAACATTTAATTTATTATGTATTCTATGCAAAAAATATATATAATTTTTGTATATATAATTTTTTTTTTTAAATTCTGAAACCACAAAGGAAAGTTTCTTGTTTCATTATTGTTTTATTATTCTATCATAGTGTAACATAGCACCTGCTTTAGGGGCTTTCCTACACCTATTTAACAATGGCAGTCAACCTACATACATATCTCTTCTGTGTTGTGGATGTTCTTTAGCTACTATTCATGTAGCAGAGCTCAGTCACTATTGGAATATCCCACAGGTATGGATAGTATGAAATTAGTGTTGTACCTATACCAGGTTTTGCCTATAATTGACAGTGACACTTACTATCAAACCATGCAGCATGCTTGTTTTGAAGTAAAGAGTTATTTAGCTGCTTGATAGTGACAGTTACTGTAAAACAGTCTGAATTACATCTAGTTTTGCAGCTTGTTCTTGGGGTGATAACAATTATTTATTATTTATGTTTGATGTTTATAATTATATAAATGAAACTGCAATCAAATTGGTCAAAATAACAAATCAGTTTTACAGTGCAGATATTATAGGCAACTAAAACTGCCTATACTTATACCTATTATATATACATGTGTTCACTCCTTTTATGTTCATGTGCATCACTAACTTTTAGCAATGCTCTATATAGCCAATTCTGTTGGAAAATGAAACTCACAAACTGCTAGAAAAGATGGAAATGGTCCAAAAAATATGATTCTCAGTGTTGTATCGATCTTTTCCTACAGTAAAATAGTACTATATATAAAGGTTAAAGCCTTGATCTGTAGTATAGGGCAGATACAGATACTTTACAGTGTAAAGTATCTGTATCTGCCCTATACTACCTATACATTTAACTATACCAGTATAGGTACAACACTATAGGAAAATATATAATTATATAAATTATTGTGGTATAATATCTGCATGCATGCATAGATTGCCAAATATGACAAAAATCAAATTAGAATGAATAATCAATTGGTGATCATTTTTAATCAATTGTCGATTGTTTTTAATCCATTGTTTCAATTTACGTAATAAACACAATGTGTGTATGTGTGTGTGTGTGTGTGTGCAGAAATACCAGATTTATTGAGAAACAGTAACCCTTGGATACACTTTTAAAGATAGGGTGCTCTAGTGGTTGTTTATATTTGATACCCCTAGGGGTTAATTAGGTTGCCATGGAAACTTTCAATTTAAAACCCATGCAAAGTTTCTCGGAAACTGGGTTGAGTCTGAAGTTGATATCACTGTTAATTTTGTCCTTATTGATGTATTTACAATAGATATAAAAAGTCATGTGTGTCTCTACATTTTCTGTTAAAACATTATGGGTATCAAATACATACAACCACTGGAGCATCCTATTTTTAACAGTGTAGCTTAATTTGCAATAACTGTCATTTGTTACTAATTTTGTCACAAACATAAATTCACCCTGTTGGAAAGCAATCATAGAGATGGCCATAAAATTCGCATTGTTAGTAATGATTAATGCAATAAAGACTGATAAAGAGCTCATGCTGATTTGTTTATCCTGCTAGGTTAATAGTTACAAGTACTAGTTTCATTTCATCTTGATCTAGTATACATGTATAATAGTACATGTCATAGTATCAAAACCATACTACAGTATAGTATAGTATTATAGGTATAACCTGTGATGTGTTATTATCATGAGATCAAAAGATGTTACTTACTGATTTCAGAGTAATCATAACAAGTAACATCTGTTGCACCTAAATTATTATGGGATTTTCCCTTCTTTATTTTGGCATGTAAAAAAGATATTGTAATTGATTGATATTGTCTCAGGAGCATAATATTTTTTACATTACTTTATCATACCAATAAAACTGCAAATAGTCAGAATAGCAATACATTAAGTCATCATCTAAATACAAACAGTCTGCTACAATACTAACTGTTTGTATTATGTGTTACTAGACTGTTGTATAGTTCATAATATGTGCATACTATCTAAGTAGCACTCTGTACATAATTATACTTTTGGTCACTTAACTGTATCCACAATACACCTCTTTCTCATAATTATAATGTACAGTAGATGCCAATAAAAACTTTACGTTTCGTTTTTGTAGTACGATCGTAGTACGAAACTATCACAACGCACTATTAACGTTGCGTTTAAACCTTTAATTAACGTTTGCTATTAATCATTGCTGAAATATGGGTGTGGTTAACGAGCCAAACGGCGAGGAGTTTACTGCTACATTCTCTCAGAAGAATTCAGACCTAAACAAAGTTGATATTCTAGAAGGTTAAGGCTCTGTCCAGCTTCACCTGCAGTAACAGTTCTTCATTCGATGTGGAAATAGCAAAACGGTTGTCTTGACAAAGATGGGCGTGACCGCTGAAGACGGTCGAGTTATATCAAATTCTCCTGCCTTCATAGATGTTAGTAAAGGCTTGAAGCTTGCTTCGAAGTTAGCATAAGGACTGTTGAGTATGTAGACAAATCCTCAAGTTCAGTTTTACAAATGTGAAGCTTCAGTTTTCTTGATGAATACCTGACCGTTTTACGATCTATCCACTGAATATTTAATTACCGTTTAAACTGACTTTTGACTAGGTTTTAGCGTACTACGGAGTGTAGATAAAACGAAACGTAAAGTTTTTATTGACATCTACTGTATATATAAATTATTTATTACATAATTTATATATAGTTACATAATTATAATCAATTAAATCTAACTGTGTGCATTAATTATTCTTCCATTTTTGTTCTCTTTATGTGAAAACAAAATGATAATTATATTCTTTTTCATGTAGATGGCATTTGCTGCAGCTGCTTCTGTTCTCAACAATCGAGACCTTTTTCGAAATTTCTATCGTACACTTCCATCTTTTCAGTTAAATGCAGCAACAATGGCTCAACTGATGAGACAATTTGGATGGCAACAAATGGCACTTATTACACAAGATGAAAGTCTTTTCTCTGTGGTAGGCAAATATTGATTATACACACAACCATGAAAGATGCATTAGATTGTTATAGTAGAAAACTAAGTAACATAAAAAAATTATTATTAATCGTTTTGAGTGTGTTCTAAGTTACCACACTCACACAAGTAAACACAAAGACAAAGCGTGAATATTTATTGAGGGGAATTTTAGCATGTAATATGTAGGTTAAAACATTATCAGAATGATTCTAAATGGAACACTGAAACCCTCATTTGTTTCATGTTTCAATACAATATTATTAATATGATCCTGAGACTATTAATATATATTAACAAATTATTAGTGATTTCTTTTCTTGCTAAGGTAATGTTTATATACAAGTAGTAATATATTTCTTTTGATATTGATGTATATTGATTAGTATACAAAGTACATGCCATAATGATAAATGGTATATTCCATTTTTAGTAATCTAGGTACAACAAATATTGTAAATAAAAATTCATGTAATACTAATTACTTTGAAATGAGTAAATAACATCCATTCTTTTGACAGGAACTATTATGGAATGATAATGTAATAATACACCACAGGTTATACCTATAGTACTATGCCTGCATTGCTGTTTTTGTCACTAAAATTTATTATGACATGTACTTTATATACATTCAATATAGATCAAGATCAAATGAAATTTGAACTTGTAAATATTACCTAACAGGAAAACAAATCAGCATTGAAGAATTAAAATTACATTGAAACTCCTGTAATCAAATCAAAGTTAAAATAGCCCATTACTTATAGATATGTTTTCATACAACAAACAGAAACAAAGTTTGTTGTAAGGCTGGAGTAACTAGACCGGACCCTATGGGAAGGGTCTGTAATACTGACGTTCATTCTATGTACTACTGGAGTATGAGCATACATGCTGAGGTCAATGCCGCTTAACAACATACTCAATATGACACTAACCCTGCGGTTTTCTTAAAAAGTCTTCTCTAAAATATAGCATAGAGCTGAAAGTCTAAGTAGTCACACATATACTTAACTTATAGCCAATCAACTTCCAGTAGAAAATTGGTATTGGGTTGGGTTTAGACTAAATCTGGATCTGTTGGACTTTAGAAGTGATCAATCACTAAAGTGTGGCCTTACTGCACTTGTAGTGTAGTCTTATGTAACCAGACTCAACTTCCTTTTTTAGTACGTTAAGTGTAGCATTGAGACTAGGGTAACAAACAAGTGATGATTTTGTTATCTATGGCTTACGTAAAAGGTTTTCTATTCAGCAAGTCTAAATTTACCCAGCTGTGCACATTGAGATGTGGGAATTGCCCTGAAGACTACAACATTCATTTGATTGATCACCTAGTTTAGCATGCTAGTTCCTCCTCCTTTTTGGTATCTAAACCAGTGCTTTAGTAATTGTAATTATTTGAGACAGCTATATAATTATTATAAAGCTTTGTGTAATATAGTTCATAAGTGGTCTGTGATTTCCATAATTGCAATCGCCTTGATTTTTCCTCCACCAGACAGTGTATCAAAAAGGAGGAGGGGCTAGCACTGTAGACTATCAATCACTGTGCTGTCTTCTCAAACGGTTGATGTATTGTAAAAAGGAGGAAACATCGGGGAAACTGTGATAGAATTTATAAACTTCTGCAGGATTTTCTGCAGATTCTAAAATTTAGTTATAATATAACTGAGACTATCTACATGCAGAGCTTTCAAACACTGTATTTCTGCAATAGCGAATAATTATTCAGGTATCTGTGGCTTTCTTTGAAGATCTGTCCAACATAGTAAGTTATAGAGTGCTGAAATTGTTAATACATAAAAACGCTGTCTAAAAAAATCCCACTAGCATAATTTATATAGAATGAAAATTGTTCATTCAATATCTGTCAGTCACATGAATTTTATTACATTCTTGTCTGTTATCATTTCTCCATAATTATATTTCCTCTCTTTGCGCCAGCTGTGTAAGATTAGTCCTACAACTATAAAGAAGAATATAAAACAGCTTTCATATTGGTCTTCTTTCCACATTACTGATGTTAGATACTGTATAATTATCAAATTTAGTGCATTCACATTAAATGGTGTAAAAATCTACATGATTTCACTGAAATGGAGTAACTTAGGTATAACTAATATAACAATAATTATGTTATTAAAATTATAATTATAGTAATTATAGTTTCTCATCCGCAACTATAATATTATCATAATTATATTCTGTGATGTATTCATTGCTCTACATGTATCTTATCATTCTTGTGTTTCTTCAATGTTTCAGGTGAAACGGAATCTTCAAGCGATATTTGACCAGGAAGGATGGACTCTTGACACTTCTGTGACTCTTAAATCCAATCTTGATGTATTTCCATATGAAGAAGTGTTTAGTGCAGTAAGTAAATTGAGTATACTTCCACATAATTATATTATACACATGTATATATAAATAATGATGTCAAATTAAAGCAGTTTTTTTAAAAACCTTAACACAGTTTGAAAAGAAAAAAAACATATGGCAGGGGAGGAGGTAAACTCCCTCCCTACCTACATCCCAGTGAAGTAAAATAAATGTTACATAATTGGTACAGTACTGTACTTTTCATTAGCTGTATACACTGCATGCTTACAGGTGTCTTGCATTATTTATTGTCTCGAGTTATATTTTGGTCTTCACTTGCATTATTCATCAGTTTTTTGTGTACATAAGCTATTCCTATTAACATCTTCCTACATCATCCACTAGTGGATGATGTAGGAAGAACTCTCTTAAACATTTCACCAAACACAGATAGACCCCTAAAATAGTAGACAACTCCACAAATGGTACAAAATTGCATTATGTTCTGTTTACAGATGCAGTATACATAATGATAATAATAATATTATTTTTAGTCGAATAGTTATTAATTATATATAAGGTATGATGTGTACATGCATAAATAAATTCTGTTGTAAAATTGTACAGATAATGAATGAAGATTACAGAATTATTAATATCAATACTTATGGCACATATGCATACAACATTCTTTGTGAGGTGAGTGTATGATATTTAATTTGATAGTCCTCACTTGTTATATTGCAATATGAAAAGTCATGGAGCGTAAATATTACATTTTTCTTTACATCACCCATTGTATAATAATCATACTTGCAGGCATATCATAGAGGTCTTACTTATCCAAAGTATGTTTGGTTCACTCCTGATGGAGGTTTCTCACCTCTGTGGTGGACAGAAGAATCTAACTCCTCTTGTCCTCACTGGATAGTTGCTAAAGCGCTCAATGGTAGTTTTGGTTTTGTTCCACGTGGATATATAGTGGATGAAGATAATGCCTTTTCTGGAGAGGTATCATATGTACATACATATAATATGTGTGTATCTATCTCTCTATCTGTCTGTCTATGGCTATCTACCCTTCTATGTATCTATCTATCTATGTACCCACCTGTACTTACTACTTGCTCCAAATGTGTTCTACTCAATGAATGAAAACAAATCATGGAATAATCAAACTTTTCATGCAGTGGTATTGTATTTTCATTTTCATTTTTTGCAGAATGCTACAAGTTTTATTAATGATTACCGAAACCTTTTACAACAACCACAATACCAGGAGTACAGGGAGTTTGGAATAGCAGGTGCGGGTTATGATGCCATGTGGTCAATAGCTATAGGACTTGATATTGCATCAAAGAAAATTACAGCTGGTAATGATAGTGGGTGTGAAAATTTAAATGGTGAACTGGTTCCTCTGGAGATGTTTGACTATCGTAATGAAAAACTTGGTTGTATCATGCGAAAGAGTTTTGATGAAATCATGTTTACTGGTATCACTGTGAGTTTTAATTTTGGTATACAATTCTTGTACTAGACATTGTCAAAGGAATATCATTTTCATGCATGACTTTTATTCATTACAGTGTTGGGGATAAAATGTGAAACCTGTAACTTGTAACTCTGTCCTTAAATTGTTCATTCGATATAAAATTGGTTTTTAATATCAGAGAGTTTTGTAGTACTATATTAGTTTAGAGATAATCTTATACTCATTGTTTACCTGAAAGGGTGGTACCATGATATTCCCCACTCTTTACTAATCAGTCTTGCTCTCACAGCATTTAAATTTGAAGTTTATAAAACACTGTTGACCAAACATCTGTACCATGCACTGATGCATTCAATATTCATCCTGAGAGAAATATTGCCTTATTACAGTATCAACATACTTCAGTATGACTCTTTAGTCAATTTTTTTTTTGTTTTCTCCTGTAGCTATTATCAAACAACAATCATTAATTTGCATTCCTTCTACATTTTGTTATTTTATTATACTAGTTTTGTCATAGTACTTTTCCTAACTTGTTTTGTGTGTAAATGCACTCACTATCGTGAAGAAGCATCTGGCGACTTTCTAGCAATTTCTTGGTTCTGTTGTCTCAGCATGTCATGTGATTATTTAGTGCAACACACGGGATTATTTAAAGTTCTGTGCTGCCAACAGCGAAATATCAGAGACTGACTGTTCTTTCCCATACTCACTGCCAGTCACTTGGTGTCAAATAACATTGTCAACTCACTGCTGGTTTAACATAGGCTCTTTACTGAGTTGGTAAATTAACGAACACATTTTTCCCATACACAAACCTTTCCAAACATTCATCCCTTGCAGTAGTGTAGATCTACTTTCATAGCTTAGCATTGCAACATGAAAAAGATGATAACCATCAGCGACAAACAGCTTTTCACTTAGAGCAAAGATTTCTTCGACATTTTCACACACACATCACACACATCACACACCTAATCATTGATATTTGTCTATTATTTGATGATGTTACAGTATACTTGAATTTTGATTGGTGTGCAGGATTCTCTGCATGCTGGGTCAGCATAACCGAGAGAATGCTAGAAAGTCACATAGATGCTTCTCCACGATAGTGAGTGCTGCTGGAGACAAGACTAACAATGAGTAGGCAAACACCTTTCTCATTCTCATCATCAGGTTGATGTTGCATTGGTATATATATACTGGGTTATCTCTACATTGAGACTACTATTAAATTATATAGCAATATTATTAGTCATAATACTATAGGAACCCTACTAGCCAGGAAATCTTACTGCTTCTTATAGTTCTCTAATTACATTGTGTTTTTGTGCATACATTTAATAGATAGCGTTTAAATGTAAACACCTCACGACAATTATTGTTGTTTTATCAATGGCCACATAGTTAGTTATACATGAAAATTCACGTGCCTAGCATAACAAACTAGCAGCCACAATGACTTAGAAAATTAATATATATATATATATCATATACATTATATATACATAATTATATATATATAAATTATAATAATTATAATTATATTATATATATATATGTATAAACAAATTAATAAAAAATTTAAAATACAAACATGTACGTGTATCTATGACTTACTTTTTGGAGGAAATATAAAATTGCAACTATGTAGTATTATGTGTAAATTATAATATTTACTACTCTACGCAATCAAACAGGGTGACATTATGTTTGAAGATGGACAAAGACCACACAATATGTTCCTTTTGAGGCAATACAGAGAATTATGTGAGTATATTACTAAAGTTAGCAGTTGTTTTAAGTTTCAAAAGTGTTTAGTTTTCAAGCAACAGCAAACTGAGACCCATGCACAGAGCCACAGACACACATAACCAAATACAATTTAAAATGCTCCATAATGAATATTATCAGTAACATCAGCACATACAATTGTACACACTTGCATTTCAAATCTTACTTTATGTTGCCACTGGTAGAGGTAAAAAAATAATTAGCTTGCTTCATACTTAATAGGTTCCAGATGCAACCACATACAAGCCTGACTTTGAAAAGGGGTGTTATGGTTTGTAGTATACTGTAGCTATTTAAGAGTCTAGGTCATATATACTGATCAGGAATATTCAGCTGTTAGCGATTGAATTTGGTGTAATATTAGAGGTCACAGGGGGATTGAAAAGCTAGTTTATATCTTTCATCCATCACTTGACATGGTACATTTAATTTCAGCTAAAGGTTACATAGAGAGAGAAGTAGTGGCTGAGATCTATCACTATAGTAACTACAGCACATTTGAGTTCAGAAAAGGAGAAAGTGAATACACATTGTGGGAAGGTAATCAAAAGAAATGTTGTATAATTATATACATGCACATTATAAATATTGCATGATGTATAAAATATGTTGATGTGCACTTTGGTGCAAAGGATCGCTTCAAATAAAAATGATCAATAAAAGGAGGACTAATTTCCTTAAAATGTGCTTAGACTTATATACTGACAAAACAAGAGACTGAAGGCCCTGACAGAAAATTGGAGACTCAAATTACATTGAAAGCATGACATCACTACATTAATAATACAGTTACAAATAAGTTATATAATGTTCCAAATTGTCACAATAATGACCATTATTTCATTTGTAGTATATACTTTAATACCTATGTTATCATATATTAGCCATTCTCAGAGTCACAACTGAAGCTTTGGTCATTTTTAGCGCAAATAGATTATTGTTACAAATACTGCAGACCAGAGCAAGGCTACTGCATGTTTATTTGCTATCTTTCACCACAATTGTTTTAACTCAAACTTTAATGGCATCAGTATTGGCACCCAATATATGAAATCAGTATCAGAAGTAGATAAACGTATTGGCCGAAAAATAATTATGTTTGGTATAAAATGTATAAATTATAATGACCAATAGGAGAGTGGCATGGACAATTCTCTTTTTCCAAAACTCAACTAGACTCCTGCAGGTACTCCTGCAATATAAACAATAACATCATTATCTATTCTTCCATTTATTCAGATGGTGCACCTTATGATGGGTTTGTAGTGAAAAGAATACATCCAAATAATATCTATCTTGAAGTTATCTACTACATGCTGGCCTCTTTTGGAATGATCTTTGCTGTTGTCTGTCTTGTGTTTAACATCGTCTTCAGAAAAAGAAAGTGAGTGATAATTTAAGAGGATGTTTAATCATAGTTCCAAGTTATGACATAATATTTAAACAAAATATTGTGCGAAATATTTGTGACAGTTTTTAATTTGTTTTATTCATGTACTAATATATATTTCAATAGTAACCAATTGAAATTCATAATAAATTATATTTTTCATTTGTTTTATATAACTATATAGGGTTGTTAAACTTGCCAGTCCAAATCTGAATTATCTTATAATAGTGGGATCAGTTCTCTTGTATACTTGTGTTTACTTGTATGTGTATTCTGTGGACTCATTTGATCAACAAGACCTACAGACATTTATATGCAATGTAAGAAAATATTATCAAATAATAACTGCAGAAATAAACTGTTATGGAAAAGACAGAGCATTATGGAAAGTGTGTTGATTCATAGGAAAAGAAACATACATTATATTATATTGTATTAGTGCCCCTAAGCTATAACCATAGAATTATCAGGCCAAAATTAACTAGTTTATTATGTATCAGTTAAGAAAGAGGTATCTCTTTATTAAAAAAAACTGAACATTTGAAATACACACTATTGACACGAACGGGAAGAAATTATAAGACAGGAAGGAAAATGAACACAGACAATTAGGTAACATTGTTTAAGAAAACAAGATCATCACAATAATTATATACACAGAAGATCAGGACTATGCATGGCTATATACAATGCCAATAATTATAATAATACCTGAAGTAAAACAACCAATCAGATTGCCCCAAAATGGGTTAATAGTGTTGATTAGAGCACAGCTTTATACACGCATTATGTTTTACAGCTATGCACCAATCAAAAACTTATTAGAATTATACTAACCACATGTGCAATAGCAACCACAGCTGAATGAGCTAATTAGTATGGGCAAATTTGCTACTGCAGTAACAAAAGATGATGTAATGCAAACCTTGTAGAGAACAAAATGGGGAAATGGTATTTGGAATTCATGGTGCAAAACAAGAAATATTTCAGATGAATTAACACAAATGACAGCTAGCAGAATGGATGAGCTATTAGCACAGTTCATAATGGAAGCAGGAAGCCAGGACAGTGAAGTTTATCCACCAAAAACACTGTTCCAAATAATTGCTTTTTGCAACACCATCTAAAAGAAATGGTAAACCTGATGCAATAATGATTAGATGCTAGTAATCTGACATTTCATATCACAAGAAAAACACTTGATGCCAAAATGAAAGCATTAACAAGTCCCAGTTCTAGGACCTCCACCTTCTAAAACACAGGCCAAGTATTTAGAAAATAATAAAGAAAATGTACCTTCAACTTCGACTGCATCTGGTCAGATTAAAGTACCCATAATCAATATAAACTTTTATAACAATTGAACTTCATTAGTAAATCATATTATTCAGCTCATTATTAATACTATAATTTTATACATGTCATAATTGACATTCTGTAATAGATCTAAGTAGCTTAGAACCCTCGTGAGAGTACTCTAACCAACACAATTGCACCCTAACTGCCCTTGAAACACTCGAAAATACTCAGGGTACACCCTCGTATTTTCTCATGTTTTCGGGCAAATATATAGGATGCAATATTGTTGGTTAGAGCACTCTCACAAGGGCTCTAACTATTACATATAATCAATAATAATAACATAATGCTCTATTCAAATATATTACATTATGGAATATACATTTTCTAATATTAGCTAATTTGAAGTGTCATATATCTTTATAACTTTGAAATTCCTTCCTAAGTACTGTGCAGCCCCAAATTGGTTTTAATGTTCCTCCACCTATGTTTATATGTATATATATTAGTATAAGCTGCCTTTATAGTTGGTGGTATGGGCTTATAACACCTGTTAGAAAAGTGGTCAAGGGTAAAGCCTGCGACAACTTTTCCCAAAGATGTTATAAGAGTTTAGTTGTGGTCAGTGAGGCTCATTAAAGTTTAATGGCACTTGGATCAGCTTATAACATAAAATGTAACCATGGAGATACATTATAGCCTTTTATAGGCATAATCTATATAGCTATATCTAATAAATATATGCATTAAAGGGATGATTAACTATGTTCATTTCATCTCACAGTTTCGTGTATGGTTATTTTCTATTGGTTACACACTATGCTTTGCTGTTATTCTCTCTAAAACATGGAGAATTTACTACATCTTCACTAACCCCACTGATAAAAAGAAGGTATACTATACATGTGTGTAGCACGTAACTAGAGAATTAAATGAAAAGTGTTTATGCTCCTCAGCACCATCATAAACATCTTTTTAATTTTGGCATTTGTCTTCAACTATGCATGGTACCTTGTGATTAAATCGATGAATCAATTAATTGTAATTAATCATTGCATAAATCATATATAGTATTTATTTAGTGGTTTGGTGATAATTCCACTTCCAAAAAAGAGGAATTGGCATTAGGAATACATAATAAATAAATGAAAATGCATGTTTTAAAGCAGACGTAATGTAACTTGTAATATTGAATTATTATTAATTTACTGTGAATCAATATCAATTAAACTAGTAAACTCCATTTCTTTTGAAGGTTTTATTTCAGTGTAGACAAGAATAATATATAAAAAAATTTGAAAAAGTATGTAGGGATATCAAAACCGAAAAAGCATAGGAACAAGTTTGGAATAGTACCTTAGCAACAAAATTATACACCACTTCCACATAACAATGCGACATATAAGTATAGCTTCTTTGTGTTGGCTTTTATATAATTACATATATATACTTATGTAAGTTTGTTATGGCGGAAGTGGTGGTTAATTTTGCTAAGGTGCCATCCCAATCTTGTTCCTGCAGTGCTTTTTCGGTTTTGTTTTTATTTATATAAAATGTTTTTTGATTAAGAATTCTATTTTTAAATGACATAGTGCTAATTTGTTGATAAAGTGAATAATCACATCCCTTACAGTACAAAGTAATATAAACCCATTTGTTTTGTTTGCGATACTCTTCCCCAATATAGACTATCAAAGATTGGATTCTCATTGTTCTGGTAGCAATTGTTGTAGCAATTGACTTGTTCATTCTACTTATTGGGACATCCATACCAGATTCAAGATTGGAGGCTATTGATATTGTTGATACTCAAAATGAGATCGAAATCACAGTATGTACATGTAGATAAAGAGTTAAAGACAGAATGAGCTTCAAAGAAAGCCATTCCTTCTTTATGGGCAAAAGTACCATCACTTGTTACAAAGGAATTAGGGTTGCTACATGTCCACTTTAACCTACATTTATATATGCATAATATATATATATATATATATATAATTATATAAATTATATGTAATATAATTATATAGTATGCTAACAGGTCCTATATACAAAATATAGAACCTGAGTTTTGTGTCCAAGGATGTGGTATACCCCAAGCCTGCGAGGGCTATATCACATCCGAGGACACAAAACAAGGGTCATATTATATATTATATATGATATATTGTATATAGGACCTGTTAGCATACTATATTGTATGATGGTGACATCTCCTGCATAATGTGCACATGGAAGGTCTATATATAATATCACCACATCAAAGGGATGATGTCACCATCATACTATATATGTAGTATATATACCATGGCTTCTTGGTGTATATCAACAATATACGACCAGAACTCCCGAGAAATCAGCCCTCGGCTACGCCTCGGGCTGATATCAAGGGAGTTCTGGTCGTATATTGTTGATATACACCAAGAAGCCATGGTATATATAATATATGCTAAAGTTAACAAAAACATTCATTGCCCAGAAGTCACCGACTAAGCCTTTTAGTCAACAGTCACATTGTAGTATAGTATGGGAGAGTTGCAGATCATATTTAGACGGAGTGTTAAATTGTTTGAACTGCTTGCAATTGGGTTTCAAGTAACTTAGCTTGCGTTAACTCAAACGAGTAGTTCTAAGGTATAGCAATTTCATTTACTAAATTGTCACACCCCTTACGTTATTGTTGCTCACGTGCGTTCTTCGAGTGTATATCAGATATATACTCCCTGTCAGGCCTTTGATGTTTTTGTTAACTATGGTATATATATATATATATATATATATATAATAAAGCACAAAATGCACAATGTTGTATTCCATAATATTATAATTAATAAGTAAAGCAGCAAGTAATTTTATTTGTCATGTACATCTGAAAGATATATTCTCTAACATTCTGGAGTTATGTAATCTTTGGACAACAGTTATTTAAAATTTACCTAACAAGACCTATATAATTATACTATGTTAAATTTCAATTATTGTCATAATTATTTTCTCTTTCACCTATCAGAGTGACGGGATCAGGCATGAAAATTATGTTTATATTTGTAGCAACATGTATTCAGTGGTATGGCTTGGAATTTCATTTGTCTACAAAGGATCTCTGCAAGTGATTGCCTTATTCATGGCCTTTCACACTCGTAGAGTCAAAATTAAAGCTCTTAATGACTCCAAAGAGATAGCTGCTCTCATATATATTAACAGTATTATTCTGGTCATTTTAGCAGTGACAAAGTTTGCTCTACAAGAATATCATGATGTGTATGCTGCTGTATTTGGTCTTGCTCTGTTCATTGAGGCATCTCTTTTTCTGGGACTAGTATTTGTACCCAAGGTATGAACCCCTCTTTCTCTGTAATGAAGTAGCTATGTCTTTTAATAATTATTATATATACATATATACTTGTATCTCATACCTGATATCAGTAAATATGTTGTTTCTAATGTGCATAGAAGTATATTAATGTGATGTACACAAATGGTTTAGAGTAGACAAATGATTTTTGTAGTTTTCAACTAAAAGAACAGTTGGAAATATCTCATAATAATAAATAGATATTCAGAGAACACATACCCAGTGCAATAGTGCATTACAGATTGTTTGAGGCACCCAGTGTCATAGGTAACTAACTATATATACCACGAGGGGTGGATCTAGGAGCATGATTAGCTACAAGAGGGTGTCCAGGCACCATTCATTGAGTTTGGTAATGAGATTCTGGCATAGCTGCTGGAACAGCTTTTGCAAAGCTGTAGATACTTTTTTGCACTTAGAACTCTTTAAATGAAAGATAAACAAGTTCTCCATAACTTTATGACATGGTTAAGAAACTTAACGTTAGTGTACTGAACAAAATGATTTGGTGTGTGGGTGCGTCAGTAAAACATAATAATGCTGTGGCTATAGAATCCCAGCAATGGACATGAAAGCATAAGTATCATTAAAAACCTCAGAAAGTGAACCCACAATGATACTAAAAAGGGCTGGGAAATAAAGCAGCTTTCCACAAAGGATGGTTGGTGTGGGGAGCAGGAGGATTACTTTGCAGAACCACAACTAAGTGAAATCCTATGTTATAATCAAAATGGGAGCTATATGCTGCCAATAAAAAATTGTATAATAATTATATTGTTATAATTTTGTGTGAATTTCTGACTCAAACATGCAAATATAGATTATATACACTGAGGTTGAGGTTACTTATTATGTAATACACTGTAGTGATTATTACTGATGTAATAACTTATAATGCAATCTGATTGAACATAGCAAGTATAATTGGAACTTTCTTCTTTTCAGATGGTGAGTCTTTACTATGATCCTAATGGAGAGAAACTATTCAGTCATTCAACTCCTAGAGTGTCCAAAAGCAAAGAATCTAATTCTCAAATTCTAAGTAAAGCAGATCTTATAGCTAATCAGACTCCATATAATGTTGAGGATCTAAAAGCAATGATTAAAGAATTAGAATCACAACTTGAAGAGAAATATTCTGCGGTAAGTAACTTTATTTTTTTTCATCCAGTCTTTGTGGTGTTTGTGTTGTTGTAAATAAAGGATCATTTGAGAAACTTTATGTGTCAAAATTTAACGTTGCATGTATATATAGTTACATCACATCCTTTCATTAGGGTTCTACTAATACTGGCAAAGAACAGTCTGATTTTTCAGTGGATGAAATAAATAAGAATGTGGAGAATGGACTACCATGAACCAGCACCTTAGAAGAATCCTATTACATAATATTAACTCATGTACCATGTTAAACATTATGTTTACGAGTCAAATTCTCCTGGTATAATGTTAGGTTTGTATAGTAAGTAAGGACCAAGAAACATGCATAATTAATATGTATCGTGTACACACAAACCACATAGGCAATAATAATTGTTGTTGTTTTGAAACATGCAATTGTACAATTATAATAATAATATATAACAGTACATTATTATACTTATAACAAATAGTAATTACATATAATTATACAACTCCATAGTACATCCAGCTGCAAAGAACAGCTTTTCTTAAATCCATCTGTTTATGAAACTAATAGGACATTGCTTGCTGATATCAAAGAATCATGCAGGGGTGATCGTCAGCAGGAGAATAAAGTAGCTAGTTTTACACTTAGTTTTTAACACTTACAGGACTGATGTCAAATGTGTGGGACATTTCGGCAGCAATTTGGCTAAAACATATGAGAATATGGAGGGGGAATTCTAAAGGAGGGTGTCCCTGTTGAGCAGGGTTGGAAGGGGGCACAGCCCTTTGCCATATTGGGGTTTCAATGACCCTGCCCATGCAATCTGGTTGGTAGCTGAGACATGAGGTACAGAAAGTGAACAATGGCTGAGATATATGTATCACATCTGCAACAGAGCTGCTAGATGAGGTGTATAATTATATAAACAAACAAGTTTATAATATATTAATCATATATATATATATAATTATATATATATATATATATATATATATATATAAAATATATTATAAACTTGTTCAGTTCCTAGTATATCATATAATATACTAGGACCTGACCACTTGCTACAGCCATGAAGAGAAGTATTATTCCGCATGAATACGCTGTTCTATTTATGAAGTGAGAAAATTAGTCATTCAGTAAAAATATGCATGTGATCTGTGAACTAAATTGCCTACAAATGCATGAGATAAGAACACTATTGAGAATAAATTTATCTTTTCTTTCTGCATGATGTACTACGTATATACTGCTCTTTGTGAGATTCGTCGAGTACTTAATTGGCCTCTGTCATAAATGGATTCATATAATTAATTAGACATTACTTAATAATGTAGCTCTAAAAAACATACAGAACTACATGATAGCACACAACTAAGCATGAATTTCTTCCTCATGCATACCCACTACTATCTAGTTGCATTTACATAATAATTCTATAATAAATTGTTTTCAAAGCAAAATGTTATTAAAATAATGAAACACAACCATTGATTTATTCATTGCTGGCAAAAACTGATGTTGTATAAAACCTTACCATAAGGTAATCTGGTTGTTCAATCTAATATACCATGTAAAACTTGAATGTTAATGTTAGTAGTATAATTCATTGATTTTTTTATAATTCAGAGATCGAGGAGACCAAGAAAACCTCTTTTAGTGAACAATCTGAGATAGAAAAATTGAGAACTGAAATGAAATTAAAAGAAGAAAAATTTCAACAACTGGAGAAACTTGTATCATTGTTATCATTGATATCAGGAATGACTATATTCAGGGATGTGGAAATATTGAGCTGACTGTCAGACATTTGGCACTACTTTTGCACTATAACGTGTGTACAGTTCAGTTTCAATACACTGTGCAGATCACTAGATTCATCAAACTATGTCTTGCAAGCATGGCTGGCTGTTTCTCCTCACCAGTGACCATATTCATTATTTTAAAATGGCGTTTAAAAGTTTGAAGTGTTTGTAAATGAAGACTAATAGAATTAATAATCTAAAATATAATCATTCTGCAGTGGCTGTAGTGGTCAGGTTTGAATATGGGCATGTAAAGCATGTTGCAAAATGTTGGACATAATTCATTATCCATGAGGGGTTTATACACATTGTGGCTTGGAAATAAAACCTTTGTTATGGTTTTAAAGTGTTATCTTGTTGACTTTGCTTTATACTGTGGGCAAGTTGTGCTCGATTATAAATGAAGGAAATTCATGATCATGTAACCCCATATGGGATTTTCCCGACTCACATGTGTATGTATGTATATCTACAATGTGCATGCATTAATGCCGGCCCCATGCATGTTTGTTAAAGATTGGTTTGTACAAACTTCAACAAACCTTACTGAATAAGAAAAGATCTTGACAGTGAAAAGAGGTAGAAAGTTAACACGTGTAGCAAAAACAGAAGGGAAAGGGAGGCAGATACACTTGTGATCATGGATATTATATCATCATTGCTTTTTCTTCTATTCTTTGTTTCTTTCTTTTGTGTGCTACAAACTCTTTTTATTTAAAAACAGTCCAAGATAATCTGGTCACACCTTCCCAAACTTACTGTTCTCTAGTAGTAGCATGGCATATATATAGCAGTAATTATGATACTATAGTGAACTGAAGTATCGAATCAAAACTCATTTTTGTTTGAAATACAGTGTTTAATTATTTTCTACAAGTTTGTAACTTTGTCAGACTAAGGGTGTACTTATTGTTTTCTTTTTCACTTGTGATTGTATTCATTATTATTAGAAATGCCTTATCAGCCAAGTGGCTATCTATATATGTATATATAATGTATTTTTTGATGCTGTGAACTGGTTACAGGGAGAAGGACCCGCTGTACATTAAATGTACTTTATGTATACTATACTTCATATGTATTGATGACAAGGGGATGACATTTAGATGACTTAAATGACTTAAATTATAATTATAAATGTAAAATGTGTATTAATTATAAGCTACACAGCAGTCTTACAAATGCATTATATAATTTTTACCATGACAACTGTTGTGCACCTGTGGAGAATCAGTATTCACTGGAGAGCATGCATAAAAGGTTTCACAACAAGACACTGGTCACAGAAATAATAGTGCTTTACTTATCTTGCAACCTAGTGGAATAACTACACATGCAATTAGCCATGTTTAGCTTTGTTTTCTGCATCCTTCTCATTTCTTTGTCATTTGGTTATAATGCAGATAAAATTCCTCTATATTTCTCATTTATTACATCCAAAACAGGAGGCTTCATTTCTTCTGGTGCAATTCCTATTATTGACAAGGCTCTTGAGCAGATTAACAATCGTTCAGATATTCTTCAGAATTATACTCTCCAATATACTACAATACTGGACTCAGAAGTAAGTGATGATAACCTGTAATGTTTTTACCACTAGCTGCTATTTAAATTTTAAACATTTGTGTTTTGCATGCATGATTGATGCATGTAGGAGGCACATTTCCCTCCCCAAAATATAAAAAAGCAATTTAATTTTTTAAAAGTATAGTCCAATGTGAGAACAGTGTAATTATATTTACTGTAGTTGCATGTATCTATTATAAAATTAATAATTATATCATTGATTAAGTGGTGTATAGTTATAGTATGATGCTTTTCCCAAAGGTTTAGTTATAGTTATATTTAATTGACTAAAATAATAATACTAATGGTTTTATTATAGTTGAAATTAACTAACTAATAATAATTATGTTAATAAAAGTGCCTATTATTCATTTTTAGTTATCCCAGATAGAAAGTTTATATAGTAGTCTCATCAAAGCATCTATTGAAGTAAAAAAATAGATTTAATTTTCTTCTTTTGAAATTCCAAAGAAAGTTTCTTGTTTCATTATTCTTTCATAGTGTAACAGAGCATCTGCTTTAAACTCTTTCCTTCACCACTTTGCCAATGACAGTCAACCTTCATATATCTCTCTTCTATGTTGTGGATGTTCTGTAGCTACTATTTCTGTAGCAGAGATAAGTCATCATTGGAATATACCACAGGTATGGATAGTTATAATTATTAATTATACATTGGGACATATGCATGCATAATGTTCTAATAATACTTGATATTCCCTGTATTGAGAGTTTCTAATGACAGTTATGTCAATCATGTAGTTCTAAAATATTGATCACTCATTTCACCAATTCTTCACAGTCAAGCGACTGTTAATTTAAAATATTAGCTAGAAGTCAGAAAAGGTTAATGCAAATTACCTCTTTCCTGTCATTTTTTTTCGATAGTGTGCTAATACCTGTTTTAATGACCTAAGGTAAATGAACTGTACGTTAATAAAGTATTCATTTCCAAATTATTCATATTTTTTTCTGGCTCAGTAACTTTTTTATATTTAAAAAGTCAGAAAACTTGACCAGCATTCTATCTAAGATAGAGTATAGGTAGTAACCATTATTGATTAGATCATTTTTCCAAACACCTGCATGTGTTTGTTAAGTGCAAAGGTCTTGCCAACTCTACTTGATAGTTGGACTGTCTTAGACACTTTTAGTCTTCCTTGGGCACATACAAGTAGCACAGGTGGTAGTTACTTATAAGACAATTGCATATTATATGATATTTTTATTATATAAATCTTGTAACCACTAATGTAGACCTATAAACAAAAACAATTAATGGATTTGCCTCAGCTTATTTAGTTATGGTATATTTCAGTGTACATGTATATTTATATGATGTAGCACCACTTTTGTTTTGTCTTGAGGTTATGTTAGTTAAAGGCATTGCTTTATTAAGGCAACCTCAATATCTAACCACTGAATTGATAAGTTTTCCTGTTTGTTTCACTGTGTACATGATTATTATTCTTTTTCGTGTAGGTATCATTTGCTGCAGCTGCTTCTGTTCTCGGTAACCAAAATCGTTTTCAAAATTTCTATCGTACACTTCCATCTTTTGACTTGAATGCAGCAACAATGGCTCAACTAATGAGACAATTTGGATGGCAACAAATGGCAATTATCACACAAGAAGAAACTCTTTTCACTATGGTATATAGGCAAATAATCATTTGTGTCTGTTAGACTGATGATAATAATAGAGAATCATAGTTATGTATTTCTAGTATTCATGAAGTGATGCTTCCAGTGGCCTAGAAATACATAACTATATGAATTGCCACATTCATTATGAATGTTCCACTCCATTTCATTGATTAATTTAGAATATTATAAATCAAAGTTATTGAACAGACAGCTTAATATAATAAAAATTACTTTTAGTCCAGTTTTCAACTTTCAAAACGCTAGCAAATAGTCTCGTTGATTAATTAAGAAACCTTTTTAATTCAGCCATACCCTCATGAATAATTAATTTATCTTCACGTGCCAAAAACTGTGACCTACGATAAGTTATAGCTCAGCTACACCACAGGATGCTTCCTGATGTACATATACTAAATTGATAATAATTATGAATGCCATTAAAACAAAAAGGCAAAAAGGGACATTTTACAGCAATATATTTGTGATCAAACACTTGCCTTTAGTTAATTGTTCGTCATTCAACCATTTGATACATGAAACCAATGAAATTAAGTATCCACGAAGAGCTATATATCATTAGTCTACTTAGATACCAAATTTCAGTGACTTCCTATGCAAAATTGGTGTAATATTGAAAATTTCCCTTTCTACAGATTTATTACACAATTAGTAGTTACTTATAAATTAATTATACATCTATCTTATACCATGCTACGATTAAATTGACCAATCAGATTGCTTAAATCACGTATATATATATACGCCTCCAGGAAGTATAATTATGTATTATGTTTTTACTAATTACCTTTCCAGTTTTACCAATCACATTGATTTTGTTGCATTGGATACGTATACACACATAAAGGTGTGAGTGAAATTAAGTATTCTGATTGGTCAGCATAGTTTACGTCAGCTGTATCACCTTAGTCTTGGTTGCTATGTGTTTATATACTTTGGGACTGTACCCTTTGGTGTATAAATCATATAGTAACCTCGACCTTAGTGTATAACATTATAAATTATTATAATTATAAAATAATAATATTGTCACTGAAAATGTGCTTCTCCTCAACACCTTATCATAATCATAAATTTGATGACGATCCACCGTTCTACATGTATCTTATCATTCTTTGCTGTTCAGTTCACAGAGAATCTTCAAGTGATATTTGACCAGGAAGGATGGACTCTTGACACAACTATGACTCTTAAATCTAATCTTTATGTATTTTCATATGAAGAAGTATTTAAAGCAGTAAGTAATAAGTATACATCCAAATGTTATTTATTAGATAATACCTGCTTAGCAGGTGGGTGTTATGGGCCTTTCCCAAAGAAGGTAAAAACCCATAACACACGCTAGGCCAATTAATATTTAATTTATACAATGCATGGGGTCTGTACTTTACAGCAGATTATGCAATGTCAACAGTTGTGGTTAGTGAGGTACATGTAGCACTCGGAGAGGCTGTGTTATGGGCTTATAACACCTGTAGTATATAAATCTACAGTAACCATGAAGATACATTATAGGCCTAGTTTAACTATTTGTAATGAATATGTGATGGTGACAATTAAAAATAAATTATAATCATACCCTTAATTATATTTTAATTTTTGGTTATAAACAAAATTTTGTATCAACATAACTATATATAGCAACCAACCTTTCTGATTCATGAGTAGTGGAATCCATTATATCATTTGTTAGCTTTTCATAAAAAATAGTAAAAATATTAAAATTGTATTATACTCTGGCAAAGTATATAATAATTATTAATAATTATACAGATACTGAATGAAGATTACAGAATTATTATTGTCAATACTTATGGCACATATGCATACAATATTCTTTGTGAGGTGAGAATTATTTAGTGTATACTAGCTAATCAACTATATAGAGATACACAATGGGATGTCTTCAATTATAAATGATATTCTGCATGAAAAATCTATTTATTCATAGGAATGTATAAATTTTATTATAATTTTCTTTACATTGCCAATCGTATATACACTCATCATCCTTGCAGGCATACCATAGAGGTCTTGTTTATCCGGAGTATCTTTGGTTCACTACTGGAGGTTTCACACCTCAATGGTGGACAGAAGAATCTAACTTCTCTTGTCCTCATTGGATGGTTGCTAAAGCTCTCAGTGGTAGTTTTGATTTTGTTCCACGAGGATATATAGTGGATGAAAATGATGTGTTTGATACCTTGTCTGGAGAGGTGTGTCCATACATGATGCAATATATGTGTCTATATCTAATGTATCTAACTATGTATGTATGACTGTATGTATCTATACTGCATATATTGATGTGATTATGAACAAAATATTATTCCAGATCTAGAATCAATTATTTTTCAGTGGTATTGTATAAATAATTATAATACTGTAACAAAATACATTGATTTTTATTTTTACAGAATGCTACAAGTTTTCTTAATCATTATCAAAATCTTTTACAACAATCACGATACCAGGAGTACAATGAGTTTGGATTAGTAGGTACAGCTTATGACGCCATGTGGTCAATAGCTATAGGACTCGATATTGCATCAAAGAAAGTTATAGCTGGTAATGAATGTGGGTGCGAACATTTATACGGTGAACTGGTTCCTCTCGAGATGTTTGATCATGCAAATGAAAAACTTGGTTGTATCATCAGAAAAAGTTTTGATGAAGTCATGTTTACTGGTGTCACTGTGAGTTGATATGATTTGATTATACTATAAATTGAATATTTTATAGATTTTCGTGTGCAACACATATTTATATGTGCATTGTATTAATTACATTCTGCATGATTCTCAAGTCCATACCTAGTTTCTTTACATATGAAATTCACTATACCTTTTCTAACCATTCTGAATAGTTTTACATTGCCAAATGTGTGTATAGGCACCTTAGTGAATAGGTCATACATACATGAAGCATGTTCATGTTGCAGCAGTGTACAGACTTGATCATCTCTATGTTCTCTAATTTATATAAAAATCATTATTTCAAATGTTTTCTGGATTGCCTGTAGATTAATGAGTATCCATGCACAAGATAATAGTTCCTTGGAAAGCAACAGTTTTGGTCCGATGTTAAATGCTCATTATCATGCATATTCTTGCTTGTTATATCCAGCTTTTACTTGATCTCTGCATGCATTTACGGCCTGTAAAAAATGGTTGAATAATGAACAAAATGGGCCATTAGGAAAATAGTATTTTTTTTTGTCAAATACTTACATTCCAGCTGAATTTGGTATCCAGGAAGAGCAACTATTAATCCTCCTAGATACCTAATTTAGTTAAGTTCTTACACAAAATGTCCAAATGGCAAGTGTCTATAGTATACAGGTAAGCATTTGATCAAAATTATTGTTATCTATAAGAATCCCCTTATTTCATCCCAGTTCACACATACATGTACACTCATAACGTCACTAGCAATGGAATAATTATAAACATTATAAACATGCATGCAACTTTGTCTTCAAATTGATTAAATGATCTATAGTGTTATTGGTAAGGCACTCAAAAACTTATTGTCTTACTCAAATAGGGTGGCATTGTGTTTGATGATGGACAAAGACCAGACAATTTGTATCTCTTGAGGCAATACAGAGAATTATGTGAGTACATTAATGAACATAGGCATACCTCACCCTAGCCAGGTCTATGAATGCTATCTGATCTTGATTGCTTGCTTGAATGTCACTTTGATGGACAGTTACTGTTATGTTTGCATTTTCACAACTATAGAATATAACCTTCCATAAGGAAGGTTATATTCTATATTAAATTACAAGTGTCATGAATGTATATACTTGTAATTTAATCTCATTTCAAGTCCTATTCTGCCACTGGTTTAGATACGAAAAGAATTAGCTCACTTAGCGATAAATAAAGGTTCATGCGGGCCTGTATGCAGGAGTTTTAAAAGGAAAGTTATGACTCATAGTATTATAACTATAGGTTGTCATAGGACATGCCTCTCTAGGAATATTAGGTGTATGAGATTGAATTTGTTCAATACAAGAGGTTGCAGCGGTAGAAAGGAACTTTGGCAGAATTTACTGCATACAGGGTGGAGTTTCATGTATTCTTACCAGGCAGGGCCAAGTACATTTGTAAGGACTTAAGCAAAGTACAAGTACTATATACAAAAAATGCAAGTACAAATACAAGTGATAAGTACAAGTACCTTAAGTTGAAAGTATTTAATTACAAGTCCTAATACACATCACTACATGTGATGATACTGCTTAGGATTTATTGAACCTGCAACCTTTAGTCAATTATCACAAAATGACAATATTTAATGCCTGCTTTGATGAATTTGCATGAAAGGACTTAAACATACATACTTTGAAGTATATACTTACAAATATGTAAGTACTTGCAAGTACTCAACTAAGGACTTGAGTACAAGTACAAATACTTTGCATTAATAAAGAAAGGATACGTAACAATGCATGTACTTGGCCCACACATGATTCTAACTATAACTTATGGAATTTATTCTTTGATGACATGTCTGTTGTTTATAACTTGATATTAACTTTTTTTTGCATTTCTCTCAGTGAATGGTTACATAGAGAGAAAGACTGTTGCTGAGGTCTATCACCATAGCAACTACAGTACATTTGCTTTCATAGAAGAGGAAAGTGAATACACATTATGGGAAGGTAAACAACAAACATGTTGTATAATTATAATTATAATGAGTATTATCACATAAATTATGCTTCATTGATCATGTATAATATTATTACTACCAGTTTGATCATACATAAGTTTTCAAAAAAGCCTTGATCATTTCAAATGCCACTTACAATTCCATACACAATGTATTGTGATTGTTCTCATCAAGAGATTAATTCGGGAAATGTAATAGTATTATTAGATCCTGATATTAGTGTTCATTACTGGGATTAGTATCAATATCAGGTGACAGACAATATACTAACTGCTGATTGATATTGGTAGTACAAAGCTTATTGATTCATTAGTCACACAGAATACTACCACATTCATGATATCATGAACACTCAAAAAGAATGCAGAGTCTAGCTCTAGTACAGACCAGAGCAGGGGTATTTGCTTGTTTGCTGCAGTTCTGCAAGTGGGAGACTGCAAAGCAGTAAACCTGCTCAGACACCTCAAGATTTAATACTTATATCATTATTGGATTCATTTTGTTCATGATATCAGTATTGAAAGTATCAGTAGATAATAAAATATTAGTTGAATGGTATAGTACATATGGTAGAGAATATATATATAAAATAAATGTGAGTTGGACATTACTCATTTGCTTGCTACTCCTGTGTTTCAACAATATATTCAAATCAAAGAATGTTTCTTCAGACAACGACCTCAATATCTACTACTACTTCCATTCATTCATTCAGATGGTGTACCTTATGATGGATTTGTAATGAAAAGAATACATCCAAACATTATCTATCTTGAAGTCATCTACTACATACTGGCATCTTTTGGAATGATCTTTGCTGTTGTTTGTTTTGTGTTTAACATTGTCTTCAGAAAAAGGAAGTGAGTAATGAGGATGTAATCATGTACAATTCCAAATTATGACATACATATACTGTTGTAGTTACACTGAGTATTGTGCAAATTATTTGTGATGGTTTGTTTAGTTGATATATAATTATTTGTACAGTCACTACTAAAATTTAGAAATTTATATTACATTTTCATTTGATGTATAGGGTTGTTAAGCTTGGCAGTCCAAATCTGAATTATCTTATAATGGTGGGATCAGTTCTCTTGTATACTTGTGTTTACTTGTATGTGTATTCTGTGGACTCATTTGATCAAGCAGACCTGGAGACATTTATATGCAATGTAAGAAAATATTATCGAAATTAATAGCAACTCCAGAAATAAACTGTTATGAAAAAGATGACTTGTTATAGAATGCATGTTAGGTTCACAGGCAGTGAAACTACATCACTGGAGCACATATTTTTAAAAAGGGACACTTTCTCGCCCCCCCAAAGATTTGATCAACCACATATCTTTAATTTGTACAACATGCATGGCAGCAGCTAAAGGTCATCAAAATTATTTTGTTCCTTTTCAAAAATTAGGTGACATATGTATTGTATTAGTTTCCTCTCTGAAAATTATCACATATAGCATTAATATACAAAAACTACAGCATAGCCATAGTATCAAGCTGAAATATTTTTGTAACTAGTTTATTATGAAACAAATTATTTAATTTGAAGGTGATAATGTTTGCCAGAAGAGAATGACATACTATATATCATTGTCTAATTTACTGTTCCTAGACAAATTTAGATCAATATAATTTTTAGTTTCTGTAATTCATGCATGAGGAGGCACATTTTCCTCCATTATCTTCATCATCACCATCAGGAGTGGAACCAACAGATTATTATCACTAAAACGTTCCTTCCTAAGAACTGTGATTACCCCAAATATGTTCCTCCACCTATGTTAGGTTATAATAATAATGATGATAACAATTATATAATAATTACTAATAATAATAAGTAAGAAGAGTGATGAGTAGGTATCTGATTTTATGTTTTATTTCATCTCACAGTTTCGTGTATGGTTATTTTCTATTGGTTACACAATATGCTTTGCTGTTATTCTCTCTAAAACATGGAGAATTTACTACATCTTCACTAACCCCACTGATAAAAAGAAGGTATACTTATAAATATATAATGATGTGTGTTGGAGAAATCAGTGAAAGGTTTATTTATCCTCAGCACCATCTTGAACATAATAACACTGATGCTTGTGACATTTGTTTTTTGTCTTCAACTATGCTAACTATACTACATTATTATTAATGCAATAAAAATTCCACTTGTGCATGCCAGTATTATGTAAGTTGTACAGTTTGTTGATCATTCATCTTCCAAAATGTCAACAAGAGGAATTGGCATTAGTAATTAATACAACTAAAAAGGTATCTATCTCTGTTGTGTTTTAAAGATGATTATTATTAATGGATTAGAAACTAGTAAACTGCATTTAATAGTACAGATACTTAAAATGATTATATTCATGATAATTTATTACAAAATCATAAACATCAAAAATTACTTTACCAAAAATGTCACACACCTTTAATACCCTACAAGTAGTTCTTGTTTTTTTGATTACTATACTAGACTCTTCTCCAATATAGACTATCAAGGATTGGATTCTCATTGTTGTGATAACAATTGTTGTAGCAGTTGATTTATTGATTCTACTTATTGGAACATCCATACCAGATTCAAGATTGGAGGCTTTTGATATTGTTGATGCTGAAGAGGAGATCGAAATCACAGTATGTAGATAAAGATAGAATGAGCAAGCTATTCTTTCTCTATGTCTAAAAGTGCCATCACTTGTTTGAAGGGCATTAGGGTTGCAATGTGCACTTTAACCTACATTATATAATTATTATATTTTACATACCACTTATTTAATAATGCACAACATTGTATTGCATAATACATAATATAGAAAAGAAGTAAGTGATTTCAACAGCCTTGTAAGTCTGCAGATATTTTCTCTAACATTCTGGAGTTATGTAATTTTTGTACTGATGACACTAACAGTTTGGTAGATGCATGTAATTGTGGTTTGACCTCACATGTATACACACTATAGCTTCTTTAACTTTTGACCTAACGAGCCCTGTGTATATAGCATGTAAAAGGTGACCTGACATGTCTTGTATATAGCATATTAAATTTATATTATTGCCATATTTCTCTTTCATTTACCAGAGTGATGGGGTCAGGTATGAAAATCACGTTTATATTTGTAGCAACAAGTATTCAGTGGCATGGTTTGGAATTTCATTTGCCTACAAAGGATCTCTACAAGTGATTGCAGTATTCATGGCCTTTCACATTCGTAGAGTCAAAATAAAAGCTCTTAATGACTCCAAAGAGATAGCTGCTATCATATATTTTAATAGCATTATTTTGGTCATTTTAGCAGTGACAGAATTTGCTCTACAACATTATCATATTGTGTATGCTGCTCTATTTGGTCTTGCTCTGTTCATTGAGGCATCTCTATTTTTGGGAGTACTATTTATACCTAAGGTATGTAACCCCTCTTTCTCTGTTTGTAATGAGGAATGTCTTTATGTAATTATTATGTGCATTATTGCATGTATGGGAGAATATCATGTGCTCAGCGAGCTAGAGCAGAGGAAACAACACACAGCACAACACATGTCAAAAATAAAAAAGTAAAATACATAAATAAAATAGTTACATAAATAAAATTTGATTAATAAATAAACCACAAAGACTTAGAAAAGTTGCAGAATGTGCATATATGATACTAATATATAAATGCACAACACATGTCAAAAATAAAAAAGTAAAATACATATATAAAATAGTTACATAAATAAAATTTGATTAATAAATAAACCACAAAGACTTAGAAAAGTTGCAGAATGTGCATATATGATACTAATATATAAACATGTTGTATTTGTAATGCAGAATAATTTTAATGTGATGTACATGAATGGTTTAGAATAACCAATAAATTAGTACAAGTTTATTTTTGCAGTGTTAGATTTAGACTGCGATTTTGTTTTTAATTAAAGAATAGTAAACATTAAAGGAAGATCACATAATAATTATAATGATAATAATTTATAATAATCATTTTCAGTAAACATTATAATTGTTTTACTGTAATAATTTTAGAGCAAGATTTTATTGTTTACATTTTACTGTTACGGAAGCCATCAAAAAATCTAAGTATAATAATTAGATAAATTTCTGGCTTAAACATGTGATATACACTGAGGTTGAGGTTGCTATTATGTAATACACTGTAGTAACTGTTTAGTCAACTATTACTATGTTGACCAATCAGATTATTTACTGCATGATTGCTTTCCTACAGGTTCAAACTATATTAATTATAATTATATATATAATAACAATTTTTGTGTCACAAACATGTATATAACTATGTAGATGGAAGCTATATAATATTATACAGTGGATCGGTCAATTAATTATAATAAGCATGGTGTGTGAGACCAAGCACTCACACTGCTCCCAGTAGCCCTGATTATTGAATGATGACTCCAAAAAGCAATACTTTTTTCTCCATAATATAATTATATCGCAATGTGTATGTATCCAATGCAGCATATTAAATTTAAAATCAATCTAAATGGAAGCTATGTAAATACATACCGGTACACACCTACTAGAGAGTGTATAATATACAAGTGATTATTATTGATCTGATATAATGCAATATAATTGGTAAATTCATAATAGCAATTATATATTCTTCTCTTCAGATGGTGAGTCTTTACTATGATCCTAATGGAGAGAAAGTGTTTAGTAATACAATGTCAAATAAGAAAGAGGTAAATTCTCAAACTCAAATTAAAGCAGATCTTGCAGCTAATCAAACTCCATATAATATTGAGGATCTGAAAGCAAGAATTAAAGAATTAGAAGCACAACTTAGAAAGAAACAATCTACGGTAAAATTGTTAAAAATATTTTTCTCCAGTCTCATGGGCCAAATGTTGCATAATATTATAGTTACATCACATCATTTCATCTTGTATAGGGTTCTACTAATACTGTCAAAGAACAGTCTGATTCTTCAATGGATTAAATAAATATTATTGTGGACAATGAACTACCATGAACCAGCAACTAAGAAGAATCCTATTGCACAATGTTAGTTAATGTAATTAGGTTTAGAAGTTCACTTCAAACTTCCGGTATATAGCAGGCTATATGTTTTAATACAGTAAGAAGCATGGAAATTAAGTATCATACATAAACATATATGTATCATGTACACAAACTAGTTTATACAAATGTCATCATGTAATTTAGCAAAATTTATAACAGACATTATTTATTTGTACAGCTCTATAGTACTTCCAGCTACAAAGAACATTCACTCACAAACTTGTGAGTTTATATGAAGCTTGCTCTTAAACATAATAACTACTCCTTGGATGTCCTTCAAGTTTCAGGCTATGTCTAAAATTTGCCAAGTTGTACATTTTTTTGAAATTTAATTTCCAGTGCATACATGTAATTACACAATTATAACTCATTAAAATTTCAAAATCTACATTCCACTGTACATTATGTTTAATCAAAATTACCTTCTAGACTATCTTGGACTACTCCAGATATACTTCCATCACTATGTTTGTGTTTTTTCTCAAACAGACCAGACTCTTTCATTTGTTGTTTCAGTTCACGACTTGTCTTCTTATAACGATACAAGTCCTTTTCTAACTCTTTGACCTTTGATCTCATAGTATCAATTTCATAGTCTTTACGAGTATGGCTTCTTTCTAGTTTCTTCATGTTTGACCTCATGGTGCAAATGTCTTGATCCTTTTCATTACAATCTAAATGTCATGTAATCTAACAACACCTGAATTTCTTGAGCATTTCCTATGCAATGAAATTATAATTTAAAATTATATAATTATGATTATTTTATTGTAATAATGATTTCTGTACCACACATAATTATGATCTTTTGTATAATTACGCAAATGTAACCGAGCAAACGAAAAAGGGTTAAAAGTAGCAAAATGCTTTATTCCAGTATAGTAAAAAATTCACAGAAACTAAATACTATGATGATTTCAGTTTTATTAGTTTTTTAAATAGTATAATACCATGGCTACCTGTTGTGCAACTCTTGAGCATTTAAAATATACCATTTTTATTGTAATTAATGGATTGCTCTTGATTTAATTAATAGGTGTTTTTTCAAAATTTAATTTTCACAGTGACGGCAATTTCAGCAGCTATAACTTAGTAATGGTAAGTCATATTGCAACCACTACACCAACATGAAGCTGATGTTATCTACAGTCCATACAAGTGAAACAAGTGTATATAGAGAAAAAACATCCCTATGATTGCTTTACAAATTTAAGTGAAGATAGAAGTATTCCTATGACTGCTTTGGGGTGTCCAGCATTCAGTAATCATGGCTGACTTTATCAAGCATGAAAGACAACAGCTTATTATTTTGATTATCTACTTTCCTGACCTTTCAAAGGACCTTGTAGAACTTTAGGAATATATTTCAGGCAGAATAGCTAACTATTAGTTCCAGTTTCTACGTAAGCTACTTAGCTACATGCAGCTTTCTTTCTGCTGCTCTGGTGAGCTTGAATGCGCGCGTGTTCTTTTACACGCCACACCCATTAATTGACCGAGCCCCCGAGAATGACGCAACTTCCTTAACTACGTATACAACGCATACTCGCGCAAGTGGACACAAGAAAAACAAGTGTATATATATAGAGAAAAAAACATCCCTATATTTGCTTTGTGATGACTATGTATTAAGCATTGCTGATGGCACTAGTGTCTCTACCTTTCTGTGTACTCCTGGGGCCTGAAGACGTAAGTGTAAGCCTAATTGCAGTCTAAATACACAGATGTCTGATGAACTGAGGTACTCCTTCAAGGTTCTAAATGATGACTTCCTCGTGTCTGAAACTCAACAACTTATCATACTTACTTGTTAAAGATTCTTGCATAATATTTATACTGTTTCTCTGCTATATACAACAGTTATTAGCAGTTTTACATCCTTTCTGAATCTTCCTGGCTGGTCTGTAGCTCAAACGCGCGTTCTTTTACGCGCCACGCCCATTAATTGACCGAGCCCCCGGGAAGGACGCAACTTCCTTAACTACGTATACAACACATAGTCGCGCAAGTGACACAAGAAAATATATAATATATAACGTCTTGCTAGCATGAGTTTCTGAGCATTATTGTATCAAAAGTAGTAATTTAGTACATGTACATAAGTAAATGTAAAAATGTAGCCAAGTATATAAATATGCATATAGCATATGTAATTATATGCATGTATATAATTATGCATATATATATAACATATATAACATATATAACAATATATTTACATGCATTCATAAACATTGTATTTGTGAAAGTCAACCCTCCTGGCTATGTATTTGTGTGTCAGAGCCTTAAAGAGAAAACTGTAAGCCTACACACTTCACTGCAAAAAAATAAAATTGTTAAAATAACTAATTTATTGGTTAGTACAGTTGCAAGAAATAACAGAAAATTGTAATTTAATTAGTCATGTTGACTGCATGGTGATAAATACTGCTAATTATAATCCAATTTGTATTTCCTTATCCTGTTTAATCGATGTACAAACAAGAAAAATAAATATTTTAATTAAACCTTTGTAAGCCTTTTTTGTGCATCTAATATGATATATAAGACATGATAATTGATTATAATTCGAACATGTGCAGTACACGTGTAATAACGACACGAATGACCATAATTTGCATCCTTGCAACTGTACTAACCAATACATTTGTTATATAACAATTTCATTTCCAGCACTCAACACAGTCAACGACGCTAAATGCGTTGCGCATGTAAATAATTACGCTAACTTGATCAGGCCAAAACCGAACCAACTCAATCGGTTCTGCTGCCACTGCTCATTGAGAATGAAAGAAAGTGACAACAGGTAGTTAACATCACTAGAAAGAGAGTAAGGAAAGCAAATAGACTTACCAGGTACCTGATACATCTCAAAGTCAGATAGCTAGGTGAACAGGAATAGGCTATTGCTTGCTGATGTCAAAGAATCATTCATGTGATCATCATCAGGAGAATAAAGTAGTTTTACAATTTGCTAAAACCAAAAATATGCAAACAAGATTGGGTTGGTACTAACACAGGAGCTGGATCCAAAAATAAACAAACAACTTTCATATAACCAACCCTACATAAATATCTACATCGCTATAAGGAGCTGTACGTATGTAGGGATATTATGAAAATATTGGACTTTTAAATAAAAAACTAAATACATGTACAACTAAATTTCAAGTTTGAATTAGCTAAATAGAAACTGGTCAATAACAGGACTTTAATGTATTCAGCTAAAATATTTTTGGTTGTTTTACATTTTAACTATAATTATACATTAACTATTTTTAACTATTATTATAAGTAAACCATTTTTAAACAGTAATGAAGTCCACAAAAAGTCATTTCAATCTCATACCTTGATGTCAAGGTATGAGATTGAAATGACTTAGTATAATTATAAACAAGATATATAGAGAAAAAAGTATCCCTATGACTGCTTTGTGGTGTTCATCATTCATCATTTAGTAATCATGGCTAACTTTATGATGCCAGAAACGCATCAGCCTTTTATAGTTTATTACTTTGATTATCTACTCTGTTTACTTTTTAAAGAACCTTGTAGAACTTTAGAAATATATTTCAGGTAGAATACCTAGCTATTAGTTCCAGTTTATACGTGAGCTACACAGCAGAGATAGAGCGCGCGTTCTTTTACGCACCACGCCCATTAATTGACCGAGGTATGCCGACGATGCAACAGGTGCCTCAACCTGTAAGCTAAGGAGCTGGTGGGATGAACTTTCTAGTCATGGTCCCCTATTCGGCTACTATCCAAATCCTTCAAAAACATACCTGGTAGTGAAGAAAGAGCATGAAGACTGTGCGATTGAGGTTTTTGATGGCACTGGAGTCCAGATTACCATTGAAGGCAAACGTCATCTTGGAGCAGTCATTGGCTCTAGATCCTTTGCCAAAGAATATGTGAATAACAAAGTGGAAGAATGGACTGAAAAAATCAAGCGCCTGGCCAAAGTTGCAGTTTCTCAACCTCATGCTGCTTATGCAGCATTTACACATGGTATGTCGAGTCAGTGGACTTATCTGATGAGAACAATCCCTAATTTACATGATCTCCTACTCCCTCTTGAAGCAGCTATCTATCAGCATCTTATTCCAGCTATATATAACAGGACGCACTTCGTGCTCTACTGCTGAAAAAGACCTAATGGCCCTCCCAGTAAGGCTTGGTGGTTTAGACCTTATTAATCCTGCAACATTATCACTACCTTCATTTCAAGCTTCAGAGCTTCTAACAGACCCCTAGTGGATTTGATTCAGTCTCAAGAAACATACCAGACAGTCGACCCTGAATTAATTTCGGGTATCAAGAAAAACATTAGGAAACATAATCGTTTGAGATACATTCAACAAGCTGATAGAGTGCAGAACAACTTAACTCCTAAGTTAAACCGCTGTGCCCAACTAGCTAAAGAAAAAGGGGCTTCTTCCTGGTTATACGTTTTACCTCATGAAGAACATGGTTTTTATCTCCATAAAGGGGAATTTAGAGATGCACTATGCCTGAGATATGGCTGGCAGCTGAGCGGCATCCCTCGAGCATGTAAATGTGGGACCCGATTCACTGTGGATCATGCAATGATTTGCCACATGGGGGGATTTCCCAGGATTCGGCATAATGAAATCCGTGACATTACTGCCACACTATTTACAGAGGTCTGTCACAATGTTGCAACAGAACCATCATTACAACCGGTAACTGGAGAGACCCTTACTGCACGCTCGGCCAACACTGACGACAATGCCCGATTGGATATTCGTGCTAGAGGCTTTTGGAACTATTCACAAGATGCATTTTTCGATGTACGGGTCTTTTACCCCAACGCACCTAGTAATCGTTCCACTGATGCCTACAAAAGACATGAGCAAGCAAAGACGAGAGAATAGGTCCGAGAAATAGAGTGTGGAGTTTTTACACCCCTAGTTTTTTCTACTAATGGAGGAATGGGAAAAGAAGCAACAACCTTCTATAAACGATTGGCTGATATGATTGCCCAAAAACGACAACATCACTATCCAATGGTAATGGGATGGCTGAGGTGTCGGATACCATTTGCCTTACTCAGATCCTCAGTAATGTGTATTCGTGGCAGCAGATCATCTTTAAATCGTCCAATTGATAATTCAGACATTTCACTTGCTGCCACTGAGGGATGTGTTCCCTCTTATTAACTGTTTAAACTTATTTGAAACTAATTCTATGTTTGACATTATACCTTATACATTAATACTATATTATACCTTAAGCTATGTATATTTGTTTGCCTTTGATTATCTACTCTGTTTACCATTAATTGAACGAGCCTCCGGGAATGACGTAATTTTCTTAAGTACGCATACTCGCGTAAGTGACATAAACATATATAGTTCGAACCGGTGGGAAAGCAATCATTAGGGATGCCCATAAAAAAATTAATGTGAAGTGTGCATATATATATAATATATAAATTATTACTTATAAGCTAATTGCTGAGTAACGCAATATTATAATTATTACCATGACAACATTTAGTGTACTTTTAGAGTTTCAGTATTTAACACAAGACATTCATCACAATAATAGTGCTTGACTTATCTTGCATGCAAGCTAGTGGAATAACTACACATGCAGTTAGCCATGTTTAGCTCTGTATTCTATATTTTTCTGATTTCATTGTCATCTGGTTATGCTGCAGATAAAATTCCTCTATATTTCTCATTTATTACTTCCAAAACAGGAAACTTTATTTCTTCTGGTGCAATTCCTATTATTGACAAGGCTCTTGGAGAGATTAACAGTCATTCAGACATTCTTCAGGATTATACTCTCCAATATACTACAATACTGGACTCAGAAGTAATGTTTTAATTATAAATTTATTGCTATTTAAATTTCAAATATCAGGCATCACATTAGTAACATATTTCCCTTCCAAAACATAAAAAAAGCAATTTGATCTTTTAAAAGTAGTCCAATGTAAGAACAATTAGTTACATGTATCTATTGTAAACATAATTATGTAATATTATGCCGAAATCATTTCAACATTTTTGCTTCCAATTAAAGATCAGTAGTTAGCTTAGCTTTAGTTTTACCATGCATACTTGGTTTCAGTATTTGAGAGTGAATAAACAGCTTTTTTCTTGCAGTGAATCTGTGTGTAACTATTAATGAAAGTGCCCGTTATTTATTTAGATAGTTATTCCATACTTCAGTTATAGAGTTAACTAAAAGTCACAATGCCTTACTATATGGGTTTCAGTTATAGAATTGTTAACTATATATAACAACGCTACTTTCTGCGTAGTCTAGTTAAGTTTCAGGTTGTCACTTCTTTGTCCTTAATTAATCACATTTATTATATAATATTAACAAATTATTTTATGATTTTTTGCAACAATGTCTGTTGTTTTGCTTTAATTACAGCAATGGCTTGAAAAAGTTATAAAGCAAGTAAAGAAATAAAATTAATTTTGTAATTCTTCTTATTTTGAAATTAAATAACAAAGAAAGTTTCTTATTTCATTATAGTTTTATTATTCTATCATAGTGTAACAGAGCACCTGCTTTAAACTCTTTCCTTCACCACTTTGCCAATGACAGTCAACCTACATATATCTCTCTTCTATGTTGTGGATGTTCTGCAGCTACTATTCCTGTAGCAGAGATCAGTCACCATTGGAATATCCCACAGGTATGGATATAATTATACATTGATATAGATATAATTATACATTGGGATATATTTCTAATTATAATTATGTCATACTTGTTAAATCAAGTTTTTTTATGTAGTTCTAAAATATTCTACTAGATATATTAATTGTATGAGCAAAAGATGCGATTACTATTACCATTTTTTGTGGATATAAATTATAGTTCACTATGCAAAAGTTGAGCACTCATTTCACAATTCTTTTAACAAACAAATGTTCATTTAAGAAAACGTTAATGCAAATTTACTCCTTACTTGTAAATTTTACTGAGAGTGTTGTAATACCTGTTTTAATGACCTGATATATCTGCGTTTACAATTATTCCCGTTTGTGGGCGTGGTGCGAAAGAAATTTGTAGATATTTTCTGATTGATTTTATAGTATGAAATCATCGAATATAAAGAAACTGACATGCACACAGCATAAAGAAGATGTTTATTTAGTTTCATGGAGCCCAAAAATCGAAGCTACATGCCTAACAAAAGTGATGAAGAGATGCTAATTGTGGGCGTTGCCACTGACTACTACACTTTCAAACACTCGCCTTGCTGCTTTTTTGTAGCTAACGAAGCATGTTTTTGGTATCTACAGCTTTCTTAGATGGTCTTCTGTCTACCTAAGTCAGTTAAAAGTCACTGCTTTTTAAAATGCAGAAGTTATGCAGGCGAGTATAGAGGTGGGCGTTGCCCGTGGCAGTACTATATTTTCAAGCGCTCGTCTTACTCTCTTCCTGGTGATAACGAAGCATAAATTTTACATCAATGGCTTGCTTAACAACTCTTCTTTACAGCAAAGTAAGTTAGAATCTTGAGTCTTGTAAAATGTGAGAGTTATAGAGCTGCAAGTAATTAGATATTAAGTACTCCGCCCACTTGCAGCTTGGGCGCATTAAAGCGCCTCCAGCAGTATAAGTAGTAGTGGGTGGGGCGCCTTAAAGCGCCTACAGCAGATGAAGGGTTAATAATTTGAATGTACATGTATATTTATATAATGTAGCACCAACTTTGTTTTGTCTTAAGGTCATGTTAGTTAACAACTTTGCTTTATTAAAGCTGTATATCTAACCACCAAATTGATAAGTTTTCCTGTTTGTTTCACTATGTACATAAATTATTCTTCCTTTTTTGTTCTTTATGATATGTGCTATATACATGATTATTATTTTTTTTCACGTAGGTATCATTTACTGCAACTGCTTCTGTTCTCAGTAATCAAAACCATTTTCAAAATTTCTATTGTATACTTCCATCTTTTGACTTGAATGCAGCAACAATGGCTCAACTGATGAGACAATTTGGATGGCAACAAATGGCAATTATCACACAAGAAGAAACTCTTTTCACTGTGGTAGGCAAATAAACATTGTGTATATTAGACTAATAATAGTAATAATGGAGAATCATAGTTATGTATATTCAATATCTATGTGATACTTTCTGGCATAGATGTACATGTGTTAAATTGATTAATGATTATATATATATAATTATTATTATAATTATATATAATAATAATTATTGTCATTATATATAAAAATTTGCAAAAAGGGATATTTTCCCACAATATATTTGTGGCCAAAAACACTTATCTTTAATCCTCCCTCATCATTCCACCATATTATACATAAGCCAATTAAATTTGATAACGTCTTTTTAGATACCAAATTTCAATGGCTTCCTGTGTGAATGGTGTAATAGCAAAAATGTTGCTTTTTACAGATTGGGTCACAAATTATATTGCATAATAAAATTTGTAACCCAATCTGTAAAAAGCAAATCGTACAACTCCAGGAGATATAATTATATCTATTAATTGTACTGACTAATCTTCAATATTGACTAATTATTTTTCATTGGATACATATACACACATGAACGTGTGTGTTCAGCAAGTGAAATTAAGCAATCTGATTGGTCAGCATAGCTGTACATATGCACCTCAGTCTTGGTTGTTATGTGTTTGTACTACTTGGGACTATACCTTTTGGCTTATAAATCATATATATAGTAACCTTGACCTTTGAGCATATAACATTATATTATATTTATAAAAATAATAACTTTGTCACCGAAAATGTGTTTCTCTTCAATACCTTATAAATATAAATGTGATGATCTGCTGCTCTACATGTATGTATCCTATCATTTTTGTCTTTCTTCACTGTTCAGTTCACAGAAAATCTTCAAGTGATGTTTGACCAGGAAGGATGGACTCTTGACACCACTGTGACTCTTAAATCTAATCTTGATATATTGCCATACGAAAAAGTATTTAAAGCAGTAAGTAACAAGTATACATCAAAATGTTATTTATTAACCTACTTAGCAGGTGTTATAGGCTTTTCCCAAGGGTATGATAAACCCATAACATACTCCAAGCTGGTTAATATAATGCATGGGGTCTATACTTCACAGCTGATATGAAATGTCAACAGTTATCATAGTGGTCAGTGAGAGTTATTGGAGAGGGTGTTAAGGGTTTATAACTCCTGTAGTATATAAATCTACCATGAAGATACATTATATGCATAGTTTAACATTTGTAATGCATATGTCATGTTGTCAATTAAAGCATTTTAAAAATAAATTATATAGTTATACATTATACAGTGCATTTAATTTTTGGTTATAAAAAAGCTTTTGTATCAACATAATTATATATTGCAACCAACGTTTTTGACCCATGAATAGCAAAATACAGTACATCATTTGTTAGCTTTTCACTAAAATTATTAAAATTGTATTATTTTCTTTTTTTCAGACAAAGTATATAATAATTATTAATAATTATACAGATACTGAATGAAGATTACAGAATTATTATTCTCAATACTTATGGTACATATGCATACAATATTCTTTGTGAGGTGAGAATAATCTAATCTACTATAATTATAGAGATACACAGTGGGATATATGATATTGCAGTAGTCCACTGATGAACAATCTATCACCCTCATCATTCTTGCAGGCATACGATAGAGGTCTTATTTATCCAAAGTATGTTTGGTTTACTACTGGAGGCTTCACACCTCAATGGTGGACAGAAGAATCTAACTCCTCTTGTCCTCATAGGATGGTTGCTAAAGTTCTCAATGGTAGTTTTGATTTTGTTCCACGTGGACATATAGTTGATGAAGATGATGCGTTTGATACCTTGTCTGGCGAGGTGTGTCCATACATATAATATAATACATGTGTCTAATTCTATGTATTTAACTATGTATGTATAGATGACTGTATGTATCTATCATCCAAATGTTGATGTTAATTATTTTTCAGTGGTATTATAATTATATAAATAATACTCATTTTTACAGAATTCTACAAGTTTTCTTAATGATTATCAAAACCTTTTACAACAACCACAATACCAGGAGTACAATGAGTTTGGATTAGTAGGTGCAGCTTATGATGCCATGTGGTCAATTGCTATAGGACTTGATATTGCATCAAAGAAAATTACAGCTGGTAATGAGAGCGGATGTGAACATTTATATGGTGAATTGGTTGCTCTTGAGATGTTTGCTCATGCTAATGAAAAACTTGGTTGTATCATGAGAAAGAGTTTTGATGAAGTCATGTTTACTGGTATCACTGTGAGTTGATGTGATATGATTATATACTACAGAGAATATTATAAATTTTCATTCATAGCTAACACATAATTTTATACACTGAAAAAATGAAATTGCTTAATTTATTGGTTAGTACAGTTGCAAGGAATAGTGGAAATTATAATTTAATTGGTCATGCAGGTGTTATGACTACATGGTTATATATATGTACTTGTACTAATTGTAATCCAATAATTGCAATTTCTATTTCCTTATCCTGTCAAATAGATTTACAAAGAAGCATAATAAATATTTAAATTAAACTTTTGTAAGCCTTTTTTTGTGCATCTAATATGATATATAAGACATAATAATCAATTATAATTCAAGCAAGAATGTTATCACGCAGTAATAACAACATGCATGAATCACCATCCTTGCATCTGTACTACATTTCTTATATAACAATTTTATTCTTGCAGTGTATATATATAATCTATATAAACTGTACATTCTACATAATTCTCAAATCCATACATAGTTTTTATTACATTTTGAATTCACTATACTTATTCTGAATGGTTTATTGCCTATTTTGTGCATAGCCACATTAGTGAGTAGGTCCTACATACTTCACTTATTTGTAGTGAAGTGTGTTGATGTTGCAGTATTGTAGAGACTTGATTCTCTCTACCACATTCTATAAAATAAGTCATGATCACAATAGTACTAGTGTCAGAGTGCATGTAGTAAGCAATGCAATTGACAATGAAGCAATTTGTTGACATAGATGCAAGTTTATATATAGTTTTCACATTTCATTATAATGGAGTCATACACTTCAAGAACGAGGCAATCTAAACATTGTTTTCTAGATCACCTAAAGATTCATGAGTGTTCTAAACGTAAATTGGGTAGAAAATTACCAGAAATCAAACTTATGGACCTCCTGGTTTTTAGAGAATGAGAAAAGCATCTCGAAAAAGAACAAAACCCTAACTGTCTTCTGGATTGGATGTAGATTCATGAGTGTTCATGCATGAAATAATAGTTGGTCAGAAAACAATGTTAAATTTTCAATGCTTGTTATGATGCATATTTTAGCTTTTTATATCCAGCTTTACCCTGCATGCATTCCTGTACAAAGTGGTTGATTAGCGAACATTTGTGAGAAAATGGGCCACATTTGAACACTTGCTATTTAGTCATTTTATAGAGGAAGCCAACTAATAGTCCTCCTAGATACTGGCTGAAGTATTTAATGGTAAGAAGCAATTGATCAAAATTATTGTTTTCCTTATCTCATCCACGGTCACGTGTGCATATACACACTAGTTATTAACTGATCTGTAGTCTTATTGGTAAGGTACTCAATAATGTATAATTATTATTGTCTTAATCAAATAGGGTGACATTGTGTTTGATGATGGACAAAGACCAGACAATTTGTTCCTCTTGAGGCAATACAGAGAACTATGTGAGTAGATTAATGAACATAGGCTCACCCCACCCAAGCCAGGTTTATGATTTTGCTTGCTTGGAATTGCGCTACTTGGATGAACATGTAAAGCTACTGTATAGTATTCTCCTTGTAATTTTTGCAATTCCTGCTTGTTCAGCCTTTTCCCTCTGATGATTATCATTTGTTATAATACGTAGTTATATAGGTAATCGCTGTATAATATGCATGTACAATTATGTATATATAGCAATGATTAAAGGATATTACGTATAGTTGTCAACTCTATTATACTTGTGTATCACTCTGAGTCATAGTCAGAAGGGTCAACTCCTTCACAAGACAAATCCTCAGAATTGCATAAATCTATATATATATTACAACTAAAGGTTGATATGTTCTGACATGATCATTATATTTTCCGGATTATCGTCACTATCATACAATGTGTATACATAAATAGCATACATAATATATGTTTATTTTTAAAAGTAATGTAAAATTATCTATCAAGATTTTTGTTGCAATTAACAAGGATTATAATTCCAAGTTTGTATTTTCACAACTATTATATAGAAATTATATACAACCTTCCATAAGGAACACTATTCATAGTCTTTATGCTCTACCCAGATATCATAAAATATACTAACAGTATCATGAATGATTTTACACACTTGTAATTTAATCTTACTCCGAGTATAATTATTCTGCCACTAGTATATGAATAGTTAGCTTAGCAATAAATAAATGATCATGCAGGAATTTGAAAAGGGAAGTTTTAATTCATAGTATTATAACTATAGGGGGTCATGAGACATCCACCTCTAAAATATTTACTGGTTTGTATAACTATTTTGAATTGATAATATTGCTATAGTACTATCCTTATATACCAAACTTTAATTGTACATGTACAAATAGGTCACAAGGGTCATAACAAGTTTGGTACATGCATATAATTATTATGTTCTTCCTAACAAAATTAATAGACAGCTGTCTATCCATATTTATGTTTGATTCTGTTCATATGATGTATGAGTATATAAACAACTGAGTTTGTGAATGAAAGTAAGTACAAGTATAAGTCCTTACAAGTGACTTAAGTATAATTCTTCACTTGAAAGTATTTAACAAGTCCTATATATAATTATATATATAATTATATATATATATATGTGATGGTCACTGCTTTGTTGTATTGAATCTGCAATCTTTATCAATTATACATGCATAAGAAAATTACAATATTTAATGCCTGGTGTGATGAGTTAGAAAGGACTTAAAAGTACTTCAAAGTACTTTGAAATACTTAAGTACTTGCAAGTACTTAACTAAGGACTTAAGTACAAGTACAAATACTTGACATTAATAAGAAAAGAATTTAAGTACAAGTACATGTACTCATATTATGTGTACTTATTGTACTTATGTACAAGAAACAATGCATGTACTTGGCTCACACATGATTCTTACTATAACTTATGGAATTTATTCTTTGATGACGTGTCTGTGCTTCTAACTTGCTATTAATTTTTTTTTGCATTTCTCTTAGTGAATGGTCACATAGAGAGAAAGACAGTTGCAAAGGTCTATCAACATAGCAACTACAGTACATTTGAATTCATAACAGGGGAAAATGAACACACATTATGGGAAAGTAAGCAACAAACTCGGGGGTAATTATAATCAATGTTATCATAAATTATGATTTATTAATTTCGTATAATTGATCAGAGCAAAGGTGCTTGCTTATTTGCCACAGTTGCACAGGCATCTCAAGATTTGATACTCAAATTTTAAATTTCGGTATTGCTTTGCTTGCATCAGAATCTATTTTGTACATGCTATGATATCAGTATATCAGATATCAGTAGATAGTAGCATGTATTGGTTGATTGATAGTACGTATGGTACAGAATGTGTAATGCTATATAAAATATATGTTAGTTGGACATTTCTCATTGCTTGCTACTCCTGTGCTTCAAAAATATAATAATTATATTCTTCAAACAATGCAATAACATTATCTACTACTACATTCATTCATTCATTCAGATGGTGTACCTTATGATGGATTTGTAATGAAAAGAATACATCCAAACATAATCTATCTTCAAGTTATCTACTACATACTGGCTTCTTTTGGAATGATCTTTGCTGTTGTCTGTTTTGTGTTTAACATTTTCTACAGAAAAAGAAAGTGAGTAATAATTTAATGACGATGTTTAATCATAGCTCCAAGTTATGACCTAATAGTTACACTGAGTAATGTGCAAAATGGTTTTTGTTCAGTTAAAAATACATTTTTATTTTGTGTATAGGGTTGTTAAACTTACCAGTCCAAATCTGAATTATCTTATAATAGTGGGATCAGTTCTCTTGTATACTTGTGTTTACTTGTATGTGTATTCTGTGGACTCATTTGATCAAGCAGACCTTCAGACATTTATATGCAATGTAAGAAATCTATTATCAACTGAATAACATCACCAGAAATAAACTGTTATGAAAAAGATGTATCTATGTTTGATTCATGGGCCACATATGCATCTGATCTAATTTTTTTTAAATTAACAATTTCCCACCCTCCCCCCCAAAAAAAATTGCTTATCTGCTTATCTTTAATTTGTACTGTTGTACAACATGGCAGAATGAATATGATGAGTGACTAAAAGTATTATTTCATCAAAATTATTATGTAGGAAATTGTTCCTTTTCAAAAATTAGGTGACATATGCCATTATAATTAGTGTATCAGTTCCCCCTCTGAAAATTATCGCATATCATTATATACCATAGGCCATAGCCATAGAATTAATTATCAAGCTGACATATTTTTATGGCCCATAGGGCCATTTCACTTTCCCACAGGTTTGAACTATAATTATTTTACAGAGGATTTCAGTTGCGTTGAAACAATTATTCCATCCTGTAACCACACCCTCTGTAAGTATGGAAGGTGTGGTTACGGAACGAAATAATTGTTTCAATGCAACTGAAATCCTCTGTATAATTATTTATATTCTTGTGTCCAGTTGCGTGAGTATGCGTTGTATGTATACGTAGTTAAGGAAGTTGCGTCATTCCCGGGGGCTCAGTCAATTAATGGGCATGGCGTGTAATTGATAAAGTCAGCCATGATTACTGAACACTGGACACAATAAAGCAATCATAAGGGTACTTTTCTCTCTATCTTGTTGTAACTACAATGTAGTTTATTATTAAAAAAATGATCTAATTCGAAGGATGACAATGTTTGTCAGAAGAGGATGACGTACTATAATAATATGTTTTACAAGGTTTATCTAGTTCCTAGACTAATTTAGGTCAACATAATTTTCAGTTTTTGTAATTCGTGCATGAGGAGGCACATTTTCCCACTCACCATCATCGACTCTTGATGGGAACCAACAGATTATTATCACTATAACTTACCTTCCTAAGAACTGTCAACTGTGTAACTCTAAATATCATATGTTTCTCCACCTATGTCAGGTTATAATAATAATAATGATAATAAATATAATAAATACACATCTGTAAGTAAGAAGAGTAATGAATAGCTATCATTTTTATTTTGTTTCATTTCATCTCACAGTTTCGTATATGGTTATTCTCTTTTGGTTACACACTATGCTTTGCTGTTATTCTCTCTAAAACATGGAGAATTTACTACATCTTCAATAACCCAGCTGATAAAAAGAAGGTATACTAAATTATATAATGATGTGTGTTGCAGTTAACTACAGAAATCAGTAAATGGTATAGCTAATTAATAAATTTGTAGATATTTGTTATGTTGGTAGAATCAAGTGTGAAATTTTATTGAGCTTTAAAACATGATAAATAACTCTGATAAACAGAACGTTTCGACCTGAGGGTCTTCTTCAGCTGTAACACTGAGTTTTAGTTATTATTATTCTTCTCAGCACCATCTAGTCTTGTAAACAAAACCCTCACAAAAAGGAAAAATGGTCTTGCACCAACGCTATATCCAAGTTGTGTCTCTGTCTTGTAGGATTTCAAAAAGTTGTTTTGTGTGAAGAGTAAAGTTATGATGATAAATGGACCAAGCCCCATCCGATGAAAGGACAAACTTTTAATGTGCAGTTAAAGAGGCTCAGAGAAAATAATCATTATTATGGATATAATCAACTGAAGAAGGAACAGGAAAGCGTTTTAGGAAAGTTTCTTACAAGGCATGATGCATTTGAAGACTTTATAAGTGTGCGTTAATTAAAATTAAGTGTGTGTAGTTAGACTAGAGAAGCACTTAATTAAATTCACCTTGCACAACTCTAAACCCTCCTTTCTTTTTGTGAGGGTCTGGTTTATGAGACTAAGCACCATCATGAACATCATTATGTAATAATAACACTGATGCTTTTGACATTTGGCTTTTGGTATAGGTGTTCAATTATGGTACCTACGCTAAACTATTTGCATTAATCATTACAAGCAATATTACAGTATCAGATAATGAGAACAGTTTGTTGATCTAACATGATATTCATGATAATTTATTACAAAATCACAAACATCAAAAATTACCATTACCAAACATTTCACACACTTTAATACCCTACAAATCCTATTAGTTCTTTTTACTATACTAGACTCTTCCCCAATGTAGACTATCAAGGATTGGATTCTCATTGTTGTGGTAGCAATTGTTGTAGCAGTTGACTTGTTGATTCTACTTATTGGGACATCCATACCAACTTCAAGATTGGAGGCTTTTGATATTGTTGATGCTGAAAAAGAGATCGAAATCACAGTATGTAGATAAAGATAGAATGAGCAAGCTATTCTTTCTTTTGAAGGGCATTAGGGTTGCAATGTGCACTTTAACCTACATTTATGTAATTATTATATAATTATTATATAATTATTATATATAAATATATATATATATATATATATAATTATATAGCACTTATATAATAACACACAACATTGTATTGCATAAAACATAATATAATTAGCAGCAAGTGATTTCAACAGTCTTGTAAAAATATCTTCTCTGACATTCTGGAGTTATGTAATCTTTGTACTGATGACAATAACAGATACGTGTAATTGTGGTTTGACAACACATGTATAACACTAGCTTCTTTAACATTTGACCTAATGAGCCCTGTGTATATATCATGTAAAATGTGACCTAACAGGTCTTGTGTATAGCATGTTAAATTGAAATTATTGTCATATTTTTCTTTCATTTATCAGAGTGAAGGAGTCACGCATGAAAATCACGTTTATATTTGTAGTAACAAGTATTCAGTGGCATGGCTTGGGATTTCATTTGCCTACAAAGGATCTCTACAAGTGATTGCAGTAGTCATGGCCTTTCACATTCGTAGAGTCAAAATAAAAGCTCTTAATGACTCAAAAACGATAGCTGCTATCATATATTTTAATAGCATTATTTTGGTCATTTTAGCAGTGACAGAATTTGCTCTACAACATTATCATGATGTGTATGCTGCTCTATTTGGTCTTGCTCTGTTGATTGAGGCATCTCTATTTTTGGGACTACTATTTATACCAAAGGTATGTGACCCCCTCTTTCTCTGTTTGTAATGAAGTATGTATTTTTATGGCCCGCAGGGCCATCCCTATGATTGCTTTCCCACGGGTTCGATGTATGTTTATATATTTTCTTGTGTCCACTTACGCGAGTATGCGTTGTATACGTAGTTAAGGAAGTTACATCATTCCCGGGGGCTCGGTCAATTAATGGGCGTGGCGCGTAAAAGAACGCGCGATCATTGATCAAGCTCTACACAGCAGCAGAAAGAAATCTGTGTAGCTTACGTAGAAACTGGAACTAATAGCTAGCTATTCTGCCTGAAATATATTCCTAAAGTTCTACAAGGTCCTTTGAAAGGTCAGGAGAGTAGATAATCAAAATAATAAGCTGTTGTCTTTCATGCTTGATAAAGTCAGCCATGATTACCGAATGCTGGACACCACAAAGCAGTCATAGAGATACGTTTATCTTTACTTAAATTTGTAAAGCAATCATAGGGATGTTTTTTTTCTCTATATACACTTGTTAATTCTATATACATGTACATACATGGAAGATCATGTGCTCAGCGAGCTAGCACAAAGGAAATGACACACAGCACAACATGTTCATGTTCAGCGACATAAAATAGAAAAAGAAATATAAATAAATAAATTAATTAATTAATTAATACACCACAAAAACTTACAAATTGCCACAGAATGTGCATATGATACCAGATTTTGCGTTTGTAATTTTGGAATTAGTTATTTTAATTAACAATTTTATTTTTGCAGAGTTAGATTTAAACAAGTCATTTTGTTTTTGATTAAAGAACAGTTGAACATAAAGGGAAGATCACATAATAATGATAATAATAATTTATATAATATTATAATAATCATTTTTAGTAAACTTTATAATTATTTTACTGTAATAATTTCAGAGCAAGATTTTATTGTTTACATTTTACTTGTTACAACAAAAATGCAAGCCAATAAAAAATCTAAGTATAATAATTATATGAATTTCTGGCTCAAACAAGTAAGTATAGGTTATGTACACTAAGGTTGACATGGTTATGTAATACACTGTAGTACGTAACTGTTTAATCAACTATTACTATCTATGTTGACCAATCAAATTATTTACTGGATGATTGCTTTTCTACAGGTTCAAACTATATTAATTATAATTAATTATAATAATAATTTGTGTCACATACATGTATATAACTATGTAGATATAATATTATACAGTGGATTGGTCAATTAATTATAATAAGCATAGTGTGTAAGAAGAACATGCACTCCCACTGCTCCGAATGATGACTCCAAAAAGCAATCACAGGGATACTTAAGCTTTTTTCTCCATAATATTATAGTTATTGCTATGTGTATGCATAACATATACACATCTACTAGAGAGGCGTATAATATATATATAAGTGATTCTGATATAATGCAATATGATTGGTAAATTTGCAATAATTATAATTGGAATATTCTTCTCTTCAGATGGTGAGTCTTTACTATGATCCTAATGGAGAGAAAGTGTTTACAATGTCAAATAAGAAAGAGGTAAATTCTCAAACTCAAATTAAAGCAGATCTTGCAGCTAATCAAACTCCATATAATATCGAAGATCTGAAAGCAAGAATTAAAGAATTAGAATCACAACTTAGAGAGAAACAATCTACGGTAAAATTTTTAAAAATATTCTTTTTTCCTCCAGTCTAGATCTCATGGGCTTACATCACATCATTTCATCTTGTATAGGGTTCTACTAATACTGTCAAAGAGTCTGATTCTTCAATGGATGAAATAAATATTATTGTGGACAATCGACTACCATGAACCAGCAACTAAGAAGAATCCTATTACACAATTAATACATAATGTTAATTCATGTACTATGACATTAGGTTTAGAAGTTCACTTCAACTTCTGGTAGTAGGTTAACAGTATATAAAAAGCATGGAAGTTTAGTATCATACATAAACATATATGTATCATGTACACAAACTAGTTTATACAAATGTCATAATTATGTAATTTATATAATTATATAACAGACCTTATGTATTCATACAGCTCCATAACACTTCCAGCTACAAAGAACATTCCCTCTCAAACTTGTGAGTTTATATGAAGCTTGCTCTTAAACATAATAACTACTCCTTGGATGTCCTTCAAGTTTCAAGCTATGTCTAAAATTTGCCAAGTTGTACATTTTTTGAAATTTAATTTCCAGTGCATACATGTAATTACACATAATTATAACTACATAATCATTAAAATTTCAAAATCTACATTCACTGTACACTATGTTTGATCAAAATTAACTTCAAGACTATCTTGGACTACTCCAGATATACTTCCATCACTATGTTTGTGTTTTCTCTCAAACAGACCAGACTCTTTCATTTGTTGTTTCAGTTCACGGCTTGTCTTCTTATAATAATACAAGTCCTTTTCTAACTCTTTGACCTTTGATCTCAGAGTATCAATTTCATAGTCTTTACGAGTATGGCTTCTTTCTAGTTCTTTCATCCTTGACCTCATGGTGCAAATGTCTTGATCCTTTTCATTATGATCTAATGTCATGTGATCTAACAACACCTGAACTTCTTGAGCGTGTTCCTGTACCATGAAATTATAATTTAAAATTATAAATTATAACTATTTTATTGTAATAATGATTTCTCTAGCAACATAATTATGTATAATTATTATGGCCCGTAGGGCCATCCCTATGATTGCTTTCCCACGGGTTCGATGTATGTTTATATATATATAAATTATATATTCTTGTGTCACTTGCGTGAGTATGGGTTGTATACGTAGTTAAGGAAGTTACGTCATTCCCGGGGGGCTCGCGGTCAATTAATGGGTGTGGCACGTAAAAAACGCGAGCTCGAGCTCTACAGACCAGCAGAAAGAAAGCCTACGTAGAAACTGGAACTAATAGCTAGCTATTCTACCTGAAATATATTCCTAAAGTTCTACAAGATTCTTTAAAAGGTAAAGAGAGTAGATAAGCGAAATAATAACTATAGTATGCTGTTGTGTTTCAGGCATGATAAAGTCAGCCATGATTAGTGAATGCTGGACACCACAAAGCATACTTTTATCTTCACTTAAATTTGTAAAGCAATCATAGGGATGTTTTTTCTCTCTATATACACTTGTTATGCATATATCTGAAGTTCCAAACTTCCTCCAGGAAGCATGTCGAAATGTTTTTGATATAAAGGCAATTATTTTTGCTAATTCATACCACTGGAAATCCAGTTTATTAAGTTAAAAGTTAAAACAGGACAATTATTTATGATGAGAGTAGCATGTTTACTGGAACCAGAGGTAGTTACCTACATGTCACTGTACATCATTGGAATTAAAATTAATTGTTATGCTGATCAGCAGATTGAAACAGATTGCACATAATATACCCTGTAATTAAAATTGATTAAAATAAATAACATGATGACATGCAGCGACTTGAAGTTTAATACATCAATATCTTAAATACATGTACAATGTATACATGTACAAACATAGCCATCTTGTATGGCAATTTGAAACTGAAACTGTTAGCTAAGTTAACAACCACTTGATATAAATACATGTACATTCATTACTTGGCAGGCAAACATAACTATCAAGTGTAGAGAACAAAGAGTTAATCAACATTTCATGTAGTCTTAAAAATGCATATGTATTGTCATATAATCTCCCTGTAACATACATGTACATGTGTATGATGCAAAATTAATATACATGTACATACCTTATGTAATCTTGTTAATCTCAGTTCTTTATCAATCTGAGATTGATCAAGAGATTGTTCCAAATTCTCCACCTCTTCTTCCTCCTTTTTCAACCTTTCTTCTAATGTCAATTGAACAATTCTACTTTCCTCCAAAGCATGTCTTAAATCTATTACTTTATTAATATAATCAAGTAATAGGGACTTAGTTTCTTTGTTTGATAGGTGTAATATTTTGGTATGTATGACACTCAGGGTATCAGGACGTGATAAACCACTTGTTAAGTGTTGAGATTTATTTAGTGAACTGTTCTTTAGTTGAATTACAGTTTCCATGACTTCAATTTGTTCATTCAATTCCATTAGCCTGAATTAAGAATAGTAATTGATGTTAGTACCACTAAATTAAGAAGGGTGTTTTATAAATACCCATACATATATATGTGCATAAAATACAAAGTACATGTATCTCCCAAAATCATATTGTAACTTTAACATGTACATATACACGCAGTGGTGTGGAAATAGCCAGGCATGTGGAATGTGCAGGGATATGGAAACAGCCAGTTATGTCGGACATTGTCTGAAAAATCTAGCGAATGTCCTGTAAATTGAAACTGAGCTGTATACAAAGTTAATGGAGAGCAGGACAAGAGTGATGAAAATAGGTCAAAATGTCCGGCAATTGGTTCACTATTTCCACACCCCTGGGAATGTGGGATAAATCCAGTGAATGTCCAGTTGAATTAAAATTGAACTGTATACATAGAGTATATTGGGAGCAGGACAGGAGTGATGACCAAAATGTCTGGCAGTCAGCTCAACGTACATGTATCTACATACATGTACATAGAATAGTGTATTTCAAGCAGGCTTGGGTCAAATACATTGAGTATTTGTATTTAGTCGTATTTAAATACTTTACCTGGTTGGTATGATGTATTTGACCCAACCCTGATTTCAAGATTAGCCAATCAATGAATGGATGCATTACTGTACATACAGTACCTGACTTTATTACGTTTACATAGTATGATGGGATCTAAACTTTAATAAGGTGATAATTAACTGCACTTCTAGTACTATAGTACTACTTTGTACTGTAATCATAGTAGTGTGTGAATTCCCTTTACATTTGTATGATAGCATAGTACTAATGTGTAATACTGTGTAGTAGATTTGAAGTGCAGAGTACTTCAATCAAAGTACACTGTAGTCAATAGAATTACAGTGATAGTATATACTGTAAATGCATACACTGTACATATACAACAGTGCACAATAATTAAGTACATGTACATAATTATTATGAACATTTAGTGTACGCTCTTTTTGAAATACAAATGTAGATATTCACATGTACATGTACATGTACATGTATATAGCTATATACATGCAGTATATAGTGCTATATCTCATGAATGAACTATGCATGTATAACTGAATTACATTTACTTGTACATGTACATGTATATTACCTTCTTTGTTGATCATCCGGTAACGTTTGATTGCCATCTCCATTACAAACATGATCTCTCTTGTCTAACAAGATTTGACTATAAATAAAATTCTATAAATATTAATGAAGAGATTAAGACTTTCAAATTCCAAGCAATGCATTGCATATACCTGTGGATACCATCATTACCAGGGCACCAGGGTGATTTTTACACCTTCGAAGGTTTGTTTCAACTAAAACAAGAAGGTTCACGAAGGTGTAACACTATGAATGTATTAACTTTGTACCTATACAAGTGTTTATCTAATGGGAGACCTCTTAATTCAGAAGATGGCAGATGAGATTCAGTACATTCTGGTTTTGAAAGTCCACACTCTCGTTCATGGTCTCTTCACTCTCAGCCATTATCAATCTCCATGTGACAAATGTAATAATTAATTAAGAGTTATAAATAATTATTGCAGCAAATAATTAACCACGTGTTAATTGCGAACCTTTGTGGAATGGATTCTACCTTCGAAGGTAAGGAATTATAACAAACCTTCGAATGTTACCACCTTTGTTTATGCCCTCATCATTACCATGATGTACATGTACATTACTATGCTTTTCATATGAATAATAAAACCACTTTGATTGTAAAAGAGAAATAGTGATTTAATAAACAGTCCTATAAATCTGTGCTGGAATTTTACTGAACATAGAGTGTATCACATGTGATAAAAATGTGGGCATTGTCCCACTAGTAACTACTCATAACTTCAAATGTCCATTTTGTTTTATTTGCAAACTTTTATAAGCTTCATTTTGATATCTCTGGCTTTCTTAGAAGCTCTCAAGGAAAGATGAAATTGTTAAAGTTGCAGAGCTGCATGAGAAAAGTGCTGAAAAAACACATGTCCGCACACTAAATTTTGAATTAAAAATGAATGAGTACCCAAGTAAAAGTACAGGGCCAGGTCTAATATTAAGTATTTACAACATACCGTTCCTGTTTTAATCCAATGATTTCTTTGTGGAGATTTGACACTGAATTATCACTAATAGATTCTGAATAAAAATAACAACATGTACATGTATATAATCATTAATTAACAAAAGAGTATAAAATTACAATAATAAAAGCACTGATGAACAGGACTATTCAACATACATGTACATGTACATGTATTAATTGACATCACAGTTGAAAGAGTCTAAAATTACAATAATAAAAGCACTGATGAACAGGACTATTCAACATACATGTACATGTACATGTATTAATTGACATCACAGTTGAAAGAGTATAAAATTACAATAATAAAAGCACTGATGAACAGGACTATTCAACATACATGTACATGTACATGTATTAATTGACATCACAGTTGAAAGAGTATAAAATTACAATAATAAAAGCACTGATGAATGGGACTATTCAACATACATGTACATGTACATGTATTAATTGACATCACAGTTGAAAGAGTATAAAATTACAATAATAAAAGCACTGATGAATGGGACTATTCAACATACATGTACATGTACATGTATTAATTGACATCACAGTTGAAAGAGTATAAAATTACAATAATAAAAGCACTGATGAATGGGACTATTCAACATACATGTACATGTACATGTATTAATTGACATCACAGTTGAAAGAGTCTAAAATTACAATAATAAAAGCACTGATGAACAGGACTATTCAACATACATGTACATGTACATGTATTAATTGACATCACAGTTGAAAGAGTATAAAATTACAATAATAAAAGCACTGATGAACAGGACTATTCAACATACATGTACATGTACATGTATTAATTGACATCACAGTTGAAAGAGTATAAAATTACAATAATAAAAGCACTGATGAATGGGACTATTCAACATACATGTACATGTACATGTATTAATTGACATCACAGTTGAAAGAGTATAAAATTACAATAATAAAAGCACTGATGAATGGGACTATTCAACATACATGTACATGTACATGTATTAATTGACATCACAGTTGAAAAAGTCTAAAATTACAATAATAAAAGCACTGATGAATGGGACTATTCAACATACATGTACATGTACATGTATTAATTGACATCACAGTTGAAAGAGTCTAAAATTACAATAATAAAAGCACTGATGAATGGGACTATTCAACATACATGTACATGTACATGTATTAATTGACATCACAGTTGAAAGAGTATAAAATTACAATAATAAAAGCACTGATGAATGGGACTATTCAACATACATGTACATGTACATGTATTAATTGACATCACAGTTGAAAGAGTATAAAATTACAATAATAAAAGCACTGATGAACAGGACTATTCAACATACATGTACATGTACATGTATTAATTGACATCACAGTTGAAAGAGTATAAAATTACAATAATAAAAGCACTGATGAATGGGACTATTCAACATACATGTACATGTACATGTATTAATTGACATCACAGTTGAAAGAGTATAAAATTACAATAATAAAAGCACTGATGAATGGGACTATTCAAGATTTTGATTATTTCTATGTAACCAAATACTTTTATTAACTTTTTCATGTGTCTTACATGTACATGTAGTTATACTCTTGCTTACAGTACCTGACATCATTAAAAGTTTACATACTATCACTGTATACTTCCATTGACTACAGTGTACTTTGTGAGTGAATATTACACATAGTTTAGTATTATTCTATCACATGTATACAAAATGTAAAGGGAATTCACAGTTCACAGTAGTGTCTATTACTTATATATTCAAGAGAGACATTTGTTTGAGGAAAATACAGTGCTAGACTGAGATCGAACTCTTCTTCTAGGGATGTGTGATATGACTAAAAAATAGTGTTACATATTGCTGCCAAAAATATCACAATGAAATACATGATATTTGAAATATCAATTGAAATACTTACATGTATAAAGTGTTAACAAATCTCAAGTTTGGTTGTAGTTGTAAAGACATTTTAAAGAAATCAACCAAATTTATGCACACTAGCTTGTTATAATTGGTTTAAGGTATAAAGTTATGCAAGACAGGTTTAGTCAACTGCCCACTTAAATGTTCTGACACACCCAAAAGCCAGTATTGTATCACGATATTGAATAAAAATATTCGATATACAGTACCTGACATTATTAACTATTACTGTACTTCTATTGACTAAAGTGTACTTTGTGAGTGAAGTACATGTGTACATGTACACTGCACTTCAAGTGTACTACATAGTATTGCACAGTATTACTATTCTATCACATATACATGTAAAATGTAAAGTGAACTCACACATTACAGTACATGTTAGTACTACTTAGAAGTACAGTTGACAATCACCTTATTGCAGTGTAGCTCCCATCATAGTATGTATAAACGTAATAAAGTCAGGTACTGTACATGTACATGTAATTATCAAGACATGTAATGTGTACCTCTTAGATGCTCCTTTTCTCTAATAGATGAATCTAAAGACTCTATTTGAAGTGACAAATGCATCATCTTCTGAGAATCTTTATGATGAGAATGTATACTTTTCTTTTCAAATTCTCTCTTTTCTTTCAAAAGGACTTCATGTTGTGAAATGACAGCCTCACGTTCGGACAATTCCTGTTTTGTGTGGATGAGAACATTATTCACAAAATGTACAATTTACAGGAATTAACATACATGTACACTTTCATAAAACATGCATGTACATCAGGCTTGGGGTCAAATACATGTGCATTGTACACTATATTTGAATTTAATTGCATTTACATGTAAATACTTTTTTCAAATATTAGTATTTGCATTTGTATATGAGGATTTAAAATTAATAGTATTTGTATTTGTATGTACAATGCAAACTTTTCACATACAGTGTATAAAAATACATTTACGGAATATATGTACATACATGTATATACAATGCAAACTTCTCTTATAGCCGTTACCATGTTGTTACTACATGTATGTATTATATTTTGAAGTTATAGACCAGTTTATACTTTATAACTTCGTAGACACTGTAACTAAGGTAACAGTATGGCGCATGCGTGAATCACAATAGTGTGTGCGCAGGGTGTATGAAAGTTCCAGGGCAACGCCCATACTCTAACTAAGCTTCATAACTTCTGTATTTTTAACAGCAAAGGCTTCTAACTTGTTTGAATGTATAGAAGAACTTCTACGAAAGCTATACATATCAACATTATTCTTCGTTAGTTGTGGAAAAGTAGCAAGGAGAGTGTTTCAAGTGAAGTGGGTGGCTATAAATCAGTTATAAAATGCAAACGCGGTCTATTTACTATCGTTGCTAGGGATTATATTCCAGTAATAGACCTCGTGTGTATTCTATAACTATAACATATAAACTGATAAGTGGGGGGTCTGCTCAGGCTCACCTCAATAATACATGTACATGTACATGTACATGACTGTGTTGTTTTATTTCAATAAAATTTACCTTTTCAAATGCTTCTAGTGCCTTCTTTTCATTAAGTAACTTCTCAACTTCGTGATCTAACCATGTCTGTTTGTCTTCCATACTATGAGTAATTATTATATGTGATTGTATTACATGTGCATTGTATGCATATGTACATGTACATATATGTAGTACTACACGTACATTGTACATATACAGTTACCCTCATTAAAATTATGTGTAGGTTGTATGGTTAATGATCACAATACTCTTCTCCACACAGTTTTTTGCCAACAAGATAAATAAACCACCTCTCATATAACAAATGTAATTATTGAGACAAAATTCAGTACAATGTACAGTGTAATGTACATGTATATACGACCTTGTCTCGCAAAATAATTTTGATCAAACGCTTACATTTAATTGCTCGTAATAATGCCTGTATTCAAGATGAGTAATAATAACTCTTCCTGGATACCAAATTTCATACTTCCTGTACAGAATGGTGGAATGGTGAGCAATAGAAGGTAAGAGTTTGATTAAAAATATTATGCGGTACAATGTTGAAAACTAATTCACAATATACATGTACACATGTACAGTGCTTGAAATAATGTCCAGCAATTGGACATTTTCCTGACATTTTGGATCTTTGTCCATACAAAATTGTATTTGACTAGACAATTGTCTGATTAGTGATAAGAATAATACAAAAAATAAGTACAATAACCTCACAACAACTTGCTGGTCAAATATTTTTTGGTCCAGATGTTTCTGCTGGACACTTTCAAAAACTTTTTCAATCACTGCATGTACATGTACATGTATACAGTATACCAGGTAAACAATCCTTGTTTTCATAAAAGGCAGATGACACATCCCTACATGTACATGTATGTATTGCCAAGATATTATATACTTACTTTGTAGGATGTCTGCCACTTAATTTTCTTAATTTCCTTTGAGCAATAGCAGCCTAAAATAAGAGATAATACACTACATAGATGTACATGTAGATGTAGATGTACATGTACATGTACAATGCATGTGCGTGTACATTCAGGTTATTTTTTGTGTGATTACCTCTATGTATTTAAATGCAGTAAGACAATATTTTACCATTGCAATAATATTGTAATGTTTGCGGTAATTAATTACATGCACATGTACATGTACCTGTGTACATGTGTACCCAACGCTAGTTGTAGTAAAGTCTGTTCATATTCACAATGTCCTCAAATTAGGATGTGATGACTAAATTTATACATGTACATGTATGTAATATAGTGTATACATGTGTACATGTTACATGTAGTTTAATGTCATAAGGTTAATACATGATTATACTGTATCTCAGTAATAAAACAATCGATTGAAATTCGAAGTACACAAAAAAGAATGGGAAGGATTATTACATGGTGATAAAAAGATTGGTGGTCATTCCAAACTAAACTCTGAGGTCATGGTGAACATGAATGACATTTAATACTGAACACGTATAGTACTGTATATAGTTATTATTATTGTTCCCTATAATATTATACATGTACATACTATATATAATAATATTCCTACCTCTTCTGTTTTCACTCTTATAACTCGACTCTGTTGTTCATTAGATACACTCAATCCCTGTATCTTCTGTCTACACTTCTCTACTTCCTCTTCAAGTTTCAGTTTCCTTGTAGCTTCATTCTTTAATCGTCTTTTCAAAGAGCTTTCATGGTTCCTCAAACGTTCAATACCACCTTCTAAATCAGCAATTCTTTTCTCACTCTTCTCTCCCATTTGTAGAAGACGTAGAGTCTCTTGTCGCTTCCTTTGAAGAAGAGCAAGTTTTGATTCTGCATTCTTCAATTTCTTTCTTTGCTCCTCGATGGTTTTTGTTGCTTCTGTAGTTTTTGCTTTCCTATGTTTCAATCTACTAACACTCAAAGTATCATGGGTACCTGTCTTGCAAGCATTAGTTTCAGTCTCTTTATCATTTTTTTTGGTATTGGTAACAGACTTGACAGTGTCGCTATCTGAAGAACATGTACTCTGCTGGCTAGATTCAGTCTGAAATAGAATATACAAATGTACATGTACATGTATATGCACATGCTGTAGGAAAGAAAATAAGCGGCCCCTCTATAAGTACATGTAATATTGATACATAAAGAGACACCAAAAAAGGAAAAATGAAGATGAAGTTGGGGGAAGACATTCTTACCCATATTGCTATTCTGCATGAAGTATGCATCATTGAGAGTACTCACTATTAAGAAGTGTACTGGACATGTACTAATACTACATGTATATAGTCTAGTGTTGTTTAGTATATATGACAATACTGGCTACTTTTAGTTATAATTAACTAAACAATTTTAGGGTTACTAAAAGGGTTTTTAGTTTTAGTTAACTAACTAAAAGTTCCCATTATTGGCCAATTTTCATTTTAGTTAGTTATAGCTGCAGACATGTAATTTAGTTTTAGTTGACATCAAAAGAAAGAAAACAATTAATTAAGGCAGACATCCTTTAAACCTTTTCTATTATCATTAATGCTATTGAAATCTACATTACATACATATGATATCTGAAAGAAAGAAAGAAAGAAAGAAAGAAAGACAGACACCTGAGACAATGGAAAAATGAAAAATGAGAGTTGCCTCAGGTGGGATTCGAACCCACGACACTCTGTATTCCAGACAGATGCTCTACCAACTGAGCTACCCAGGCAGCTCAGCTGGCAGGGTTCGAATACATGTACATGTACATGTAGTCAACATACTCACTTTTGATAATTGCAGTTTCAGAATATTGGTATCTCTTTCAAGTGCATCGATCTTCTTCTGATAGGCCACATTTAAACACTGAAAAGTCTTGTTATTCTTTACTAACTCATGAATCAATTCTTCTTTGAATCTGAAGATTTAAGTAAATATATGTACATGTATGTACTGTATATACTATATGTATATGTATGTACATTGTATGTACTGTATATACTATATGTATATGTATGTACATTGTATACACTGTATGTACTGTATACTGTATGTACAGTACTATGTAACTGAGTTTGAGAAAAGGACCTTAATACTCAAAAGTGTGTTATTCAATACTTGAACCAAATGAAGGACAAACATGTGATAGAAGCATGGATGTTTGTGGAGAACTGAAATGGTCACAGTCCCTGTAATCTTTACTTTGTATAAGTACATGTACATGTACATGTAGCATAATTTTCTATCGCTACATACATGTAATTATATCCAGTCATACATGTACATATATATGACAAGAGCTAAGGACTTCATTTCAAAAGAATACATATTTTATCTATATTGACTTGAACTCTGGACTGCTACATGTACATGTATATGTATATGTACATATGCACTTACTATTATTGTAACATATACAAAATTAATGTACATTGCAGCTGTAGTATCACTATTTCACAATTCCATGCACTTACATGTATATACATGTACAAATATGTATATGCATGTACATGTACATATTATTATTATTATAAAATAGCTCAATTATTATGATGTTAATATTTATTATCATACATATTATAATACATTGTAATTATAATACAGTATTGATCACTTTTAAGGGGACACACTGACACTGATGGGAATGATGGAGATCATTGAACTCAACTTGGAATAGATTATTGGCAACTGCATTAAATGATAAAAGATACAATGTATACACATGTAAGAAGATGAAACAGTGACACCTGATCTCTTTGTTACCCCTGAACAGTGGAAGATGAAAACGGATGCTCTTACTAAAAATGCTAGAACAAAGCACAGCTAACTGTAAAGCTCCTCACCATAGAAATTATGAAATTGTATCATCCAGCACATGTCAATGTGTAGCACACACATCATAGAAGGGAGGGATAAGCGAATTAATTGACATTCCCGAACCTTGAACAGATGGTTCGGGAAATAAACATGCCAGTATTATAATACCATTAATGTTAGAAAAGTAGTTATGATTAATCAACACATGGGGATAAATGGAAGGTATATTATATATATATTTAGTGTCACCTGTGTGAGTATGTGTTGCATACGTAGTTAAGGAAGTTGCGTCATTCGGGGGGGTGGGCTCGGTCAATTAATGGGCGTGGTGCGTAATAGAACACGCGCTCGAGCTCTACAGACCATGTACCAGCAGAAAGGAAGTTGCTTCATTGCTTGTAGCAAAACGCAGAAACTGAAACTAATAGCAAGCTATTCTACCTAAAATATATTCCTAAAGTTCTACAAGGTTCTTTAAAAGGTAAAGAGAGTAGATAATCAAAATAATAACTATAATATGCTGTTGTGTTTCAGGCATGATAAAGTCAGCCATGATTACTGAATGCTGGACACCACAAAACAGTCATAAGGATACTTCTTTCTTCACTTAAATTTGTAAAGCAATCATAGGGATGTTTTTTTCTCTATAGACACTTGTTTTTCTTCATGTGTTTAATAACAACAGCTACTCTATCCATGGAGGTGAACATAGATCTGGTAATTGGAATGTAGTCTTGAATGTCTGTAGATGTTTCTTTCTTCAGTAGCAGCATTACCCTCATGATGCATGTCGCTCTTGGCGTGGTCTGTAAAGCTTGACATTCTCAAGTTGGCCAAGCCTTCAATGAACGCTGTGTTGAAATTCCTTGAGCCCCTGATCTTGTCTATGAACCGAGTGCAGACTTTACACTTGAGCGTGGCCACATGGTAACGACCGGCTTCTTCCTACTTGAGCCAAGTTGAAGTGTTTAAAGTTTGTCATCTTCCAATATCCATTTTTCTACCGTCTTCTTGGACAGTGCTTTTCTTTTAGATGGACAGTCACTAGTCTAAGAGCTAGAACTACATGTATCATCGCTACTACAGCAATCACTCGATCTCTTCCTTTTATTTTTAGCATGACTGGACAATATTTCTGAGCATGCGTGTGACGGATTACACAAATGAAAATTATTGACCAAAATTGACCAATGACCAGACATTAATACGAGCGCTGTTATTGTACATGTACACAATGTATGTACACAATGTATGTACACAATGTACATGTATGTACACATGTATGTACAGTACACTAACCTTATCTTCAGATTCAAAGACTTCATTTGATGTTGTGCTTGCAATAATCTGAAATAAAACTTACAATAATTCTCTTACACATTACAACATTCTGTGGGAGGTACATGTACATGTAGATATACACACATTGTAGCCCTCTGTGTATAAATCACATACTGCAGTAAAATTAAGTGTACAGGTGAATATAATGGCAAAGGTTTCCAACCCTCTCTCATCCCTTTAGGAAGCCATTCAGTCAGTGGTGTACAAACAGCCAGTGATATAAGACACTATCCGATAAATCTAGTGAAGGGCCAATAAATTTTAACTGATCTGTAAACACAAAGTACATGTATACATGTATGAGGAGCCAGACAAGAGTACTGAAAATATACATGTGTGTACACGTAGGTCATAATGTCCAAAAATTGGCTCAATGCTTCCATACCTTGATATAGCTACTGTAACATGTACATGTACATGTATATACACTGTACATCAGAGTTTTTGATAAGCTCATATGTTGCACCATTGGCCCAAAGTCAAGACAAAGAGCTTCTTACAAGGTACTGCACAGTTCTCTCTTTGGGCCAGATGGCACAGTTAATTACATGTACATGTATATGTAGGTCTTTGTTATTTGGCTCAAATGTATTCCCAATGTTGCACACGGTATTGTTGAGCCAAATTGGCCCACACTTCAAACATATTAAACTCTGATGTACATGTATACATACATTGTGTATGTATATATAATTATACATAGATTATAAATTGTAAATTACATATACATGTACATGTAAATTAATACATGTATAATTATAATAATAAATTATGCATGCATACATGCATGTATACATGTGTGTACATGTACATGTATATGTACATTTACATTTACATGTACTTGTATATAATATTAATTAATATAGACCTTTTCTCTGTTGTGTGCAGCTGCTCTTGAGATATCATCATACTCTCACTGAGTTCTTCTATCTCCCTGTTTATTAACTGTGTTGATGAAGGAACTGTCCCATTGCTATGACAACCATCAGATCCATTATCATCTTTTGATTCCTATGAGTATAATACAATGTAAAATGTGTACTTTTACATCACATCTTCATTTAGTCACCTGATCATCATGTGATAGTTGTTCATACTGTGATGTTAGTAATGTAGTCAACTGTTGCAGTGCTACATCACATGTGTCTTCATTTAAGTCCTGTGGAATGTCAAATATGATGACTGACTTGGCAAAACCAGTCCTACATATACATTGTACGTGTATGTACTATGATACTTTGAAGAATATATAAGTATATTTTAAACATTCACTATTTCATTAGTCTTCCAGTTAACAACACAAATGAGTACATGTATGTTTACATGTACATGTATAAGTACAATGTACATGTACACGTACATGTACATGTATGTGTACATGTACCTGTATATTAGTGATCTTTCCATGAAGAATAGAATAGATAACATCAGTACTAAGATTAAATGACGAGTGATTTGAAGTTTCACTGCAAACATAATAAAGTACATGTAAATATACATGTACATGTACACGTAGATGTACATGTGTATATTGAGTACATGAATAGTGATTTCTATTATTAATTTATTATGAGAAATACAATATTTAGTTGACATGAAAACACAATACACAAAGAGATAATGAAACAATTTCAAACAAAGACTTCAATTTCATTAAGACTTCTTGCAAACTTTTAAATGTACATGTGTATATTTGTTCTACACATGTACATGTACAAGCTAGTAAATATATACATGTACATGTACATGTACTATATATGTACATATGTATACAAAAACAGCTAGGCATGTAATGTACATAGGAAAATAAGTAAAGTACATGTATAATGACATGATACACTATATTTTTAGAGCGATGTACACATACATGTACAATGTAACTCTCCCAATGATTGGTTACTGTACATGTACAAACATAGTACATGTACATGTACATACATTGCATATGTTAAGGATGGGCGATTATGAAAATATGAGTCAATGATTATTGTCTGTGCAAGTATCACGATTATTGCAATTATTGGCTACCTTACATATGTATGTAGATTTCATTCAACAATCAAATTGATACCTTTTATTTGTTGCATGAGTAAACAGTGTTGAAAAACTGATTTAGATGTGATAGTACTGAAAACCTGAAGTTATGGCACAATAATCATTGTTTTTGTGACCACAATATGGTATTATTTAGATGATACAAACTGTATGATTATCACAGGAAATTTTAATCATGATTATCACAATAATCAAAATGTTGCCCATCCCTAAATTACATGTACACATGTACATGTAAATTAGATGCTCATAATAATTATAAATTACCTAGTATCACTGTTAAATACTGAAGATTGTGTGTATTGAGCATTCTTATATTCTTGATGTTGTTGTTGTGATAAAGATAGTTTCTGACTCAAGATGTCAACCTGAAATAATTACATGTACATGTACATGCATGTGGTACATATATGTACATGTACATGTACATGTATTACATCACCATAACTGGTGTACATGTATATTACACATATGCTATATTGCATGTACATGTATGGGTGATAAAGTGTGTGTGCGTGCATGTATACACTGTACATGTGTATATACATGTAACACACACAAAAAATATAACAACTTTAGTCATTGCTCAGGAGATGGTACATATATACACCAATTTACAAGTGAATATACATGTAATACAATGTACCATTAAGTACATGTACAATCGATCATTAAGACTGCTCTTCAACATTACAAAAAATATTACAGTTAACTGTACATGTACACAAATGCATATAGTGCAATGCATATGTACATGTATATACATGTAGATGCATTCAGATCCCTATACTAGTAGGGGTACAATCCTAAAGAATAGTACTTTGTAGTTTAGGAAGCTTTCTATACCAACGTGTTCAAACCTTTGTTCATTGTTGCTGACGAAGCTTTGAAAGTACATGTACACATGTACATGCATGTACATGTACATGTACATTTGTAAAGTAGAATCCCTTTGAATTGCAACTGAACTTACTATCTACAATGTATATTTAGTTTTAAATTTACTACATGTATGGGAGGATTATCTCCACATGGTTATAGTCCATAGGGCCATCCTTATGATTGTTTCCCTATGGGTTCAAACTACATGTATATGTACATGTATGTACATTATATTATATTCTTGTATCAAAAATGCAAGCAGCATACATACATGTACATGTTGTAGTTAAGGAAGTTGCATCATTAATGGGCATGGTATGTAAAAGAATGCATGCTTGAGCTACCGACTATACAGGAACTGCTAGGAAGAAAGCAGGTTGTAATAACTGCAACTGCTGTGGCAAAGAAACATTATAAAAATAATGCAAGAATCATCAAAAAGTAAGAAATACAAATAGCTATGAGAGGTTATTGAGTTTCTGACGAGATGAAGTCTAGATTTGGGTTGGAAAAATTTAAAGATTGTGATTTAAGTTTCCTCAAGGATCTAGTATTCAGAGTACATAGAAAGATGGAGACACTAATATTGTCAGCAATGATTGATAGCCACCGCAAAGCAATCATAGGGACACCTTTTTCTCATGTACATGTACATGTATGTATAATGAGCTCAGTTTCAAGTCAATGTGATTCTACTCTAGCTTCCAGCCTTTATCCCAGCCCTATATGAATGTACTAAGAATGCACATGTACATTGTACATATCTTCTACTGTACATGTACATGTACCTCTCTTTCCAGTGATAGTTTAGTCTCATGAAGTTCATCAACTATCTTTTCCAGTTCACTACTTCTCTCCATGACACTGAGATATTGAGTGTGTAAAGTATTATATTCTGCTGCCTTCTCTGCAAATAGTCTCTCATCAGAACATAAGTCAGTCTGAAATATAAGATATACATGTATAGAACGGACTTGTACATGTACCATAATTAGTCATAGAAATTGCAAAATTATCCAGTTTTAGAGAAACATCAGACGCAGACACTGTACTATACTGAAAATGTGCAGGAAAGGTCTCCTTTTGTATGTACGCTATACATGTACACATTGTACATGTACATGTATGTAAACAAACTGTGTATCTACATGTATAATTTATGATACCTGACAAATCTCCAATTCTCTTTTTAACAGTTCTATAGTTTCAAATGCTTTCTGTAATCTTTCTCTATCTTTGGTCTTTTCCTCTTGTTCAACAGAGCTTTGGGTTATTGATGTGTTAGTACCTCTTGACACTAACTCTGAACCTAAAAGGTGTGATCTAATAATACATGTACATGTACATGTATAATTATAGTAAAAATTTAAGAGTGATAATATTACTACATGTACGTAGAATCGTAGATGTGTATAAAATACCAAAATGTACATGTATATATAATATGCATGCAAAAGGTTTAACAAATGTACTACTGTATTTTAATATAGTACAAGTGCAGAGTCAATGATGGTGGAGTTTACATGTACACTGTATTGTACATGTACATGTACATGTACACTGTATTGTACATGTACATGTACATGTGTACAAACTACAGTACAACATGATATTTGTTCATTGAAATTATTAACAAAGCTTCACACAAGCAATATCTTATTCCTTGTCTAGTACTGTATGTACATGTAATTCAGTTCAACATTGTAAGTCACAGGTACTGTCTGTCACATACATTATATACATGTACATGTATGTACATGTATCCATGTACATTTACAACGCAGTAGTTACACATGTACAAGCATATAATGTACTGTTGTACAATGTACCTGTACATGTACATATGTACATGTAATGTGTGCATACATGTAATGATGTACATCTACATTTAATATAAACCTTGTTCCACTACATTTCCTATGTTTGCATCAGATATTATACCCAACAAAACTTCCTGCACTCTTTTAAGAATCTCAAAAGACTCATTCTCATCCTCTTCCACATTAGACTGAGACCAAGACCTGATAACTGCAGTTAGTTGTTGATATACTGAATTCACAGTAGTCAATAGTATTTGTTGTTTGGTTTGAATATCTTTCAATTCCTCCTTGAGATTAGCAACATGGGAATCTATATCATCCATCTAATATTAAGGAATGTCCACACTTGAAAAGGTTTAATCTTAAATACATGTACATGTACATGTATACACAGTAGTGACAGTACACATGTACTCATATGAAAACACACACACCCTGTGTTCACACAAACCTATAGACACACACAAAACACAGACACCTACCAGTGTTTCCTCCAAAGGGTGATACCATGGTAGTCCCCTTACTCTTTAGTCTTAGTCCCCCACCTCTCAATTTAAAAAACACTGTTTTATAACACTTCTGACCAAATACTGTGTACCAATGATGCGCTCCTCCACCCTTAATATTTATCGTGGGGGAAACACTGCGTGTACATGTACACACACATGCAAGTATAGGTTATACACCGAGGTAAAGGTTTCTACTGGATTTATCAAACCGAGGGCCGAAGGCACGAGGTTTGATAAATCCAGTAGAAACCGTACCGAGGTGTATAACCGTCTTCTACCATGAAACGCGCGTGAAATGTAGTAACTAAGCAAATCTTTGCGCATGGCAACAGTATACATAATTTCACTAATCTAGTATGGATTTCTGTGACTCCTTAGACAAGTAACTGATCAACAGTTCAATCGCATATAACAGAAAGAGCTCCTACTAGTATGTGGCAGACTTCCGGCTCCTCCTCCATTCAATATAAGGTGTGGCTCTTCCAGGAGCGCGAGCGCAGTCAAGACCAGCCCCACCCAAACAAGAGACATCGAGGAATGCGAATGCTAAGGCGGCCTCGTGCATACAAACAGGTGTCAGATGATCAAAAAGAACAAGTGTCAACAGTTCCACAAATGGCAGAAAAACTGTCAATTATAACTGCAATCACTGAACAGTACAACTACTTAGAGTATTAACACAAATAATGCTTTAACTTAATGCTTTAATCACATAATTTATATATACTTGTTGTATAATAAAATATCATGGAAAATAATAACAAGAAATAACAGAAAAAAATATTTCCTATCTCCCAGCAGTGAGCGGGAAATGCAGTAAAAGTGACTAATCAAATTGATTAAAATAAGAGGTTGATAACTAGTTATCAACCTCCTAAAGAGGTTGATAACACATTTATCAACCTCATTTTAAGCAATCTGATTGGTCAGTTTACTTCAGGCATGGTAGAAGTATATATACTGTATATATACACACACACATACATGTACATGTACACAAACACAAAACGAACAAATACAAACATGTACATGTATACACATATATACATGTACATACTACATACATGTAAATATATACGTACGTACGTACATACATTTGTAAAGTCATACACACATGTACATGTACCTCCACCATTACAGAAGAATCAACAGTTATAACTGTAGTAGCAGAATGAGGAGGATTAAAGGAAGGATCTTTTGTTCTGTGAAGCTCAGCTCTTAGGCTTTGTATCTCTTCCTTCATTGATAGTAGTCTACTGGAGTGGTGATCCCGATTCACTACTGGATGATTCTTAATATTACGGGCCTGAGAGTAAAAGTTTATTAATTACTGTTCATCCATCCCTGCTTATCAAACTGAACCATTTATTTACATGTATCTGTTTGTACACATACACTGTATGTCAATCCAATCATTTTATCAATTGAATTCACTCGTTAATACAAATTCCACCATCCAGTTGTAAATTTCATCCACTCATCAATCCATCCTTCTGTCTATTTGTCCATACATCACATCCATCCCATCCATCCATCCATCCATCCATCCCATCTGTCCATCCATCATGGAGTTACCCTTTTAGCATATTTTAAAGTGTTAAGGCTCTCAGCCATATCTTCATACGCTGGACTCAAACATGTCAACATTACAGTATGAGCACTGCCTCCCAATGAATCCTTTAGTAATCGTGTTATTTTAGAATCTCTGCAATCAAATGACAAACATGCATATTTGAGTTTAAACCATGTCAAATAATAACACAGTTAATATACAATGTATACATACAATGTATGTTAATATGTAGTCATGTACATGTACATGTCAACTTTGATTACCATGTACTGCATAATACATATCAGTAGTCATGTACAAGTACATGTACAACTGTATCACATAGAGTCATACATAAACACTGTGCATGCATGTGCATGTACAAATGCATAGACACACAGACACACATACAAATGTACATGTACACACACACAGGCACACACACACACACACACACACACGTGCATGCACACACACACATGTATACATACACATGTACACATGTACACAGACACACACATGGATGCATACATATGCCATGTAAGGACACAGACACACACATGGATGCATACATATACAAACCTATAAGGAATATGTGAGGATTTTCTTCTTGGATCAGACAATGCACTGATAACATTACCTAATGCTAATAGACCACTGTTGATAAAAATAGATTCTGAGGAAAAATAGACATTGATTACATGGTGGATACATTATATACATGTACATGTGTACATGTATTTGCAAATTATTAATTGACAATATTTATTAATTAAAAAAATTATAGATTGTGGCATGATAATTATGAAAGTGCAATTATGATAATAATTACAGTACATTACAAAAAAAAAACTTGCAAGTTTTGTGTGATAGGTCAAGAGAGCTGCTAATGAACGCTAATTGCTTTTGCGCTAAATTCTCTGAGATCCCCTGCTGATCTCGCCTCACATTGAGAATAAACGCTAGATTCTATGAATAATGCTGAAAGAGGAAACTAGCCATGGGTTCGATTCCCAGTGGCTACCAGCATTTTTTCACTTTCCTCTTTCAGCCTTATTCATAGAATCTAGCGTTTAATAATTATAATAATGATATACAACATAATTATACTGTATCATATATGGTGACACACATATAAACTATACACAACATACATCTATCATTGTTACATGTATATCATGGAAGGGAAATAATTAAGGTTGATTTTAATCTTAAGCGTTATTCAATTCATAGACACTAGCATCTTCTCTACTATTGTGGGCATATCAGTAAATATACATGTAAATGTACAGTACTTATTCAATGGACATATCATAATATGCAATGACATACATGTACATTATGACATGATAAATTTACCTGGTGGCAGCACTCTGAGTATTGCATCGGAATATGCTTTCACCACGGAATGATATATTTGTGTATGCCATGCATATGCATGTCTGTAACCATTTGGAAGAACTTAATCTGTATTTAAATGCTTAGTATACATGTACATTCATCAAGCTTATACGCTATACATGTACATGTCACTGCATCAGTATACATGTACATTCATGCTATACATGTACATGTATGTCACTGCATCAGTATACATGTACATTCATCAAGCTTATTGATATTTGATATTGAAGATCAGTCACATGCACATGTAAGCAGACATGGATTCAGGCACTTCAGAATGTGCTTAAGCACAAGTACAAGCATTTTCACATTTGTCAAATATATAAGTACAAGCACAAACACTTTATTTTTTTGAAGTACTTAAGTCCAAGCACATATGTCCTCATAAAGTACATTTAAGCACATGACTCCTTTAACACAGAACTTTACAGTTATATTAAACACAATAAACAATCTCAATAGCTATTACATCTAATAACCATTAGCTGTTCAAATGTTAGTTGGGTATCTCTCTGGCGCACTTTCATAACTATATACATGTATATAATCGAAATGCTTGAAATTACTTTAAAAGTGCTTGATAAGCAATTGTCACTGATTAAGAACAAGCCAAGCACTTTCTAAGTGGACTTAAGCAGAATTAATTTTCACACAAAGCTGTTTGCAAATTAAAATTTTAGTCCATTCTAAAATTGCTAATTTTCACATATTGACCATTGAGTGAAAATAAATTTCAAGCAAAATATTTGAGTTATACAGTAGCTCAAAATTATTTGTATAAGAATGTATGCATACCTTGCATTGGCATAATCTAATACATGTATATTCAATATTCTCTGAGGGGACACCATACATGTAGGTTAATGCATTCACAGTATTTGTAATTTCTATGTTTTTATAAAGTTGTAAATAGTCCATCATTGATCAGTCATACATTTCACATGTGCTTGTAATGCATAATTATGATGATATTGTGTGGGGTGTGTGTTTTCAGAACTCTAGTTTGATAATCATTGATATTACATGCTTTTTTCTAAATAACTTCACAAACACGAAGTGGGGATGTAGCTCAGTGGTAGAGCATCTGTCCTGCGAGCAGAAGGCCCTGGGTTCGATACCCAGTATCTCCATAAATATTTTTTTATTCATTCTTTTTTTTTCTTTCCAAACTGACTACATGTAACTAGACACACTAATACATGCATTTACATGTACATATTGTTACTGTACAATAAGCAGTAGATAAAACAACCCCTTTCAAGTGCATTATAGAAATTACAGCATCTGAGGTGTGGTCTCGACTATTGACACTTCACTTCGCTCATGCTATATCTTATCCTTGTCTCTACCAAACAAGTGGTGTATAGACAACACTTTGAATTTTGTAATTCCTGTAGTGCACAAGAATATGTTGGTGTTTTAAATGATTTATAATATGTACATGTGTGTGCTCAACAGATGAAAGCAGTTTCTAGAAGAATGTTCCTGTGTGCAATCCAGTTTATCTGTAATCCAAGGATTCAGAAGAACCACAACATTGACCATTGTTGTGTCAAGATATCTGTTAGTAATAGAACTTCTAGAGTACATCTGTGAGTTTTAAACTTTTCATACAGCACGCATATACAACATGGAAAATACAGCATTATCATTGCCTTTGATCACACCCACAATCATACTTTAATTAATATCATATCGTTTTCATATACTAGTCACCTGTTAATTACTTCAGAATGCATAAATTATTTAATGCACCATTACCTGTGAAAATGCAACCAAACACACTACAAATGATAGACACTAAATCTTTTATAATACAATGTAATTATTCTTTATAGAGCATTAAGAGTTATAATGTGGCATTTGGGCGGACCAATAAAGGTCGAGATTAGATAATGCATGAACAAAGCAAGTGCATTAGAGCTCTTCCCTTGTGCCACAATATAACACTCAATGCACCGCACCGTAAAGAATGTTATAAAATTAATATTAGTTATTACATGTACATGTACAGTGTGTACCTTTAAACCGTTCTCCTTTATTTCTTGTTCGAGCAAATCTTTCAGATCCAGCCAAATCAACAAAATGAAACTTTGAAACTAATCTTGAAGTTACAATGTCTTCATGATCATCAACATGACCTTCATAATCCACTTGCTCCCTCTTCTGCTGAACTACATGTAAATGAGGATATACATGTATACATTGTATGTACATGTAAGAATTAATTCACAGTAATTTAATGGCCTTAGATTGAATAGATTGCTACCTGATTTATACACCTCATACATGTACTTATGGTCCTCAGTGTAAAAAGTATCCAGCTGAGTCCTCTGTGTTTAGTTGACTAATATAGAGAGAGGACTAAGTCTCCAGTTGAGTCTCCTGTAGGCAACTTACATGTACATGTAGACCCCTTATGAGTGTGTTATAACCAATAATATTGCACTATAACTTCTCCTCAAAGCGCCAAAAATAATTATCTACTCATGCTCTTGGGCAAATCAGAGTTCAATAGCGTTCATTAGAGCATTTCTTCCATACCCTGTGAACATGTACATGTTCACAGGGTATGGAAGAATGATCCCACTGCCAGATATTTTGACATATTTTCATTTTTCCTCATTCTTGTCCTACTTCCATATGTACTTAGTATACAGTTCAGTTCATTTTGCCAGACATTCAATACAGTGTAGATTTATCAAACAAGTAGGTCTACATGTATATTGTGCATATATATTGTACATGCAGAATAAATTATTCATTACAGATAGCATCTTGTAGCTTACCAAGAGTAACAGTAAATATAGCATGTGATCTACTGGAGTGTTTGTTCATTTCAGTGGCTGATGTGACACGAGTAGAATTTCCACACTCCAGCCAACCTAATGCTTCCTCTATACTCAAGACCTCTTCCTCGACCACACCTATTACAACTGAGGAAAAAATAGGTTCAGAAATTTAGTTTGGAATGACCAAACATTATTTCACTGGCACCATTTTCGTATAATTATCCTTCCTGTTCTATTTTTGTATAAGTTAAATTCCAAAACATACGAGTTACATGTACATTATCATCAGAATTTCTGATAAGCTCACCACTGGCCCAAAGAACAGCTTATTTGGCCCTGCACAGTTCTCTCTTTCTTCCTGATGGTGCAGTTAATTATGATTATATTATCGTTAACAGCATTAACTCTTAGTTAATTGGTTCAAGATGTATTCTCAATGGTGCACACACTAACCACTGTTGAGCCAATTTGGACCATACTGTATCAAAACCTCTGATTATAATCATGTACATGTATTAACCTTATGACATTAACTATACACTATATTACATATAAGATCATCATAATTATCCTAATTTTAAGAATATTAGAATATTGTGAATAAGAACAGAATTTAATTAATATCGATGATTTACTTCTCATAAGCCATGATATATAAAGTACAGTAGTCTCATCTACAACATGCACAAATCACACATTGAAATTAACAAGGCATTAAAATCTCAATACCCATACATGTACACAGATACGTACCTGTGTTGCTTTGTTCATCTTCTCTAATATGTACCTCTCCATTAACACACCCTAACGACACATCTCTTAATATATCTCTAACTTCTTCTCTGTACACTTCAATATAAGACACACTGAACCAACAATTCACTTGGTCTTCAGTCTGCTTTGTCATTGCACCTTCAAAGATGGTTGTAAGAGCACGAGGGATCACACCCTCCTGATCTCCTTCACAGTAAGATGTGACTCCTCCACTGCCAAGTGTATAAGTCTTTCCTGATCCTGTCTGCCCATAAGCAAATATAGTACAGTTTATTCCTTCTAGATATTTTTGCACTAGTGGTAGAACTGCATCATGGAATACTTCAGACTATAGGAGGAAAGAAATAAAAGAGAGGGAGAGTGTGTGTGTGTGAGACAACAGACAGAGGCAAATGAGGGATGTTAGTCTCATACGCAGGCTCTTACAATGAAGAGAAAGAGCTTGGTTCAACTGTTCGTAATGAGTATGGCTATTTTCAATCAAGCAATCTCTGTTTCTATATAGCATGTTTGATCACATGATCTTGTACCAAACCATGAGTTAGGTCATTGTGTACTATAAACTAACACATCCTTTAGTGACCATGTGTTGTTTTGCACATTAATTACCATATGAGGCTACAGTTCAATCCAGGCTCTTTATGTCCACCACTTAAAGAGCCTGTGTAGTCTGGCGGTGCCGCCCACTTTGCATACGAGGAAGTGGTCTGGGGAAACTAGCACTACTCACTCGTACACGCTGGAATGTAGGCTCGGTTTAAAGGAGTAGTCTATCAAGTGGCTGACAAGTATGTAAAGGTGCGGCTTTCATTGTGTAACCACGCGTGAGTAGAAGCAAGTAAAAACATGACTTCGATTTATTGTGTCGGCTGCGAAGAAGAAGTGACTAACAGAGTGTCTGATCGCAGGAACTTAAACAGTGAACCGTCAAAACAACAACAACAATGACGATGGATCCTTCCGTTTTTAACAGTGTGTCAAAAGCTTTGGGAAGACAGGTGTAACACAAGCTTTTCCCATAGCCTGTCGGCAACACAGCGAACATATCATTCCCTGAACATAGGTGTACTACAACTTCCCTTTGCTTGTCCTTAAAGTTTCGTATATCCAAGAGATTTAACAGCACTTTCAGCAGCAGAAACTTTCTTACACGTTATCAAGGCATGTCCTTAGAGGAGGTCATTGAATACTGCAATCTGATTGGGCTGCACTGTACGTTGCAGCATGTACGAGTGAGTGATGCTAGTTTCCCCAGACCACTTCCTCGTATGCAAAGTGGGCGGCACCGCCAGACTAGTTTGGGTGTGTAACCAAGCCATTATTAGTCTGGTTATATTATACAAATATTTGCACTATAATGCACTCACCTGGGAAGTGTGTGGTGGAAATATACGATCAAACCTGAATACTCTGTCATCACCCAACACCAGCTGATCATGTCCAGTGAATCTTACACACAACTGACCTGTTTCACTTCTGTTTAAGGGTCGAACCTACATAATATATATTTTACATTGTATATCTTTCGTTCCTTTAGAAGTCTTACCCTGACAAAAACTTTTACTGGAACTTCTAAAACCTCCATGTTTTGCAAACTAGTGACTAGAAACTAGTTGTCATAACAACAGTAATCATGGCGGGTACCGGTGTAAGCGTGATTTTGGGACCCCGTGTCACGATAACGCTAGAGAATTATGAGAATAACGGATCCGTATATCCGTATATTCCTAGTGAATTCGTGGTCGCTTTGGAGATATATCTAGGGACGTGCTTTGTTGTACTGCTGTACTGCCTAGCGGCTGCCAAGAATTATGTCTAACAACAGGCCTCAACCTCAGCCTGTTCTGATGATAACCCTACCGATAACTAGGATAATTTCCTAAACTGGGGGGCGCAGTTTGTCAGCAACAGCGCTGGTGCCTATCAGGCTATGAAGCTTTGAGTTCTTTCTTGTTATAAAACATAAGTTCTCTTGTTATAAAACATAAGTTCACTTTGTTTAATAAATATATATATATATACTTCTTGTTATAAAATATAAGTTCACTTTGTTTAATAAAAATAATAAACATTATTCATGCAATGGGGAACCCTAGTTCACTGTGGGATCCCAATTTCTCTAGGGTTTTTGTAATCCAGGATACATATATCACTAGCTAATAACCCCCAGTCTCTATTTCTCTAGGGATTTACGGATGGGGATCCCAAATTCAAGGGGTCCCTATTTATTTAACCCTGACACCGGGTATACTATAGTGCTAATTTGTATAACTTTAATAATAGCCTAATTACCCGCACCCACTTCAAAGTAGACAGATACTTAAGCAACTACTGCCTTATAAGGAATTGGCGCTCCAGCTTCTGTATATCAATTTAAATTCGTGGATGTCAATGTTGCATGGAAGACACTGGGACAACGAAAGGAGTATTCCTGTGGTGTTCTCCTCGATGTGTATCAACAGCTTTTGAATGTTGTATCAGACAGTTGCCAAATGTTAAGTGCTTTCATGAACCATTTCAATCAGCATGGTTTCTAGGTCCAGAACGCACAAACTCCCATTTTTTACACATTCCACCTGATGATTCAAAGTCTTTTGCATCTATAGCAAAAAAAATAGAAGACAGCATCACAGGTGGAAAATATGAAGCTATGTTCAGTAGAGATATGGCATACTTTATGGAAGATCATCCGGATATTTTATTACAGAAAACTATTATGAATTGTAAACACTCATTTCTAATACGTCATCCAGCACACTCTCTACTTTCGTTGTACAAGCGTAGTTTGTTGAAAGGTGGCTATGAATTTGGGCCAAATGACAGTGGATTTAAACAGCAGTATGATATTTATCAGTTAGTAAAAGATAAACTCAATGATTCATCACCTGTTGTTGTTGTTGATATTAGTGATGTTCTAATGGATCCTGAGGGAATGATGCAAGTGTACTGTGAAGCTGTAGGCCTGAAATACAAACCAAGAATGACTTCATGGTCATCATACTTCACACCAGCTGATCTTTCTTGTACTGCAGTGTGTGAGAGTTGGCATCACCAGGTTTTTAATACAAAAGGTCTTGAAAAATCCACTGAAGTAAAACCCCTGCCTTTAGATGAGGATCTTCCAGATGTGGTCAAGAAAGCGATCAAAGAACAGTTGCCTTTTTATGAAGCTTTGTATGCTGTTCGTCTGAAACCAAAAGAAACATGCGTATGTGCACATTAAAAATAATCATGATTTATTTGAGAATGTAATGATAGGAAGTTAATACAATACTTTGACCTCTTGTCCCTCTGATCCTAGAGGTCAATTGCATGATTGTTACAACCACATTATCAAACTCGTTAACTTTGAGATACTTCTGCAAAATAGTTTTAAGATGTCAAAACATGTATTTCTTATATGCCATCCAGCAAATTCCTTATCCTCATTTCATCAAGCATGTGGAAGTAAGTATGTCTTTGATGCAAATGAAGCTTGACCTTTGAACCATGACATACGTTACAAGGACAATTTTCAAAAAAAGGTTAACTTGGATTATCAAAATAGTATGAAAACATGGATAAGCCAAAGCTTTTACAAGTTAAATCCAGACCAGTGGCACAGAAGCTGCCAAGATTCTTTAGTGAAGCTGGTCATAGCAAACAATCAGGCTCTAGTTTCTCAGTTTTATTATGCTAAAACAAAACATACTTCATTTAGGATTTATCACAACTTATTTATAATTATGATAAATGAATCCTGAATCCTGATTTCATTCTATATAGAATTTCAATAGAGAGTTAATCATGCAGTGTGACGATGCTGGATTGCACCGGTTTCACTGAAGTTAAGCAACATTGGGCCGCATAAGTACTTGGATGGGAGACTGGCTGGGAATCACCAGTGATGCAGGCTTTCCTTTTTTCAAATTTTTATTTTATTTTTTCAAATCTATGTGAATCACTGGATCATTTAATTGCAAGAAACTGAGAGCATCTGGAATTAATCACTGAATACTTAACGTTCATCTTAAGAATTGAACGACAATTGCTTGCAGTCATACCACATTGAGTACACGGCCTGTTCCCATCTGAACACTGAAATGAAGTAACTTTGGGCTGGCTTAGTACTTGGAAGACTTGGGAATCACCAATGCTGCAGCTATAGGCTTCCCTCTTTTTTTTTTCCGAATCTATAGCTTAGTATTCTGTTTATTGTGAATCTCTGAATCATTTAATTGCAGGAAACTGAGAGCACCTGGAAGTGATTTCTGAATACTTGAGCTCATCTTAAGATTTGTTAGCAATGAATGACCATTGCCAGCACTACCATGTTGGATACACCTGTACCCATCTGAATACTGAAGTTATGCAATGTTGGACCAGGTTAGTACTTGGATTGGAGACCACCTGGTAGTCACCAGTGCTGCAGGCGTTTTCTTTTTTTTTCTTCCCAGTACCTTTTTATCCACATCAACATTTTTGGGGACTGAAATAAGTTGTGTAAATCAAATGTTTGTCTTGAAATCATCAAAGCTTAAGCGGGTGCCCCAATTGCAACATTTGATTCTCAGCAATTTCTCTGATATTTGCACTATACCCATAATCAAGTTTTTTAAAACGAAATTAAAATCATAGAAATGTTCTTTCTCTGTAGATTTTAAGGTATTGCATATATAACATCTCACAACCAGCCTCCAGCCTACAAGATGGAGATACATCATGTGAGAGTGAGATTCGGTGATTGAAAATATGAACATTCCAATACAAAATTCAACTCTGCATGAAGCGCTGTTCCCATCTGGCTGAACTTCCTGAAGAAGCTCTGTACCTTCCAAAAATAACTTTTACGTAGTGGATTGGATTAAGTAATTCCTAGTATAGAAAGAGAAAGAGCATTTCTTGTCTCAAGATTATTTGAACACCAGGTATGTATCCTAGCTGTATTATGCTGATAAGGGTGCCTAGCAAGTAAAAAAAAAACTCAACGTTAACAAAATTATAATTTATTATTTAATATGTGCAGTAAGGTCAAACATGTTTTAAAGAGCTGATCCAGCAAACAGCACAAAGCAAATGGAATTGTGAGACTTGGAATAATTATATAAATTCATTCTACTAGACACTGTAGTTAGTTTAATTTTGTTATTTACCATCCTAATTAATCTTGTTCGTGTGCAATTACAATTTTGATAACTCCAGGTGTTTTTTCATTGTTTAAATTAAATGTGCATGTTATTATCCTTGTACATGTAATGCAGATTCACCCAAAAATTGCTAAGCTAATACGGTAGGCATACACATCACTTCATTAGTATAGTAACCATGCACTTCCATACTAGCAAAGTACACAGTCCATGTTCTTTGCTAGTTTTAATGGTTATATAATTTATGTGCTTAGTTTAATTTTGTTGCTAACATATTATCCCATGCAATCTTCCTCATGTGGTCCACAAGATCTCCTAAAATTTAAAAAAAATACAACTATCATATTTAACATTAATGTTTTGGTTTTATAAAAGTGAAGAAAGACTTTCCACCTTGTGTTTGCATAGTCCGTCATGCAAAACATCGCACAAAAGCTGTTTCCTGTCACTCAATGGCAAATAGTCACTTTGAGAGTCCTTATCTTTAGTATAGACTTGTTCACATAGGGAACCTTTCAATGAAACATAATATACATCAAGATATTGCTCATCCACAAGTTGAAGAAGACAAATCACAAAAAAGGTATCATGTAATATCGGAACATGCATAATATCTTGTGGACTATGAAACAACTTTATTGTTATACGAAGTCGTGTACCATCTGCTTTCTGGCAATTGCCAGAAATGAGCATTAGCAAGACTGCATTGCTAAGTTGAATTTCGTGGCAAGTTAAGTACTCGAGATTGGCAGTATCATATTGTTTTGGCTTTTCAATAACTTGGTCTTCACTTTCATTGCAATTTAGAGTTTCAATTTCTACTACAGTTTCATCTAGAGGCATGTCTTGTACAGTTGGAAATGGGACTCTTTTCTCTTCTATGCATTCATTTCTTTCTTGCTTGTCCTCCATCACTTTTTGGGCTAAGTCTTCTATGTCTTGCTTATCCGAAATTGGCATTTTATTCTCAGGGGTCACCTCTTTAATATCAGGCATTTCTTTGACAGATACAATATCTACTAATTTGGCTATAGGATGCTCCTTGGTATCATCAAAGTAATTATCATATAAGTCAAGACAATCTTGAGAACAAAACTTGAACAATATGTCATCCATTGATTTTATTGGTGAGCCATAAACATGGGGAGCACGACACACTTCACAGGACAAAGAGCAATACCAACATCCATAGCCAGAAACACATTTCCTGTCCATCACGAAACTGTGGGGAAAAAAATAAGGCATCTAATAGAATTGCAGTAACTTTGGCAGGGATGCAAATTATAATTATAATTATTGCAATATCCAATGAAATTTGGCAGATCATTATTAATTCAATAGTCTGTATACAGGGGTTCAAATGTAGAACTCATGCTGTATAATTCAATGTGAGTCTACCTTATGTAAAAAATTTTTATTAGAGAGAAGTGTGTATATGTACATACCCAGACTGATGACAGAGTATCAATGACCCAAAGTCAGTAAGGCCAGCATTCAGCAAAGCTATTGGAAGCATCCGAGCTGCCAATTCCAACATGGAATCTTTCTCTTGAACTAACAACTCCATGCCCTTGTGGTTCTCGCTCTTGAGTCGCTCCATGAAACTGAAGTTCTCAGAAGACACGTAGTAGCCTATACTGATTGCCATATTTGGAGCAAACTTATGAACAATAGCGTATGGATGACTCCATTCATTATTGTCAATGATTAAAAAGACTGTTTCTCCAGTGTTCGTGGTCTGCCCATATTGAGTGTGATGTAGTAAGATCTTGTGATTAGAAGGCAAATGAAGTTTATTGCTTGTACGATCAATATTGTATTTCACAGGCAAAAGATTGATATTGTACTCTAGGATGTTGTTATGTACTGAGACAATTGGTGCTGATGGGGTTGCCATCAATTTAGAGATGTGTTGGAGCGAATGCAGACTACTGACTTTAGAATCAGACTCCAAAAGATCCCTTAGAAAGTGTGGAACACGCTCTTTGTAAGCTTGAGTGAGTCCTAGTGGGAGGAAGTCCATTCTTAGCTCATTAGCTGGGATATATAAGGTACCCCCTACTGGGCTAATAACAAACTGTTGATGCTCAGGTCGTATTTCTGACTGCTCCAGCAGAGTCACAATATTAAATATCCCATGTTTCAGGAGCATGAAATGAGCTTTACGTCTGTTAGTAGGCATGTCGGAATAAAGTGAAACATATGAAACTCGTGAGAAATCACTACCATCAATGTATGCAGGTACATCCAATATTTTTGAGCTATTTGAAGCACTCTTCATTTCTTCCTCAACCATCAGTGCATTTCTGGTTAATTTAGGAGTAGATTGTAAGGATTGAGTTGTGTTATCACTTATTACAGGAACAACAATGGTTTCATCTAACATTGGAATGGTTTTTGGCTCATTGAGTGGTACTTTAGCAGGTGTATAGAACAAGAAAACAACAGGAAAATCATCACTGAAACATTCTTCATCTTTGTCAGAAAGAAGAATCTTGCGAATCTGTTGAAAGACTTTATAGACTGTTGTGGAATTGGTATAGTTGTTAATGCTCTTTTGAAGTATTAGCCCACGAAAGGCCATTCCCAAACAGAAACGATACAATGAGGCTCCTTTGTAAACAATTCGATGCTCTTGTGCTGGTGTGGGGGTGTTGGGTTGAGGATAAACAACGAGGGCTATTGTTTCGGCAAAGAACTTCTCATCAATGCTAAGAAGATTATTGTCACAGTTGATGCAGAACATGTAGTAAATAATTTTACTAACTTCCTTTAAGTCAGGTTTCCTATGCAGACTAGCACGATCCTTGATGTATTTCTTGTCTTTACCACGAATGGCAAGAATGTGTGATTCGGCCCAAAAGTGACCTTTGACAATTGCATCGGGCTTGTGACAAAGAACACAATTGAAATAAGAACGGCCATGGTTCTCACTGCGTATACCTGACTTTTCATTCAAATCACGAACAATATCCATCAACATATTGTCTAACATCTCCTCCATTTCTTCATTTTCCTTTCTTATACAGAATTGCACAATATTTCTGGCTTCACTATAAAGTTTCCGACGGGCCTTCAATAGTTCAAACACAGGCAGCTCTTTCTCTTTTTGTTGCAAGATGATTTGGTCTCTACAGTACAGTTGGTATCGAGCCTTCATCTCGAAAGAAGTACAATTTTCATCATTGTCACCACTCTTTGCTAGTTGAATCACCAGTTCATAATGCTTATAATCATAGCAACATTTTAGCATTGAATGGATACTGGATACTGCAGGAAAAAAGAGAAATAGTTAATAATTTGATGTAGACATACTGAAAATAGAAATGGTACTTCTATAAACAAACAGGATCTTTCTTCATATAACCATCACTGTATTGTCATTATATTGCATGAAAGAACGTCAAACAAATAGGCAGTGAAGTTGTATGGTGGGTGTGACTTCATTACTATAATTATATGTAAAGTAGTGAATGGTTAACACTGTAAAAAGTAATAGGTTATTTTAACCTTCAGTTGATTACAGGAGTTTCAATGTAACTATATGTTCTTCCATGGTTATTTACCTTTCCAGGTAGGTAACATTTCACAATTCATTTGATCTATATTGACTACATAGTATAAAGTACATGTCATAATAAGGATTTATGGTAACAGTCATATTAAAACAATGTAGCTATAATCTGAGTTTTGTGTCCAAGGATGTGATATAGCCCGAGCCTGCAAGGGCTATATCACATCCAAGGACACAAAACGAGGGTCCTATATGCAGTATATAGGACTTGTTAGCATACTATATACAATATATTGAATGATGGTCACACATATATAGCCTAGTATTATAGGTATAAACATCATGTGGTGCATTATTAGTATTCCAATAATAAAACCTGCAAAAACAACAGATGTTACTAGCTCATTCCAGAGTAATTATGTACATAAATTTGTACTTATCATAGCAAACAACATGTAATGTACTCCACAAATATTTGAGAAGTCAGCACATGCATGTAACTATTATGGGATTTACTTGTTTAATGTACATTGATACATTGAATTGGTTTTGTTACCATTCTCTATTATGGGATGTACTTTATGTATATACTAGTCAATATAAATCAAGAGCAAAAGAAATTAATTACTACTTGTAAGCATTATCTAGCTAGATAAGCCTTGATTTATATAGTCTCAGAAACTCATGCAACCAAGTGAAGGTTAAAGTAACCCATTCATTTAAATTTTTTTACAGCGTTAAATAATGAAACTCCCCAGAAAATGATAGTGGACAATGCTCTTCAGTACCTGTTTCAATGCCTAATATGTGTAACACAGCATCACGAAGTTCTTGTAGCTTTGAAGATTTGAAGTCCAAGTTGGTTAGCCAAGATGTAAGATGAGGCAATGATTTCATTAACAAGACTGATGCATGATTGATATCTTTCTTCACTGGACTGGTAAGATCATGTTTTACTTTCGGCTTAGCTAGCTTTGGAATAGAGAAAGGAGAGAGAAAGCTTAAAAGAAAATTCAGTGCACCAAATATAGTATTTTCTTCTTGAGGCCCTTGTAGTAAATGAGACATGATCTCTTGAAGTTTAGAGTGTTCCAACAAAATAGTTCGATTTTTTGGACTGACATTAAGTTGTCGAAACATATTCAAGATTTCTGAAGGTTCTATACTAAAGGCTGTAGCAGTGAGTGGAGTTGGACTTAACGACTGAAAGAGATGTTCAAGTAGTTCCCCAATATGGTCGGGACAGTCTACAGACCCAGGATGAGCATTGTGGAGGTACCAGGAAAAGTTGTTACGAATAAACTTTGTACATGAGCTAATCAATGAATTAGAGCTAACGAAATACGGGTCGAGTATGTCTAGTATAGCTGTGTTACCATGAAGACGCATGTACAGATCCATACCAGTTTCAGCACAATTTCCAATAGTCAATGCTGGAGCCAAAATATACTAAAGTGAAAACAAAACCTTTATAATTGACGAGCATGGAAAATTTCCTACGGTATATGTAAAGGCCATGGCTAATTGACCAGGACCAATACTATCAAATTTTTGCTTAAATTACCAATGAATATGCTTCTCTACTGGAATTGACCAATGAATGTCTCCACAAAAAGGGGAACACACCCCCACCCCACAATTAGATAAGCACTCAGTGGATTTATAAGCAAAGTGCATATGGAGGGAGGTGGTTGGATTACTATACCACTGAACTGATTTAACCCTAGTCTCCTAATCCTATGGTTTGACAATCTGGCAATTTAGGTCCTGGCATGTTAGCTACTGTGAAATGTAAATGCCACTGTACAAGTCTTCAACCACATTATCTTGGCATATATAATTACGTGTACAAAGTTTTTTTTCTTACCTTGTTAATTTCTCTGTTGCTATATATGCTTCTATAGAATAACTTAAGCTGTTGAAAAAGAAGATAAACAATTCCTACACGTATCAGGGCCTCTTGCATCATCAGGTCACATGACCACTCCATAAATAACGTCTCTAATGCCAGAACCACTCGAAGGAATTCTTGAGAGTTCACTTTGCTCTTAATTTTCAGTTCTATTTTTGTAAACAATATTAATGATAATAATTCTATAAGCTGTATAATATTATATATTATATATATATATAACTTTATATAAATATATAAATAAATATATATATATGTATGTTATACCACACCCGCGAGGTGTATATCACATTTATATTCACCAAGCCCGAGGGCGCGGTGAGTATAAATGTGATATACACCGAGCGGGGGTGGTATAATAGATTTATTCCATAATGGAGCCACACTGTACCTGTGCCAGTTCCACACACTTTCATGCGCACGTTTCACTGTTCAGCCAGCTATGTCTAGTGAAGAAGAAAACTGAATTCAGTTCCATCAAAAAAACGAAGACTTCACTGTCCGACGACTGTCGATAAAGGTTGCGAAAGGGCCGATTCACAAGTGTATTTTTAGTGCGCATGTGCAGAACTGTCCACTCCACGTACACACGTTTCACTTCAGCCATGTCTAGTGAAAAAGAAAACGAGGATCCTAATCCAGTTCGATCGAAGAAATGAAGACTTTCACTGTCGCGAAAGGGCCGATTCAAAACTGTTTCTGAAGACCAGCTAACTGCCATGTCCAAGCCAAATGTGCCAAAAAACACCAAAAAGTCTAGTAAATGGGCCATTAAGAATCTGAAAGAGTGGTATGTAGACCATAACAGTAGAAATCCGAATGAGATGTGTCCTGAAGACATTCTATCCCACACTTGCTCCAAGGAAGTTCTCGACAAGTGGCTTTGTGTGTTTATAAATGAAACTCGAAGCAGGACAGGTGACCTGTACCCACCCAAGACCATACAAGCTATACTCGCGGGAATCCTACGTGCGATGAGAACTATCCCAACTTTTTCAACAGAGAAGATCCTTCTTTCACAACTTTTAATATGACTATCGATAACTTGTTCATGAGTTTACGTGCTGATGGTGTTGGAGCCCAGTCTGGTCATACGGAGAGCATTTCTATAGAGGAAGATCAGCTTTGGAACTCAGGTGTGTTAAATGCCGAGGATCCTAGAGGTTTGCTACGCAGTATATTCTTCAGGAACGGAAAATCTTTCTGCCTTAGAGGAGATACATAACCTTCAAATTGATTGCAGGACTGATATGCAATTTAAATCAGTGTATTTAACCTATCATTTTATTTGTTCACTCAATTATCATTTCTTTATTAATTTTGTTGAAATGTTATGTTGTATATGCAAGTTAATCAACTGAATTGAAGGGTGTTAACCACAGGCAGGGAGTATATCAAACATCAAATGGTTATATACAACCCTAGGGAGTACCGTATAGCGGGAATTATTGGCGAAGGGAAAAATTTGCGAAAATGCACAATCCCAGATGTTGGCGAAATTAATTTTGGTGAATTGCACGTGCACAGTTTGTGACACACCCAATCTAATCATTATACGTGTTGGTGAGAAGAATGGAGTCAGAGTTGATTCTTCTGATTTTTCTATCTCCCTTTCCTTTAAACAAGATCCAGAAGGTAAATGCAAGTCCCTCGTTTCTCTCTGGAAATACGTATACATCAACATCTTCACACGCTTCTATAGTAATTATGTAACACGTGTTTGTAGGTGTGGTCATGAAATTTGGTTGGAATTTAATTTGGTGTATTTTTGTAATTCGCCAATTCGCCAAAATTTCTCCTTCGCCAATAATTCCCGCTATACGGATCAGTTTTATACCCCAGTTTTTTCCTTTGAAGTGTGGCTGAATCATGGTATAAATATATATATATATAATTATTATACATAATATATAATAATAAATTATATATAATTATTATATGGGTTGTCAAATAGTGAGCTGGTTTAGTAACTGAATTGCTTACCATCTACAAATCTTCTAAGAATGCCTTCGGACAGCTTCTCCAACACTTCTTCCCGTTGAGACATGGCAACAGCCATTTTGGTGATGTTTTGGGGCGAGGCTCGCTGAACATAGTAAGAAAGTGGCCACAAAATATCCTTAGCTTGAGAATGAAGCCGATCAATGTTCTCTACAGGGACATGCTGATATGTTGAAGATAATGTATCCAGGACTTCGACAATGTGATTCAAGTCCTGATAGTTTACAATGTTCTGTAGAACAGCCATAATTTCTTAGCAGTGTATGTGCATAAGGCCACAGCACAAATATCGAATCGGGTCTAATGCCGGAAATGGTCTAACTCCCGGAAGTGTTCGACGTTCCCAGCAGTATATACTCCTATTATGAACTGCATAACAAGTTTGGTTCAGCTTATTACTTTAAGCACTACTGTCTACTGGAGTATATTCGCTTCTGTTTTAGACGGTGGACTAGAAACCAGGGAAAAACTTTGAATTTTAAACAGCAAAACTATTTTGTTTTGGTGAAAAAAAAACCACCATAATAACTTTAATTTAAATGCTTACTTGCTCAGACACTTTACACAGGAAGCCAATGAAATTTGGTATCCATGAAAACCAGTTAATGCTCCTCATTTAATTCTATTGATTATAACATCATTAACATGCAAAATCCCATAGGATGTAATTTTATTAATGTAAGTACAAATTCATGTATCTACTAATTACTCTGAAATGAATAACATCTGCTGTTTCATAGGAACTAGAATGGGAATGGTAATAATACACATGTACAACTGTTTATATACCTACAACAGATTATGCTATAATTATACACTGTATTGCATTACTATAATATGACATGTACTTTATACTAGTCAATATAGATCAAGATTAGTACCTTGTAAATTTTACCTAACAGGAAAAACAAAATTGATGACAGTAAAATTCATTGAAACTCCTGCAACTAGTTAAAATGGCCTACTTGTTTTTGCAGTGTTCCATTTCAATCCAGTCCATATACATGTAACTCTCCATAATACCTACTCTGCATGCTATAAAGCAAAAGACAAAGAACTGCAGGGTTATATCAGGCCCGTAGGCAGGGGGGGTGGGGTGCAGGGGGGTGCACGAGCACCCCCCTTTCAAACATAGAATAAGGAGCCATGACACCTTCACTAGAGCATTCTTTGTGGTTGTCAGCTACATCTTGGGACATAGTCACATAACTGATGCTGAGCAAGACAACCACATGACAGCTTATTGCAAGTATGGTGACAATAGGGTATTAGCTTAACACTTCATTACTGATTGTGCATCCTCCCCCTCATAATAGCCTTGGTAGCACCCCCCTTTTCAGAAGTCTGGCTACGAGCCTGTGTATGGAAGTGGTTTGTTTAATTTTGGGTCCTATGTTAACCTCCCATGTTATTACTACTCCAACTTTGTCAGCATGCTCTTTAGGTTTTGAGCAGTGGCCTAGTTACGGTGTGGCAATTGCCATACCAATCCTTTCACAGCGCACGAAGTGCACTGAGTATGCCATACCATCAATCAAAGTCTAGTTATGCCCCTGGTTTTGAGATCCCTACATCTCCTTTCATTTTTGCTTTTCTATAATTTATAATGTAAAAATTATACAAATTGGCACTTCAATGCATACATTCTAGCTATATATATATATATAGAGAGAGAGAGAGAGGCAAGCTCCATATATATCATGTAATTATATTTATAATAAACAACCAAACTATCTATCTATATATTACAGTATATAATATATTGTAATATTATAATACATCATAATTAGTATAATATGCACGCCCACATTTGAACCCGGATGTCACAAGACTTGCTATATAGCACTGTTGAAATATAATTATAATAATTAAAATTTACAGATGATGTCCAACCAATGGCAAGGATTCTGCAAAAGAGTCTCATGGAGCCCAATCAGCCAATCATACCGACCATAAACTAATTCAGCATCGTAGGGTTACATTCAAAGGATCAACTGTAAAGTGCCACTGCAGCTAGCTATGGGAAGCCATGGAAATGAAATGGAAATTGTGGGGACATTTTTGTTCAGATTTTAACCCTAATGACAAGTCATCCTACCCTATAGTTCGGCGAATTTATGGCCCCAGACCCAAGATCATACGTTGCAAGGGCCCCATGAGTGATGCAGAATAACAGGCAAAACACCTGGGAAATAGTACAAAATGTCACATGACCCTGCCTACACTTTCCGTGTTATTTCCATGGCTTCTTGCAGCTGCAGTAGCTCTGGTCCACTAGTCTCATCCCCAGACGTAGACCACCACACAACTTATTAACTTGTTGACATTAGTAGTTGTGAAATTCAATTTTTCATGCCTTATTCTTGATTGATAGTTGATATTTTGTATAAATATGAAGGAAGTGTTGTGAAATTAATTGATGCACAACAAAAAACTTATTGTATAAAATGTAGACAGAAGTACATCTCTAGGAAGGCTTTATCTAATTTACAGGGATGGTAATCACAAAGTTACTGTAAATAAGATACATATATACAGCCCTCCTTGAAGTGTTATCAACCAATTTGTGTAATGTTGAGAGTGATGATAGTTTGCTACATTATTTAACCACATAGTCAAAAGCATGACAATCATTTTGGTTTTTGCAGTGCATTAAGAAACTACAGGTATATAAATGAAACCACAGTGACATTAATAAAGCCACAGTGATACAACTGCTCTGACTTTGATACACCCACTCAACATAATAAATTAATAATTATTATTGTAATAACTTACAAAATTTAATAATTAGACAATCATGATATCTTACTACAAAAACTGTAACAACCAAAATCAATAATTATTACATTAAAAAAAATGTCATAACTTTTTATAATAACCTTCATAGCAGTGTGGAAAAGCAAAATAGTATACCAACTCCTGACATTTTTAGAGAACAGTGCAAGAATCGGGTACATAGTTTGGGTCAATTAAGCTGTGGAATAATACAAGACATAAGCTGCATAATTATGATAAGTATATAGGTCATGGATATCATATATACATATAGCTGTTAGAATACTATAAGGAAAGCAATTCAAAACTTGTTTGCTAAGTAAATATTATAGATTATGATAAAACATTGGTGTTGAGATTTTATATATTTTATAAAGGACTATTCATGGTATATATATACCAGAGTCCTCTATGGACAGGAATTCAAAACTTGTACAATTTATAGATTATGACAAAAAAATTGGAATTGGAATGTAAATTAATACAAAAAACACGTTTTTAACCTTCTTGCGGCGTTATGTTGGTTAGCATCTAATAGTAGCTGATATAGGTCATCTTTACTTTTCTCTGGATTCCTTTGCATCCATTTCTCAATTAAGCGTAGAGCACAGACCTCCTTTATCCTATAATTTTGTTGTATGTCAACAAGTTCCGGATATGTTACGCCAATTAGCCCTGCTAATAATTCGATGTCACCCTTAACAAAGCGACAACTTCTTCTTATATCTGTCTCACTCGGTAAAGATTGTGGAATGAGAGGCTCAAGCTGCAAAGGAAGATAATTATGATTACACTGAGTGCATGGGAAAGGAATGCTGTTGTTTCGTAAAGTTTTAATTTGAGATTTATAATCATATAAAATTGAAAATGAACATACAGGATTTGAAGCTGAAAGTATCGAGACAGGTGGAACTGGCAATGGAAGAGGCTCAGAGGGTTCTAGACTAGACTGATTGTCTGGAGTCTCAATCTAATTAATAATAATTTACTTACATCATACAAATTAAGAAGTCAACTTACAGGTTTGGATGTTACATGCCTTTTTCTCAAAAGCTATGTGAGTAACAAAGCATGGGTAAATTAGTGCAGTTAAAAGGCAAAATTCGTACTTACACTTTCTGATTTATCATCAGAATGATTTCCAATAATAGAACTGCTTGGTTGATTACCGGCAAGCCTGAATTGAAATAATTATTTTAAAATGCAATAGATATACTGCAAAAACAAAATAGTTAATTTAGTGGTTAGTACAGTTACAAGGATTTAACAATTAGTTGGTTGTTCATGATACATACATCTTATACCACAGACACTTTGTACTAATTATATTCAATTATAGTTGAACCATTATAATTATAATGTGCTGTCAAAGATTTAGTACATTTTATACTAAAGTACATGGCCATGAAAGTCTTAGTAAACCCGCTAACACAAATTTATACCTTTCAAAACTTGGTGCACATTATGTCGTAGTAACATCATGCATGATAATTGACACACTAAATTGAAACTCATGCTATTCCATGCAACTGTACTAACCAATAAAATGGTTATTTTAACAATTTTTTGCAATGTATGTAAATGACTAATTGCACATGCGTTCAAAAGGTCATTGACTGAAACATTGTGTATAGAAAATATTAGAAATAAATTTACTTTGAAACATCCTTAGTAATCATAATCCAGCATCCTAGTACAATTGTACATGTATTAGTCACAGTACTAAAATTTATGATCTAGTTTTGAACTCATCAAGATATATAATAATATTAATTTTATGTTACAGAATTCCACAATGAATTGACACTGAACTACAATTGCTATCAAATACTCACTGTTCAGCTAATTGGATAAACTGAAGCTCTTTAAGATGTTGAACAAGTTCCTCACGTTCACCCCCTCCTTTGTCCCATTCAAACAAAAGGCTAACAACTTTGTCAACAGCTGTAGGATCTTGCAATATCTGTTGCCATGTTGTTAATCTTTCTAACTGGGCTGCTAAACATTGACCTTTTCCACCAATTTCTTGTGATATCTGCAGCATTTCTTTTTGTGAGATACGTTTCATCTGTAAGAGAGAAGACATACCATAGTACATAGTTATAATAGTAAAGGAGAAGGAGAACTAAAACACATAATTAGTATGTATTTATTTACCTTGACACTTTGGTGTTCTGCTGGGAACCAATAGGCTTCCTCTTCTGTAAGTTTACGCAATGCATCATTTTCTTCGCAGCTACAGCGATCAAGTTGCGTCTGACCGTCTTCAGTGTCAATAAGGTAGTGGGCATTAGTAGCAGAATTACATTCGTGTGATTTACACAGAAACTGGAACTGTCTGTCTATATCAGTACACTTCACATTGGATAGTGAGCTTTGGTGGAAGCATTCATCGACTTCTTGGCAACTTCTCTCTATTAGAATGAGTAGGTTTTGGCATATTACATTGAAGGACATGTATTCATGGCTATCAGGGACATTTCGACTGACATTGATTTGAACAGCATGTGGTAGCTCTGTTAAGGTGATATCATCATATTTCTTACCATCTCCAAATTTAAATGAGACAAGATTGCGATATATGCCATATTTGAAGTGTAGCTGACAGGCCTTGAAACTAGCCATGGTAGTAACAAATCGTGTGAAGTATCCTGGTGGAACAAACTTTGTGCTGAATGTGATGTGTAAAGGTGTTGCTCTCAGGATAGCATTGATAGGAGTAGATAAATCTCCAGTGAATAATGGCAATACAAAGGGAACAAAATACTGTGGAGCTTTTCGATCATGGTATAGATTAGTCTTCACACAGGCAGCAAGGTGAAAACAAACGAGTAGTTCCATCATGCCTTCCGGATCTATATCTTCACATTCTCTCCAAACAGCAACATAAAGTGGTTGTATGATGATGCCGTTCTCTCGTAGTATGCGCCACATCTCTCTGGTTTGGTATGTCTCTCTTCCTTGAAGTGTTAACACTTTCCCTAAAGATTCAACAAACCATCTGGGACTTAGAATAACCTTATCCCGGAGACCTCTTATGTGATTGTAGTATAAGATCACTCCCAAATCATGGTAGAACATGAGAACTTTGGAAACATCTTCTGCTTTGATCTTGCAAGCAACCCCAATGGCTTTTGCCTCACTGAAAGTGATAACATTCTTGGATTCCTTTGTAAACATTTGTATTATTTTGCGAAATAGAACCCAACTAACTGGGGTCTTAACGACCAACTTTTTTGCAAACTGAAGAATACTTTTACGTACTCTTTCAAACCCAGGATCTTCACCAGTCCTGCCTCTACCAGCTGTAGTATTATCTACAATTAAGGCATCATCTAAAAGCTCTAAATAAGCTTTTCCTGAGCAGAGTGCATCAAACTGGTCAATAACAATCTGCTTCTCCTTATCGTTTAGACCATCACCGTGAGTACCAACACTCAAAATACGAGGGTAATCTAGGAGATCACCTTTCTCTGTTTTACTTGAAAGATGAGAATGAATTGTGGCCATCCATTTATCGAGGAGCTCAGAGATGGTCATGTTAACTTCTTCTCCCAGAATCTCTGTTCCGTGTCGATACTGAACAGATTTCCACCTCTCTTTAAAATCTCTGGAGGCATCAAAGAGGAGAAGGAACTCGGTGCGAGGAGTGAGAAATGCTGGCAGTACTTCTAGAAATACAGGCTGACCTCCACAATCCCAAACATGTAAAAAGGGATTGGGTTTTAACTTCCGAATATCATCTGGTGTAAGCTTGTTTGCTCGTGTGATGGCATTTTCGAGATAAAAATTGACTTTCGAGGTCTTTACTTCATTCACTTGCTCTGCAGATACTGGAAATTGTGATGAAATAGTTCCTCCATATAATGTTTTAACCGACTTGACACTGCTAACTAGCTGTTGAGTGCTCTGTACATCATGATGCACAGAAGCAAGAAGCCCTGCAATTTCATCAAGTTCATCTTCTTCACCAACATCTTTCCAGTCTCCTGTTGCCCAACTATAGCTGACCGGTTTTACATCAGCAACCTGCGTACTGTTACCCTCTTGAATAAACGGTTGGTTTTTCAGTCCACGAACAAAACTCGATTTCCCAACTCCAGCTGGGCCCAGCAACATAATTCGAGAATAAGCAACATCTACTTCTTCAGCAATTGCTTTCTTTGCGTCTGATTGAATGAAAAGTAACAAAACTGACTTTTTATAATACCATGCAATGATGTACATGAGATCTCACCATCATGAGAAAGTCTTTCTTGTAACTATTTGAAAGTAGAAAATATATCTTTATTGTAACTTATAAATCAATACACAATATCACTTACAGGCTAGATTTGGTATCCAGATGAAAAAGCCAATTATGGCAAAACGTAAAATAATAATAATAATTATACTTGTAATATAAGGATTAGTAAAAACTTACGTCCTAATCCAGTTTGGTATAGAAAAGAGAGAGTGGAATAAACTAATACTTGTGAGTAGATATTGTAATATTTAATAACTTACATCCTATATTATTAATCCAGTTAGATATATTTAAGCATGAAGAGGAAGTGTGGAATAAAATAATACTTGTAAGTAGATATTGTAATGAGTATATAGTAACTTACAGACTACATTAAAAATTCAGTTTGACATATTCAAGCATGAAGAGAAAGAGTGGAAAAAAATAATAACTGTAAGTAAATAGTAATGAGTAATAACTTACAGGCTATAGTAATAATTCAGTTTTACATATGAAGAGAAAGAGTAATACTTGTGAGTAGATATTTTAATGAATAACTTACAATCTATTATTATTAATTCAGTTTGATATATCGCATGAAGAAAAAGAATGGAATAGAATAATTAATACTTGTGAATAAATATTAATTTTGATTCAGTGATAACTTACAGACTACATTA